>CM053587.1:205476346-205515694 GCA_028646515.1 Pseudochirops corinnae
CCTCTCTCTTCTTTCACACACACACACACACATACACACAGGTACTTTGGTATGCTTCATAATTCTTGGGTAAGCATAAAACAACTAGGAAAAATGTCAGGACTAAATATTTTACTTCGAGGAAGTAAGTATAAGCAAGACAATTTTGCAGTAATCCACATAGAACTCACGCTATTTATGTTTCTGCCACAGCCAAGTATATTTTAATTGTGTTCACAGTTCAAGCTATTCTTCTTCCTGGAAGAGAAGACAAAAGTTCCCAAAGAGAACCATTGTATGTAGATTATAAGAAAGAATGAAGTACTCCTTTAAACAAAAGAAGAGGAGGAAGAATTCAGGAGGGGGAAATGGGAAAAGTGCTTCAATATTAAAAAACAAAACAAGAAGAAAAAAAGTCCCAAAGAAGAAGAGGGGAATCTTGACTTGCATTAGTAGGTCAATAGGTAGCATGACATAGAGGAGGAAGGTCACTTAATATTGTAGATAAATAATAGGCAAAAATTCTTCCTGGAGAAGAGAAAACTGGCCCCTGTGAAGAAGAAGCCAACATTTTTCCTCCCAGAAATGATGATAGAGACCCTCGGGCATCTCTTGTCCAGTAAAGGTCAGAGAAAAAAGAGACAGGAAGTGGTTGCTGGCACCTCCCTGCTGAGGGGTACTGAAGCAACTGACAATAATATTGTGGGATAGGACAGAGAGCCTTTAAGTTAGACCCACAGACTGCAGCGTACTTTAGAGTAATTCGAGTAGGTGCAGATGATGCTTCCAGAAGAGCTATAGAATATGCCACTAAGGACGGAGGAGATTTGGGCAAGAAACTGAAGACCTAAGAGGCACAGGTGGTGTTTCTATCATTGCCACTAATTGAGGACCTGGGCTCCAGAAGAGAAAAGAGTATCTGGAAAGTGAACAATTGGTTAAGAAGGTGGCACCTGAGAAGAGGATTTTGGTTTCTTAGTCACAGCTTAAAATATAGGAATAACAAGCTCCTGGCTAGGGATGCTATTAAGAGGAGTTGCTAATAATGTCTTGGCTTGCCTAAATAGTAATTTCATCTTTCAAAAGGTGAAGGAGATAATGAGGGGAAACTGCACCATTGACATGATTCTCAGCAATGAGGAAAAACGGGCTACTGATATAGAAATGAGAGGAAATGATTGTTCTGTCTTAGAATTTGTGATAGTGAAGGTTCATTTGGACAGTCTGACGTGATTTTGGGAGAACAGATTTCAAAGCCTTCAAAGAAATTGCAGGTGAAATGCCAGGACCTAAAATTCTCCTAGAGAATTAAGCCCAGGAGCAATAGGTGCCTCAAAAGTGAAACTCTGAAGTCATATAGAGGAAATATTTTAGTGAGGACAAAGATCAAGAGTTGCGTAAAGGTCTGAGTATTTATTGGCCAACTTGGATGTCAGAAAAGATACATGGAAAAGAAGGCAATAAGTTGGAGCAATAGAAAATAAATACAATAGCATGACATAGACATCTAAGAGTGTCAACAGTGTTCAATCCCAGAATGAGCTGAGACTAGCAAGGAAATCTAAGTTTACTGATGCGAGTAATCCCTTCCCTTCCCTGCCCTGCCCACCCCTCTTCCAGAGGCAGCTAGATGGAGCAGTAGATAGAGCACCAGTCTTGAAATCAAAATGGTAGTGGTTCTAATTTGGCCTCAGACACTTTATGTGACCTAGGGAAGTTATTTAACCCGTGTCTGCATTAATTTCCTCAACTGTAAAAATGGGAGCAATAATAACATCCACCTCTCAGGATTATTGTAAGGATCAATTAAGAGAATATTTATAAAGTACTTAGTGCAATGCCAGTAGGCAGTTAAAAAATGCTTGGTCCCTTCTTCCTGCTCCCCTTCCAATGATGCAGATTGTAACCTAGCCACATTCACAGCCATACTGTGTGACTATTATCCACATTCTCTCAAAAATTCTGCACCCGGGGTCCTTCCTGAGTTCGAATCCAGCCTCATATATTTGCTTGCTGTGTGACCCTGGGCAAGTCACTTTACCCTTTTTACTTCAGTTTCCTCATCTGTAAAATGAACTGGAGAAGAAAATGGCAAGCCACTCCAATATCTCTGCTGAGAAAGCCCCATACAGGGTTACAAAGAGTCAGACACGACTGAAACAACTGAACAGAATACTGATAGTATCGTAGGAATAGAGACTGAAACTTGTGATTTCATTACTGATCCATAGCCATATAGAGAACTTTTCAAGTGAGGAAAGAAATCCTTCTTCCAGCACAGGTGATCACCTTGTTTGTCATTTGTAGTCTTGAGGAGTTTCTTAGAAAACTAAGAAGTTAAGTGACTTGCCTAAGGTAACACAGACAGTATTTGGCAGAGGAAGGATTTGAACCCAGCTCTTCCTGGCTTTAAACAGCTGTACAATAGTAATACAGTAAGAACATTAGAGATTCAGGATTATAGAGGCCATTGTTGTCTTATTTCCTGGCATAAATTATCCATGATGGCATCTATCCAATGTGCCAGGGACCTTTCTCTTGGCCTTGAGTTACTGTAAAGAGTGTCATAAGATCATACCTCTAGAGCAGGAAGCCCACATGGTCCAACTGTCTCCCATTACACATAAAGAAACTGAAGACCAGAGAGCTTAAGTAATTTGACCAGGATCACACAGGTAGTGACAGAGGAAGAATTTGAAACTAGGTCTTCTGATCGTCCATTGGTTTTGCTTCACAATCTCACCAGTCTAACTGGTCATTCATCTCACTAATGACATTTCTTATGCTGTTTCCATAATCCTTCTTTGGTTGAATGTTGCAATCTATTCCTGGCCATTGTTTCAGAGGTGTCAAACACAAGACCCGCAGGCTGCATGCAGCCCATGATATCCCCAAATGCATCCTGGGTCAGATTAAAGTATGACTGGGGAATATTTTACAAAATAATTAAAAATACAATAAAATATAGATAATATTAATATGTGGTTTTTAAAGTTAATATACTTATGCCTGGTTTAGTCATCCCATTTCTATTAGAGTTGGACACCACTGTTCTTTGCATTGTCCATTATGTGACAGTCAATTTTAATCCTTGGAAGACTGTGATATTCCATGACTTGTAGCCATGTAGAATCACTGGAAGAATATTATTATTTAAAAGCAGAAAAAGAGATTGAATACTTTCAAGAAATTACAAGTTCAATGAGTCTGAGATTTTCTCTGGAACAAAGAAGCAATCCTAGTCTTGCCTGGAACAAAGATTACAAGGATTACTTCTTCTTTGTTCCAGGGAAAAGCTCAGAAACATTGAAAGCTCTGCATAATTTGTCAAAAGTATTCAATCTCTTTTCCTTCTCCTGTTTAATTCTGCGATCAACTCATGTTCAGGGTCTGCCCAAGATGTGTGTATTGATGGATTAGCTCTATGTGCTGTCTGTTTAGTTGGGACAATGGGCATTCTTCATCTACTTGGTTTTTCTTATGTGGTTACTTAAAAGGGGACCATGGGATCAATGGATGAAAGAGAGATGGTGGAGTTATTCAATTTGTATCTTGCTGAATTTTTTTCCCCCAACAAATAATAATGGACCTTGGATTGGAAAGGGAAGAAAAATAGGGAGTTAAAACTGAAGAAAAGTAGAGCAATTGTAAAAAAGCATCTACCTGCCCATTTTAAGTCCAGGGTCAAGTGTTCTATTCACTGGACCACCTAGCTACCCCAGATAAAATGTGTTCTGGAGTCAGGAGGACCTGAGTTCAAATCTGCCCTCAGACACTTAACACTTACTAGCCATGTGACCTTGGGCAAGTCACTTAACCACAATTGCCCTGCCTTCCCACCCTCCAAAAAGCAAATAAAATAAAATATTGACAAATAAACCAATATTAAATAAAACATCTTATTAGTGAGCATCTAGAGAAAAATAGTAATGTCCTCCTTAGTTTGGAGGTCTTCAAGCAAAGACCAGATGGGTGATGACTTGTCAGGCACATAGGAGACAGGAGTCTTGTTCAGGTGTGGGCTGGACTAGATGGGTGAACCCTTTCCAACTCAAGGAAACTGTGATTCTGTGAATTCTAGTCACTACCACAGTCATTCTACATTTTGTCAATATTTATATGCCGTAAGCCAGCTGATAATGGTACTCAAATAAAAATTTATCTGTCTAGCCACGGGAGCAGTCCCTGATCACCTGGTAAAGCCTCGAGGCCTTATGCAATTTTAGTCGGAAAGGGAAATGTCAAACAGAGGCTGAAAAACAGTTCTAGCTGCCAAGACTCCTTTTTACCTGGAGGAATAACAAAGGAATTCTGGTAAAGAGCCAGGATTTTTTCACAGTTTTTGCAAAAGCATCAAAAACAGCTAAAATGTATCAGTTTTCATGTGCTGTGGGAATCTTCCCCCCTCTGCTCTTGGAGTCACTGTTGTCATCCTGACAGGAAATCTGTGCTGATTACTTTATTGTGTTGTCCTCAGTGTTTTGTCCTGCTGCATAGACAAGCATTCTCATTGGGATAAGGCCTTCAGGAATCTCCAAACAATTAGTCAAGCTTCCAGCCTGCTCCCTTTCAAACACAACAGACAGAGGAAACTGAGATATTCATCTCATCCCAAATGACAGGGAGCAAGAGACTGGTCCTATGTGATTAAGAATATGCTTGGTTTTCCATCCAAGGAATCAGACCAGCAAAGGGCAGGACTTGTCATCAAGGCTTCTGATATCTGTGCTCTTCTGGACAGCAAGACCTTCTTAACTTGGTTATTCCAAGTATGAACTGGGGATGACTTGTTTGAGATGGGCTGAAGTTTGCCTTTGCATGGTCTATGAAGAATGAGTCTGCAGAACAAATTTATACTGTGTGACTCCCCCCTGGCAAGACAGATCAGGTGCATTTGGAGAATTTTCTCACTCTCTTGGCTCCTAGGCCTAACCCAGGAAAGTTGGAATGGTGTTTGCATGGTACCTTCAGTATACTGAGACTGACTACCTATTTGTAAACAATATTATACAATGAAGTTTTTCATTTTTTTTTTTTGGAGGGGGGAAGGTAGGACAATTGAGGGTTAAGTGACTTGCCCAAGGTTACATGGCTAGTTTTTGTGTTAAGTGTTGGAGGCTGGATTTGAACTCAGGTCCTCCTGACCCCAGGGCTGGTGCTCTGTTCACTGTGCCACCTAGCCACCCCAACATTTTTTCTTAAAGAAAACAATAGTAATAACAAAACCAGAAATCAAACCCTGAATGAGCAATCTCTAGTCCCAAAGAGGTACAGGGACCTTTCTTAAAAAGATTCTTCCCTAAAAGTCCTATCCTACATTGCCTTTTCCCCTCTCCCACTCCTTCTCTGTCTTTCCCTTGTCCTCTCCTTCCTCTTGCCCTCTCCCACACTTTGAGATGAGAACTACACCCTCACCTCTCCACATGCACACATACAATCAGATTCATCCACTTCTCCCAGGATCACCATTTCTTTTTCCTTACAGGCTCCTTCCCCATTCTGCTTTCTTTCTCCTCAGTTTTCAGCCTCTCTATACAAATAACTCAGAGTGAACTCACTTCATTTTCCCCACTTACTCTAAAGGCAAAGGGAGGGTTGAAGACAAATATCCCAGTAGTCATATACAGGGGACATGTTCAACCTACTTGGAAGGACAAATTGTTTATAAAGATTTTAGCACATTGTTCACATGCAAATGGAGCCTGAGAATCAAAAATGACTCATACCCACTCCTTGTTATAAGCTGTCACAGTATGACCCGTACTGAGAAATACTTCAGCTGGTTTCAGTAACTTCATGTTCTTTAAAGTAACAAAAAGAAGGTAATTATTTTAACCCAAGCTTTTAACTAATTTAGATTCATTTTCCCTCCACTTAGTGAGTCAATGAGTGGTTTTATTGTACAGTGAAATCCATCTGTAATGTTGCTGCTGGATGTCAGGACTGACTTAGCTTCACCTATCTTGGCTCCAGCCAAGTCCAAGTCCCTCAACTTGTCCTTGCTTTCCCACTTCCATGCCTTTGCTCATACTCTTGTTAGGGAAATCCTACTGATTCTTCAGTGTCCCATTTAAGTAAGATCTTCGCCTCCTACTCCCACCCCCCACACCCCCTACTAAGCTTATGCAACCCTTTGTGTCTCCTGCACTTTTCACTTCTACCTCAGTCCTGTAGTTCTTTATATCAAACCCCATCAATAGATTATAAACCTAGGGACTGTTTTATGTAATTTTACTGTCTTCCCCAGTGACTAGCACTATGTTCTGCATATGGAAATTGATAGTAGAAATCATTGCAAGTTAAGTTATCTTGCTCCTCTGAGAAGTGTTCTCTCTCTCTCTCTCTCTCTCTCTCTCTCTCTGTATTTCTGTTTCTGCCTGTCCTATCTCCCTATCTATCTCTGTCCCTCTCTCCTCTGTCTCTCTGTCTTTCTGTCTGCCTCTCTTTCTCTGTCTCTCTCTTGTTTCTGTCTGCCTCTGTGTGTGTGTGTGTGTGTGTGTGTGTTTCTGTCCCTCTGTCTGTCTCTGTCTGTCCTCTGTCTCCCTGTCTGTCTCTGTCCCTGTCTCTTCTGTCTCTCTCTGTTTCTGTCTGTCTTTCTCTGTCTTTCATAGTTTTAGAGCCTGGAAAAGACCTCAGAAGTTATCCAGCTTAGCCCAACTCTTATTCACTCCTACTCCAAGCTCCCCTAATAGATTGGAAGCTGCTTGAGGGCAGTGTTTTATTTCTCTTTCTGTCCTTTTCCAGGGCCAGAGTACAGCGCCTTGCACAAGGTAGGTGCATAGTATATGTTTTGTGGACACAGAATTAAATTCTGTGTTCTTTAAATTGAACAGATAAACTTCAATTTTACATTTATCAGAGGCTTATTACACATGGAATACAAAGCATGATCAAGGAGCTTATATGTGATGTGATATGTAATTAGCTAAGATGTGCGTGCAAAAACACAGAAATGAGGAGAATACAGACCTGAACAAAATAAGGTACAAAGTGCTATGCTGGGTCTGAGGATGGAACAATAATAATTAACATTTCTGTAGCACTTTAGAGCTTGTCTAGCCCTTTATACAAATTATCCCATTTTATTCTTACAACAGCCCTATGGGGTAGGTACTACAGTACACAGAAAACAGTTTTTAGAGTTCTCCGAATTCTGACATTCATGGGCAAGTCACTTAACCTTTCAGGGTATCAATTTTCTCATCTGTAAAATTGGATTAATAGCAGTTAAGGAATCAGAGTTTTGTTCTGAACCTAAATAGCAAACCCACAGATTTGCAGTATTTGGTGGGGGCGGAGTGGGGTAGGGTGGGGATGGGGGGGTGGAGCCTTCTCAGAAACTCTCTTTCTCTGTCTCTCTCTTGTTTCTGTCTGCCTCTGTGTGTGTGTGTGTGTGTGTTTCTGTCTCTCTGTCTGGGAGAGTGGTCAGCTATGTGGCCCTTCTCTTCCCCATCAAGGCAAGAGGTACAGTGGATAGAGTTCCTGGTCAAGAGTCAGGAAGACTCCTCTTCCTGAATTCAAATCTGGCCTCAGACACTTACTAGCTGTGTGACTCAAGGTAAGTCACTTAAATCTATTTGCCTCAGTTTACTCATCTGTTAAATGAAAATGAAATGGCAAAACCACTCCAGTATATTTGCCAAGAAAACCCCAAATAGGCTCACGAAGAGCTAGACATGACTGAACAATGAAGCCCCAACTAATCTCTTTCCCCTCTTAATTCTTCTCCTCCTTTTCTTTCTTCTCCTTTTCTTCTGGCCCCTTTTCCTTTTTTTCCTTCTTCCCTTCCTCCTTTCTTTTCTCCTCCTCCCTCCCACCCTCCCTTCTCTGATTGGAGAGGCGTAAATGAGTTTCAGAGATAACTGTTAATGCTATATGCATATATCTTATGTGGGCACACACACATATTTTACAGACCATCAGAACTGGAAAGGGAGATATTTTATACAGCCTAATTGGGATTCAGATGACACTCAGAACTGTTTTAGGAGTGAACTCTAACAGATGAGACTAGTCCAAAGGTGAAGCGATTTGCCCAGGGTCACATGTGATTTTCATGTCCAATGCCCTTCCCACTATAAAACAGGTCCATCCCATCAACCACACTTCAACTATTATTTTCCACATCTGGAGACCTCAACCCTCATCTCCAAAGTACCTCCAGGTTCCAATTCTGTTATCCGCCCTGGAAACTCAGGCTACCTACAATCCAGTAAAAGTGAGATGTGCATAAATCAAACAAATGTGAAAGAGAAAATGAAGGATGGGTTGGAACTTGGGTGACTACAAAACACTCAGGTAGAACTAGGGAAAAGTTCCTAGGGCTTGCTGCACCTTGGGCTTGTCCCTAAAATGAGGGGAAAGTCTGGGGCCTCAATTCCATTCCATTCCAGGTTCCCCTTTAGGCACACCTGGCCAACCTTGATGGGGCCCAGAGGAAAGAGCTGCTCCCCACAGTAGTGGAGGGGAGCCAGCAGCTGGATGGGCTCTTAGACAGGAAACTCATCAATCAAGGACCCCAAGCCCTGATCTGTTCTGCTCAGTGTGACAGGCACGCTGTGGCACTTTTACACCCCTTTAGGGGACCACACTGCATGTTAATCTCAATTAGCAGATGCTGAAAAGGTCCCTCCCCCCACCTGAGGGGAAACCCACCTGCTTTGTAAAACATTCCAGCTCCTCCCCAACTCTGGCACCAGGTGGGAGTTTCCTTCCCAGTGCCGAATGCCTTAGGCTATTAAATCAGAAGAGGGAGGGTGGGAGGAGAAAGGAGAGGAGGAAGGCAAGCAGAAGGAAAAGGAAAAGGAAAAGGAGACACTGGGGGAAAGGAGAAGAAAGAAAAGGAGGAGGAGAAGGGTTAAGAGAAGATGATTTGGGGCTTTGTTGTTGTTCAGTCTTGTCCAGCCTTTCATGAGCTCGTATGGGGTTTTCTTGGAAAAGACACTGGAGTGGCTCGCCATTTCTTTCTCATTTTATAGATGAGGAAACTGAGGCAAACAGGTTAAGTGACTCACCTAAGTTTACACATCTAGTAAGTGTCTGAGGCCAGATTTGAACTCAGGAAGAGGAATCTTCCTGACTCCTATTCTGGCACTCTATCCACTGCACCACATAGCTACCCAAGAGTTGGAGGGGAGAGGAGGGGAGGGTTGGGGTTAGTGCAAGCCTTGCCTATCCTGAACTTCGGTCTAGAAATCTCAAAGCAGGACTCAGTGTCCTTAAGGGTACAGTGGGTATGAGATCTTCCTAAATAGAAAGTTTCTCATGATTTGTGGTAGTTACTTATAGAGGATGAATATTCTAAGGCTGTCTCTTTCTTCTCTTTTAAATCCTTCCCTCTTTTTTTCTCTCCCCCTTCACCTTTTTCTCAATTCCCTCCCTTTCTTCCTCTTTCCAGAGGCCACACTCCCCCATCTGCCATTTAGTGTTCAAAGTTCCAACTCTCAAAGCCCTGTATAATCTGGGTCCAACACGCCTTTCTGGTCTTATCTCTCACTCTTCCCATTCTCATACTCCCCAATCCTGCCAAGCTGGACTACAGGCAGGCCCCACCTAATACCACTAATTGGCTTGATGAAAACTGCATTCGGCAGAACATTACAGGGGAAGGGAGCTCCACAGAAAAACACACCTTCAGCTGGCTAATGCTCAGAGGAGTTATCACAGCTGGGGAGCAAGACCTTGCTCAGGGAGTCACCACACCAACATCCCATCTACAGCTTGGACCATCCTCTGTCCAGTTTCATGCAGTTTAGGTGGGGCCAGCAATAGCGTATTAATGATGGTGTTGAGAAATGTCATTGGTCTGGGCAACATCTACGCTAGCTACAACACATCCCATGTTGTAGCTTTCCTATCTGGATGATTTTGCTCACACCCATCCCTACACCTGGAATGTCATCCCTTCCCAACTTAACCAGCTGAAATCCAACCCATCCTCCAAGCCCAATTCAACGGCTACCTTCTCTGAGAAGTATTTTCTGATCCTGCCAGTTAGCAGTGACCTCTCCCTCCTTGGAACTCACAGGTGGCCGTGTTTATACTACCTTGCTCATACACATAACAGATTCTCCTTTGTGTTATGTTTATTTGTCTATGTACCTTCGCTCCCTTACGAGATTGCAGTGGCTGAGGCAAGCCTTTTCTCATCTTTTTTTCTCTCTCTCGGTCCCTAGGGCAAAGCCTTGTATGTAGGCATTGCTCAGTAAAAATGGTTACTGAATGAATATCGCTGGCTGAATAATTCAACTATTTGGCTAAACTGGAGACCCTGAGTTTGCCCTCTGCTTGTTCTTACCTGTTTGGGGGCTGTCTGTGGGCAGTCAGTCAATCAACAACCATTTATTAGGTGTCTCCTGTGTGTGGTCATGTGCTAAGTAGAGAGAAAGGCCAAAGACAATCAAGTAGCTCACAGTCTAATGGGGTTGCTGTTGCTTAGCCATTTAGTCATACCTGATTCTCCGTGACCCCATTTGGGGTTTTCTCGGCAAAGATACAGGAGTGGATTGCCATTTCCTTCTCCAGCTAATCTTATAGGTGAGAAACTAAGGCAAACAGGGTTAAGTGACTTGCCTAGGGCCACACAACTAATAAGTGAGGCAAGATTTGAATTCATGAAGATGAGTCTTCCTGATTTCAGGCCCAGCCCCCTTTCTACTGTGCCACCTGGCCAGTGTCTAACAGGGAGACTAATGGGCAAACAAGCCATAAGCAGGATAAATTGGAAATGTTGCTGACACAAGTCTTTTAAATAGTAAGTTCTAGTTGAGAGAGGGACACAATTCTAGTTCTCTGCTGTCTTCTCTCTTTATTCCATGGACAGACTATGTGTTTTCTGTCTGATTTCAGTTTCCTGATGGCTGTACATCCTGGCTGGGGGGCAGGCCGTGTCCCATCTGTGCTTTGTCATCCGGGCATTCCAATTAATGACCGTTATTTCCTTCAACTATCATTCCTTTCATCAAGCTCACAGTTTCACCCCCTACCATCACTGCCATTTGTAATTGATTGCTCCTCTGTCCCCTGGAGATCTCAAAGTAGATTTATCTCACTCGCCACAGGGGCCAGACCAAAGCAGAAGACTGAAGGGAAACTATCTGCATGCTCCGGATCAAAAACTGCCTCCTGCCTGGAGGATTCTGGGCTTTTGGCTCAGTTCTCTGCCCTGTCCTGGCCATGGAGACTCCCATGAACGATGGCCAGTCCTTGTTTATGTACTCTCTCTCATTCCAGACCTGTAAGATCTGGAAAATAAAGCCCCCAAATCACTAATGTTCACTTTTGCCTGAATTGCCGGCTAGTTTAGCACTCTGCTTATTTTCTGAAGCTAGTTTCTCATTGGATCTTCATGATGACTACTTAGAAGATGGGTGGCTGGGGAAATGCACTACCTGGCTGACGCAGAGTAGGCACTTAATAAATGCTTCTTGGTTTGGATTGGATTTTGTTGATTTGTATAGTTGTCTTCTCTACTACAAAAAGTAAGCTGCATGAGGGCAGGGAATCTGTCAGACTATATCCTTCTTCATTTTCCTCTTTTTTGCTTTCACCCCTTCTCCAACAGCAGTATCTGACTTATCAATAGCTCAGGAAATAATTGTTATACAAATTAAAGAACTGACATTTTCCATTCAAGAAAACTAAGGCTCAAAGATAACTAACTCTTAAGTTAATTGCCCTAAAGACTGGAGCTGAATTAGAACCCAGATCTGCTGATTTCTAGTCAAGTGTTATTTCTGAAGGTATTGGAGGTAGGAATTATTCTGAAATTATCCATAAAATTGCCTAATCCTTCCATATTGTGCGCTGAAGCTCTTACAAAGCAGGAACGAACAGACATGGTGCAGGTGGGGAGACCTCTGAGAGGAATCCAATTCTTCAACAAGCCCCAATCCCCCTCCCCCAAGTTACTCAGATATTTACCTTCACTCCCCCTGGGACCTTTGGCAGGGGAGTCCTCACACCCAGACTATCTTTGGGCTACACATCATTGGGCTGCAAAGAAAGAGAAAGATCCAGCTGGCTGTGGTCAGTGATGAGGATGACCAAGGTGAGAATTTCAAAGGTAATGGGGACACCAGTTCAGAACGTTAGTCCTGGAGGATGGTGATGATCTTAGAAAAACATGGATAGACTTGCATGAAATAGTGAATAATGGAATGAGCAGAACCAAAAGAATGTTGTAAATAGTAACAACAATATTGCTTTAAGAACAACTTTGAGTGGCTAAGTCATTTTAAGTATAATAAATAACCCAAATTAACTACAAACGACATAGAAAGGAAGATGCTATCTGCATCCAGAGAAAGAACTGATAAATGTACAGAATGATTTTATATATGTATATGTGTATATGCATACACACGTATATTTATAGATGCAAATATACATATACGCACATACATATATGTATGTGTACATATACATACACATATATTTGCATCTCATGGTAGCCATGGGGGGTGAGGGAGAAAAAAAAGGAAAAAAAGAAAGTTATATGGTAACTTTAGTATATATTTAAAAGGAATAGCAAGTTGTACATAATAGATTTACAGTTTCATATACAATCACCTTTTATTTTTCTATTCTACTATGTTATGGAAAAGCCTGTTTTGTTTCTTAAGTTCCGAATAAAATAAATAAAAATTTTAAAATATTTAAATAAAATATTTAAAAATATTTAAAATATTCAAAGGCAATGGAGAGAGGAGGCAAAGGTAAGAGAAGGGAAAAAGTAGGGAGATGCTGGTTGTGAAGATCATCTAGAGATAGGAAAAAGGGCTCTAATATAGTCTATCAAAGAACTGGACTGGAGTTAGGAAGCCTGACACGATAAGTTCGATGACCTTTAACAGGTCATTTTGCAGAAGTCAGAACTCAGTACAATGCCAGACATACAACAGACACTTAATAAATGTTTATTGACTATTTTGCTTTTCTGTGCCCCATTTTCTTCCTTTTGTGAGATGGTAAAGCTGAATAAAATGTTTCTTCAGGTTTCTTCCTGATAGAATGGTCTTTGTGTATTGCTAGGATTGTTTTCAGCCTTTGAAACATTTAATCCAATATTGTCTTCTTTGTGATTTAACATTATTAGCTGCTTTTAGAAGAAATGTATCAATTTGGACATTTTTCCCCCATCAATGGCATTTTGCTCCCATCAATGGCAACTTACCTTTTTGAGATATTTTCTTCTCCGCAGTTACATCCCAACTGCATTTACTGGTTATGTTCTGTCTCTACCAGACATGTAGAGTCTCTTGGCTGCAGAAAACCATTTGTCCAATGTATGCTTTTATAAGAAATAATATTAGTTGGTAAATTTATAAGCAGGAAAAAAAGGTCATTGGTAATAAAAAAAAAAAAAAACAATTGAAATTACCACTCAAGTGAAGAGTGTGGAGAGTGTTTAGGGTTCAATATTTCCCTTGATGAAGCAGTCACCCAGGGGTTAGCACAAATGCTTGTGAAGTCCTGCCAGGTCCCCATGTGTTCATGTGCCCCTGGGGTTGGGTTGCTTCCCCCTCCAAGGGCAGGGTCTGGAAACCACACACAGAAAGAATAAATCCAATCCTCCCTCCCCCGAGGGGATTATCTAAATACAAACAAACACTTGAGCTGTGTCTATACATGTAACAAGAAGTGGAGATTTGAGCTAATAGTCAGAATAAAAGGATAAAACCCAAAAGGGCTTTTGCTTCCAATGTACAGAAGGCTCTCCCTGAAAGCTTCCAGATATTTGAGATGAGGGGGTGGCAGGGGATCTGAATTAACCCGCTAAGTACCAACAGTTTCCACTTCAGTTTGTGATTGGGGAAACCGTTTTGCTAAAGCTGCACAATCTATAAAGAAGTTGGGTTGTTTCTAAAGAGAGCCTCCACAATGGCGCCATGGTCCCTTTGGAAGCACTGAACAAAGTCCTCCATTGTCAAAGAGAGGGTCAATTACACTCAGGGCTCAATGAGTGACCTTCACTGCTTTTAAGAAATTAAGAGGTGCCAAATCCTTAGCAGAGTGGGCTAATACATTGAAGAAAGATCGTCAACAACAAGAGCTTAAGAAAACAACACTGTTACACAATGCAGTCATTAACCAGTACATTCCTTCTTATCCCATTGGTCGAAATTTTACTAGGTTCACTATGGTCAGTGCCTAAACCTGTGCCCATAGTAGGTACTTCAAACATGTTCATTCATTCATTCAAGCAATCATTTGTTAGACATGTAGTAGTGACTAGACACTGTACTACATTGCTGTGCATACAAAAACAAAAATAAAGCCATCTCCCCTCTAAAGAGGTTACATTCTACTGGGGAATGTAGAAACTTAAATAATAAATGTATGCAAAGTAATTTCTGAGGGCAGGGCACAGATCTAATATAAAGGGCAATTTGTTTACAGTAGAATGGAGTTGGGGGGTAGGGCACTAACAGGGATGAGGTAGAGTCCTGAGACTTGAGAAGTGTGGAGCTAATCCTTGTGACACTTATTACCTATGTGACCTTGGATAAATCACAACCTCCCTGGGTTTAGGTTTCCGCATTAATAAAAACGAGGGGGTTGAATTAGTTTGCTTTGACTTCTCTTCTGGTTCTATATCTCTGATCTGAGGGATGGGTATAAGGGTGCTGGGACTGGGAAGGGAACTGGGAAGGAAACTGTCCTAGACCAGTGATTCTCAACCTGTGGGTGGCGACCCCTTTGGGAATTGAATGACCCTCTCACAGGGGTCACAGGGGACACCTAAGACCATTGGAAAACACATATTTCCAATGGTCTTAGGAACCGAGACATCACTCCTCTATCCATCTCCAGGCGGGTCTGTCCACATGCAGATACGCCCACATACAAGTATTAAAGGGTCGTGACATTAGGAAGGTTGAGAATCACTGTCATAGACAGTAGACTCAGTGTCACAGGAATTGTGATACAATATTAGTGTTGGTCTGATGAACAATCCTGGAACAAAGACATAGAGAGTGAGAGAGGGGAGATCATCTACTATATTAAGATACAAAGAAAGGGGAGAAAAGTCCCTGCTCTCAAGTAGCTCCCAGTGTAATGAGGAAGACCACATGCAAACAGCTATGTATAAATGAGACATTTACAGGATTAATTGGGGGTAATCTCAGAGGAGAGGTGCTAACAAGGACTGTGAGAGGATCCCTCTAGATTCAGAGGTTCCCAAAGTGTATGTGGGGTGCTGGAATGTTGGGGGAGTAGTAGCCTCAGGTATAATTGGGGGGGGAATTGAATAAAAATAAGAGGACAGTGGAAGCATAAGGAAAGGAAAGAAGATAAAATTTAGAAAAAACATTCATACATATTTCATCTGTTGTGTAGCAGAGTAAAAGTCATAGTGATTACATTATTTTCCAAAGAAACACACAAAATGCAAGTTATAACCACTCAGAGGTCAAGTCTGCCAACAGGTCTTAACAAGCAAGTGTTGGCAGTCAAACATGTCCCTCATTGTTGGGCAGTCCAGCATGTATTAGCTGGAATATGTGCGTGTAATGACTATATTGTGTCATCAAAATTTCATTGCAGGAAAAAAACCCCACAAATTTACAATTAATTATTAAATTTAAGATGTGTCATTTTAAAAAAATTATATTTTTTTGAAATGACACAAATTGCAAAACAAACAAAAAAAAGAAACAAAAAAACCTCAGCTATTAGGGGGTTAAAGAAAGTAGATTTCCAGAGGATTGCTGAGTAATTTTTTTTAAAAGGGGGTAGTAGGTCAAATAAATTTGGGAACCTCTGCTCTAGAAGATGATACTGATATTTAAGGAAGCTAAGGAAGTTAGTAAGTAGAGATAAGGAGGAAGAGAATTCCAGACCAAGGAGGGCTTCCTCTAAAAATATTCTGACTTGGGAGATGGAGTTTTCTGTGAGGAAAAGCTTCCTGTATCCTTGAATATATGAAGGTGTAAGAAGACTGGAAAGACAGGACCAGGTCAGGTTACAAAGGGCTGCAAAAGCTAAACAGAAGATTTTATGTTTAATATCAGAGGTAATAGAGAGCCTTTGAAGTAGACTGAATAGGGTGTGTGTCTGTGTGATATTATCAGATTTGTGTTTTAGGATAGCTGGGCTGAGAACGGAACGGAGTGGGGAGAGACCTGAAACAGGGAGACCAACCAGAAGGCTATTGAAATAGCACTGGAGGAAGGGGATGATGACCTGTACCAGACTAGTGTCAGTGTCAGAGAAGAGAGGTGAGGGTAGATGATGAGCAGTCAGAAAAGAGGTGAGATTAGGGTATACAGGAGACGTGGGGATTGGGCTGATTCTAGAAGATATGTTTGAGATACTCACCCACCATTGACCAGCCAGGTCAGTTCTACCCCAAGGCTCTCTGCAGTGTTAAAATTACCTTCCCCAGGCTGGGTTGGGGCAGGGGAGGGAAGAGGGGGTCTGGTCTCAGGCCATCTGTATGACTATGAAAGTCACAGCTATGCCCAGCTGGCCAGCAGATCTGAACCTTATGAGTTATTTAAACAGTGCAGGCCTGAAGTGACTACAAATGCTAAATATCTATTCAGCAATCCACAAAATTGTCTTTACTTTCAGAGGGAAGTAGTTCAGGCAGGCCCTCATCACCTCTTGCACAGATCACTGCAATAGCCTTCTAATTCATTTCCCTGCCTGAAGACTGTCCTCACTCTAATCCATCCTCCACTCAGCTGGCAAGGTAATTTTTCAAAATCATAGCTCTGCCCATATCAACCCCCCTGTTCAACAAGCTCTAGTGACTCCTCTGATTCCTCCAGGATCAAATATAAAGTCTGGCATTTACATTTCTTTCTACCTTTCTAGCCTTCTTATGTCTTACTCCTACCTCCCTTCCCCCTCCATCCAGTTGCACCAGCCTAACAGCAGTTCTGTCAACTCTTTTTCTCCCATCTCCATACCTTCACATTGGCTGTCCCCCCTTCACCTCCTCCTCTTAGTTTTCCTAGATTCCTTCAAAACTCAGCTTGCCTAAATTTACCTTCCTCAGTTGCAAATGCCTCCCTCTTTTACATCACTTTCATAAACTAAATAATTATTGGACTAATCTAGATATCTACATGTTGCTTCCCTCATCAGAATGCACGGCTACTTGAAAATAGGAACTGTGTGTGTGTGTGTGTGTGTGTGTGTGTGTTTAAGGGTAGCACAGTATATGGCTCACAGTATACATTTAATCTATGCATGTTGACTTACTATAATGAACTATTTGAGACATTTCATGTTTCTTGCATTTCTTTATTTTTCATATTTGAATTGTTTTATTTTGCAGTAATTTCTATGATAGAGGAGACAAATAGCTATCGTCTACCTAATAACCATATTATACATATAGTTAGAGGGAATCCTGTTGCATGCATTTTGAGGAGACCTTAGACATGAATTATGATTCATAATAATTCATAAGCTTGGTTTTAGAGATTTCACTGAAATTACTATGTGGGGGAGGGGGACATGAGGTGGCAGAACCAAAGACTGAGAACCTAACACCCCTCTTTGGAACAAGTTCTCCTTGGGATGAATCTGGGCTCACTGCTGGGGGGCTCCTGGTCCATGGGGTACATTTTGGATTGAAAAGGACAATGTTATGCCTAGATTTGATTAGAAAGAAGTATCATGCCATGTTCTCTGGGGCGAGGAGGGGAAGAGCTTGTTAATGAGGGGGCAGGAGAGTGCTTCTGTGAAGCAATCTGAACCAACAAAAACAATACCGAACCATCTCCCTCTTCCACTTCTTAGCAGAAATGACTATGCTGGTTGGGGGGACCACACCTCCTTTGCTTCCCCATTAGCTATGAAAAGATAAAGAAAAGTCCTCCAGCCCATAATTAATTAGGACTGATTGAGTGCCCCGTCTTTGGCTGCAAAAAACAGCAGTGTAGGATGAGATGGGGCACGTTGTCCCAGGACTGACTGGTGGTGTTCTCAGGGAGAAGGTGATTGGCAGCTGGGAGAGGTTTGTAACAGAACCCTGCTGCTGCTTGCTTTGAAGATCTAATCTGAGAGATGCCGTTCGGGATCCTGAAACAGGATGCCCTGCTCCTGCGCATAAAAGTCCATTGCAAGCAGGAGGAATTGAATCCAATTGAACAGAATTTTATGTAAACTTCACATTCTCATTAGATATATTAGATCTGTGCAGGAAAATCAGGAAATCAATTTATCTTGAATCTCTGAGAACCTGGGGAGGAAAACATCTAGTTCTGTTCAATTTGCAGAGAACTCTCATTGGTTTCCAGCTCTCCCTGATTCCCCCACTGCCCAGCACACACACACACACACACACACACACACACACACACACACACACACACATACACACACACGCGCACACATACACTCAGTAAAGAAATCATTGCCTTTGGGCTTTTGAAAAAGGCATTCACAGGTGTGAGGACTGGAAAGGTAGACTCATATTAGAGTTAAGGAATTAAATGAGAGAAGCAAGTTACCATCCAGCCAAATGGTCCAAGCCACAAAGCTCACATTTACATTGGTTTGCAACAATCCCTGTGAGTAGGACATACATATTAGTAGCATCACCTTGCAAAAGTGGAAACTGAGGCATAGAGTAGGTAAGTGGCTTGATAAAAGTCACATAGATAGTAAATAGAAGAGGTCTTCTGATTTTAATTCCTGTGACTCTTTTTTTTCTAATTTCTTTTTTATTATGAACTTAACAATTACCAACCAACACAGACATTCTTGTACATAAAGAACAAAAGAGAGGATTGTGTAAGAAAATGTAAACTTCTTTTCAATATACTTTAGGCTTTTTAAAAAGCGTATATTAAATTTAATAAGGAAATAACAACATTTTCCTGTGTTCTTCTGTCCTTTTCCAAACTTTTTGTTGCCTTCTGGATATTTTAAATTTTCCTCCTCCTGCTCCTGCTCTTCCTCCTCCTCCTCCTCTTCCTCTTCTTCTTCCTTTTCCTTTTTCTTCTCTTTCCATCAACTTATTCCCATCCCCAGTAGAAGCCTTTCTTTGTCCAAACAAGTGTAGTAGCACGAACCAAATAAACAAGGCAATGTCTGAATCCAGTCATTTCCCCCATACTCTATGTTACCTTCCATCCTATACTAGAGACCATCAGCAATATTTGTCAAGCCCCAGCCATATTCTGAATCCTGAATTAAAAGATGAGAGTATCAAAGTAGTGATATGTAAGAAACAGAAAACAGTCTTTGAATATGAGGAGCTCATTTGTGATATTCCGTAAAAGCCTTATATCTACAAAAAATACACATGTTCAAAAAACTGGAAACAACTTCATACAGTTTGTATACAGTATTTTATTTTATTTGTATACTGTATATTATAAGCTGTATGCCAACTGTATACAGAACATTCTGTCCTTTGACTGATGGGGATTCTGCCTTGAGGAAGTTCATAGTTTCAGCAGAGAAATAGCACATACATAAAGATAACTGTAGCATGTGAAAATACATGATATGTGCATTGAAGATGTATAAAATGAGGGCTATGTGAGGTTTGGGGATAAGTGACAATATCCCTTCTCCTGTGGACAACAGGCATCAGGGAAGGTTTTTGCAGAAGATGTGGTACCCAGCATCTCTGCTCCACCAAGAGCCTCCGGTATGCTGCCTACTTCTCAATGGTGGCAAATTGGCCCCATATAGCCCTCCCCTCCCAACCTATAGGCTGGATGTAGATACTCACAATGCTTGAATAATCTGTGAATCATCAGTAATAGTCCTTACAGGAAGATGGAGAACCATTAGGCTTTATCATCTACTCAGCCACTATATCCTATGCACTACTGTGCACTGCAATGTGATCTGCCAATGCATCCTAAGGACTCCTGGGCTTTGCTATGTGCCCCATGGCTTCAGCTATAGGTTTTCCTGGCTTTCCCACCTTCCCTATAACTGAATCCTGTAAGTGTTCTCTCTCCCATTTAGAGTGAGTTCATTAATAGCAGGGATTGCCTTGCTTTTCTGTTTGTGTCATCAGGGCTTAGTAGAATGCTTGGCGCATAGTATGAATTCAATTAGTACTTTTTCATCCATTCATCCATTTATTCATTCAGCTTTAAAGCAGGAGTAGGAATTTAATAGGTAACAAGGATGATGGAAAGCATTCCTGGCATAGGGGTATATTATGAAAAAATTATGCATATACATACAAAAGTATAATATATAATATATATAATATGTAAGTTACATATATTATATATGTTATATATTACATATATCATATACATATAAAATATATGTTATATATAAGTATATATAATATATAAGTTATAATATATAATCTTATGATACAATATAATCTTATATTTGAGACTATAAGAAAAGGCATGCAGAGAGAGAAGTTCAGTGCTATTTTGAGGATAGAAAAATCCACTTTGATTAAAGTATGGAGTATGTGAATGAAGTAATATGAGATAAGACTGGAAATATAATATGGTAAAGTCATATTGATACAGTATATAATATCTAAGAATAAGCCTCAAAGAGTAATCAGTAATAGTTGAGAAATGTGATTTATGTTCATCCCAATTCCTTGTTTTTAATCTACTTCAAGCAAAATATAATTTATCACAATGAAGTCTCATGAATATCACATCAACCCTCCCAAGCAAGCATTTGCAAAGCCAAACTCATCTTCTTCACTCCTAACAGCTCTCAAATCAGTTCCCTATCCTCAACTCTCCTCAACCCCACTCCATCAATGGCACTGTTAAGGAGGGTGATGGATAGCCTTTAGAAAATGATCAAAGGAGACACAAGAAGATCTATTTTGATGAAAGTATGCTGCAAACTGCTTTATACAAAGGAAGAAATGTGTGAGAAATTTGGGAAGTAGGTCATAAATTTGGCATGGAGATATGTGTAGTCCCACCCTACCACACTCCTCTGGACTGGGAGAGAGTGAGGCTGATGACTTTGAGCAACTCTGTCTTCTTTTAATCCAATTCATGCGCAAGTCAAGACATCATCCTCTGTGATGTCATTGTTTCTCTTCAGGAATGAAAAACAACAACTAATCATGCCCTCCAGAATCTCTTCATCCTACAAGATCACATATCACTGAAATTCACACATCCTCAGGATTCCCTTTTCATGGGTCCCCTCTCTCCATAAGAAAGGGTGGAAGGTGGACAGTAGAGTTCTCCTGTCAGATTTTCCATTAAAAGAGGGCTCCCAGGGCAGCCATCTCTTCCTTTCCTACCTGACTGTACTCCTTTGGGCTTCATCATACCTCAACCTTCCCCCAGCTTCTTTTTTAAAATATTGTCTTCCCCCATTAAGTTGGGAGCTCAATGAGGGGACTGTCTTTTGCCTTACTTTGTTTCCCTAGTACACAGTGCCTGGCACAAAGTAGGAGCTTAATAAATGTTCACTGACTGACTTATAATAATAATGGAACACTTCAACTAGCTGGGCATCTGGTAGAATACAGTCTCTGCCAAAAGCAAAACAGCTCATAAATTCTTAATTGCCCTTAGTGATAATAAATATCATCCTACAAGAGGTAGAGAAATGAAAAAAAAAAGGTACTACTATTTGGAATCTGTGTCTGACCAAAAGGAGCTGGTCATGGAAGTAGAAGAGATAAGAACCTTGGGAGGAAATAGCCAACAAAAAGTCACGAGAGAGGAGAGGAAAACCTATCACACACCCTAAATCTGGAAAGAGATTTCAAAGAGTTCACCGATAATGCTCCAGAAAAAGCCATCTTGAGACAGATAGAAAGCTCTGAAGAATAAAAAGTTTTGAAGATGAAAATGCAAACAATTCCAGTGAGATGTTGTCTTAATAGAAAATAGGTGCTCTCTGAAGAGAGTATTGGTTTGCATGGGAAACTCTTCAACTGACTTGGATTTTTAAAAGATATGTGGAGGACCAAAGGATAGCAGCCAGGGCTAATTAATATGGACACACTCATTTCTGCTCCCAAGCTCAATTTCTCAGTGAGATTTGCTTTAATTCATGTCATCTTTTCCATTCAGAGACTATAGGGGTCTCAGAAAATTCCTATTCAGATTAAATGGCATGAGTTCAAATTTGATGAGAAGTGACTTGTCTTTATTTCATAATAATAATCACCATGTGAGAGGGCACTAGAATCCAAGGCTCATATACAATCTCTCCACCTATCTAGATAGAAAGAAGTTGCCTTCCTTTTGGAGTTTGCCATGATCCTCAAGCTCCCCAAACACCTGCAGGTGTAGGAGCAAACTCCCCAAACAGTGGGATTCTCTACTAGCCATACTCCTACATTCGATCACTCTACCTTGCCCTTGTGCTTCCACACATTCAGGTCACTAACTAAAAACTCTGACATTATGTGGAATGTTTCACATCCAGAGTCCCCCACCTCTGCAAGAAAAGGAGGGAGAGGCTTTTCCTCATTTCTTCTCTGAGGCTACACCTGTTTTTTGTTCTTTCTGTTCACATTATTTTAGTCATACGAATATACAGCTCAACACTTCACTCTGCATCAGTTCAGATAAGTCTTCCTGTGCTTCTCTGAATTTTTCATGTTTTTCGTTTCTTATTACACAGCAATACTCTATTATATTCTTGTTTAATAATTCATTGGTCCATTCCCCAAGTGATTAGCATGTATTGCTGTGAATAGTTTGGCATGTATTTTATTTCTTTCTTTTATTTCCTTGGAGTCCATGTCTAGCAATGGGATCTCTAGGCCACAGGGTATATACAAATTTAGTTTGTGAATAGTTCCAAATTGCTTTCCAGAATAGTAACACCAACTCCACCAAAGTGGAGCAACACCAACCCACAAAGTGTGTTGATCTTTTTGCAATCTCTTCTGGACTGACTACTTTCATCTTTTGTTATTATTGCAAATTTTCTGGGTGTAGAGTAAAACCAGTTATTTAAATTTGTACTTCTTTTATTATTAGTGATTTGGATGGAGCAATCTTTCATGTAGCTATTCATAGTCTGCACATTAATTATTCTTGTTGAAACCATCCTGTGCTGGCTCTTTACATTTATTACTTGCTTTTCTAAATGTTCTCTATCTCTTTAATGATCAGTGTTAGAATTTTCCCCAAAATCAAAGTTAAGGTCATTAGTCAGGTCAAAGTCATTAGTCAATAGTTTGTACTCAAGTCTGAAGTTAAGTTTACTGAGGTATAGCAGGCTGGTTCATGGCTTTGTGGCATAATGAAAGAATATAGCTACCGATTTACCTGAGCACCTCAAATTAGGATTATTCTCCCAAACCTACATTGTCTCTGGCCTGATTCTATTTTACCAGTGTGAACACTAATAGTAGTGGTACAAGTCCTTGAAGAAAGTAGTTGACCAAGGGTGCGACTTCCATTTTTTCCCTATATACTGAGAAGCATCTTATTTCCACACATGGGCTATGATCTTCTTTTTAATTTATTTTTATTTTTTTAAAGACTGTTTCCCCATATCTTACCCAGGTTGAAAGTATGAGAGTTACTCCCGACTTTGGTCCCACTTCAATCAGCACAGAAGCTGTAGCATATTCTATTTCTGACCTCCACCAGTTTGCCCAGATTTGGGCAAGTTGATGCACCCCGTGACACACACACCCCTAGGGCTTCAATATGTATCAATATATTATATATCAATAGATATCAATATATCAATGCCAAACTTAGTGTAGTAGCCACTGCAGCTCAGAATGCCCCAGCTCATGAGATCCACCAGTCTCAGCCTCCTTTATAGCTAGTACTGATCACGTGTATGTGCCCTCAGGCCCAGACAGCCATGAGCTTCCTATCAGTTTTTCTCTTTTCCCTACTTCCAAGACCATGAAGTTTGTGGAGTAAAAGGCCAGAACTCTACTATAAATCTATAACCATCCTTGGACATATATCTATAAACAGACATTCTTATCTACCAACAGTCTCTGGGGAGGAGGAATTTTTTCAGATGGACACTTTCTGTATTTATAGATGAGGACAGGCAAAGAAAAGATCCACCATAAAAATTTAGACTAAATAATGAACCAGAAATCAGAGGCATTTTATTTGGATAAAATCAGAGAACAAAACTTTCCTCACCAGTTTCCGCTCATCCCAAGTTTAGTAATCCTAGCACAATAATAATAACTAGCATTTATATATATATAGTACTTTGAATTTTCCAAAGCATTTTGTAACTCATCTCATTTGAGCGTCACAACACCCCTAGGAGGGAGGTGCTATTATCATTCCCATTTTTGAGATGAAAAAGTTGAAGCAAGGAGATTTGACTAACTTGCCCAGAATGATGGAGCTAATAAGTGCATGGGGCTGAATTTGAACTCAGATCTTTTTCACTGAGTCTCACTCTGTGTCCATTGTGCTACCTCACTCAATAGATAGCTTATCTCAGAGTCAGAAAGACTTGGGTTTTATTCTTTCCTCTGACACGCTGGATGGGACTGTGGGAAAGTCACATAAAGTCTCAATCCCTACAAGAATGTTTCTGATATTATAAATTGGTTATGAGCCCAAGAAAAGTGAAATGAAGTGAATGGTCCAAGACCATCTAGCTAATGAATAGCAAAAACAAGACAGTATGTGGAGTGTAAAGAATACTGGATTGGAAATCAGGAAACCTGGATTTGAATTCTGCCTCTGGTTTCATTTTCTAGCTGCATGACCATGGGTGGATCATTTAATTTTACTAGGCTTTTCTTGGGTGTCTGGAAAATGATGAATATTAATATTACCTACTGGGAGCCAAGATGGTGGAGTAAAAGCAGGAACTTGCTTGAGCTCCCACTCAAACCATTTCTAATACCTGTAAAAAATTACTCCAAACAAATGTTAGTGCTACAGAATCCATAAAGTGACAGAGAGAAACAAATCTCCCACTGAAGGTAGCCTGGAAGGCTGACAGGAAGGGTCTATACCATTGAGCTGGGAGCAGAGCGCAATCCCGCATGAGCTGTACTGGCACAGACCTGTGTTACCAGCTGGAACAGACTTCAGGGGACTGATTCACCAGCAGCTGTGGAGGTTTCCAGACTTCTCAACCCATAAACGCCAAAGAGAAAGTAAAAGGTCAGTGGGGAACTCTGTTGGAACTGAATGAGAGAAGAGCACTGTCTGGCCCCTGCTCCTGGGGTGGCAGAGGTGGCGGCAGCAGCTGCAGCTGCCATGTGACTGCCTCCTGAGCTCCAGGCCCACAGATCATAGGGGGACAAAGTGACTGTTGAGAGGGTAATTGCTCTTGTTTTGCCCTGCTTGGATCTGGGTTGCAGTCTTAGGTGGTGGTCCTGGGATGAGGAGTGCTGGCACGGCAGAGTTTGTTGAGACTGTGCAGAGGCAGTCTTCCTCATAATTCTGAGATAGGTGCCTAGAAAAAGCTCTGACAACAGTGGCACAAAATCCCAGAAATTTTGGACAAAGCACTCTCCACTCTAGAAGCAGAATTTTACCATGGCAAAGAGCTCAAAAGTCAAGTAATTGGCTGTCAAGATGAACAAACATAGGAAGCACGATCAACCTATAGAACCACTTTTTGGGGACAAAGACAATCAAAACACAGAACCAGAAGAAGAGAACAAAATCAAAACTCCTACATCAAAAACCTCCAAGAAAAATATGAATTGGTCACAGGCCATGGAAGAGTTCAAGAAGGATTTTAACAATCAAGTAAGAGAAGTAGAGGGAAAATTAGGAAGAGAAATGAGAATGATGCAAGAAAATCATGAAAAGTGAGTCAATAGCCTGCTAAAGGAGACCCAAAAAATATTGAAGAAAATAATACCTTAAAAAATAGACTAACTCAAATGGCAAAAGAAGTCCAAAAAGCCAATGAGGAGAAGAATAACTTAAAAAGCAGAACGGGCCAGATGGAAAAGGAATTTTAATTCTGGGGGTTTTGTAAAGAAAGTACTTTTAAAACCTTAAAATGCTATGTTAATATAAATTATCATTTGAACTCAGGTCTCATGACTCCTAGTCTACAGCTCCTTCTACCATTCCATATGGACTTCAGAGTTTTTATGCAATCAAATTTATCCCAATTATAATTATCAAATTAAATCCATGTTTTGCTTATTTTTTTTTAATCCTGAAATTCTTCAGATTGCACTTCCACTAGAAGGAATTCAATAGATGTCTATTGGATCGAATTCACCTACCATTATAGTCAACTGAAGTAAGCAGAGAACAACATCTGTTAATCACCAAGTCAGAGTTTTCCCATAAACAAAGCATGATCTGAATTTTAAGTCCAGCCACCATGTCTAATCTGCAAATAAGTTACAAAAGGTTCTTATGAGTTACCAAAGGTTTTTCTAGGACCAAATAAGGAACAAATGTCCTATGGAAAGTGTTGAAAGGACTGAAAAGAAGTCAAGGGATTTGAGAGTCAGAGCCAAAAGAGGAATAAAAACCTACCTCCCAAGGCATAGATGAAGAGAATAGGGCCCAGGTAGTTAATGATTTTTATGAAGTCCTACAGGTTATAAGCGAGAGAATTAGGATTCAAGCACAGGTCTGATTCTGAGGTCAGCACTTTGTCTACTATATCAGTCACCAACCTCAACAATGGCTTTTTCATCCCAGGACTTGAGATAAGAACAATGAGGATACAGGTCAGCACTATCAACATTTTGCTTAGTTTCTTCCTAATAATACTAGCTAACATTTATATAGGTTTGCAAAGTGCTTTACATATGACAACTCATTTTGTCCTCACAAGAACCTTGCAGAAGCTATTATAGTTAACCCTTACAGTTAACCCTGAAGTCAACCACATTGTGGGAATTGGTCGCATGGCTACCCTACAATCTGGAAAATCCGTATTAAATGCATAGAGATAATCCCTTCACCTTCATTTTCCTTTCGGAAACTATAAGGACTTAGCCCTTTTCTTGTATGATGCCAGAGTCCATAGGAATGGTTCTTTTTTTAAAATGACAATCCCACAGTTCTGAGTTTCGAAACTTTTTCTGTGTCATCTGCTGTCCTTTGTCATTTGCAGCTTCCAAAACTCCCTCCAAATTCCCATTTAATTTCTTATGCTGACCCATGATATATCGAAACCATGATTTATGTGGAATATTATCCCTATTTTGTAGATGAGAAAACTGAAGATAAGAAAAGTTCTTGCTCAGAGTCCCACAATTAGTAAGTGTCAGAGCCAGCATTTGAACTCAAGTCTTCCTGATTTCAAGCCTAGCACCACCTACCTATATGAAAGAGTGAAAGTGACTTGCCTAGGGTCACCTCCTAATAGTGCCAAAGTGGTACTTGAACTCAGTTCTTTCTGAACCAAAGATTCTTTGTCCATTATGTGCTACCTAGTTGCCTAGTTCCTAATTCCTTTTCCAGAGAGGAAAGGTTAGGGACAATACATTAACTGGTGAAATTATAGAAGTAGTAATGGGCTAGGATTAATATTCTCTCTACTCTAGCTAAATTTTGCCTGAGATTTCTTCATTTTATATGCAGGATTGCCACCATTGCTCACAAGGGTTTAGTCAACTCACTCGAAACATCTCACTTGAAGGGAGCAATTTGAGCACCATAGTATAAATCAAGGAGTAACCAGCCACCAGCACCCCCATTGGCATTTTGCCCTGTAACCAGATGACACTTGCTGACTCTCTCTTTCCCCTTCCTCCTAACAGTAAAGGTTCACTTGAGTATTTTTACAAAGTGTGCGTGGGCCCTTGTCCAATTCACAGGTGACCAGCTGTGGATTCATTCAGCCCAAACAATCTGGGCTCAGCAAAAGAAGATGGAGCCATTCCAGCATTTAGGGGTGTCTCCCTCCTCTCTCCTCAGTCACCCCTCACCTCCTCTCCCACTGTCTATAATCTTTGCAATAAGTGTTCCTTTAGAATGAAATCAGTTCTGTTTAATCTACCCAGACTGGAGACATGAGGCCGATCTTAACTTTAGACAGCAAGTGTTACAATGGACAAAAAGGATGCTAATCTTCAGCAGCAGATTTCTGAAATCCTGTGAATGCACAGATAACCAGTCCAGTGTAGTTTTTTATTTCAATTAGATTTAGTTTACTGCAGTACATTTATTAAATACCTAATATATACAAGGCAGAGATAAAACTAAGGCAAGGCAAGGCAGATGGCAATATAGGGTCCAGCCCACAGAGGAGAAACAAAATGATGGCCTATTTAAAAATATCACTTATTCATTTTAGGAGTCTATACCTGTGGTTTTATAGGCACAGAGAATTCCCGAATAAGGAAACTTATGCAGGGAGGCAATTGTTTTAAACAATCTCATTGAGTCACTTGGGTCTCTGGGAGAGCACAGGATTATAGATTCCAAGTTGGAAGGGAGATCTGAGGCTAATCTAGCCTCCTCATTTTGCACAATGAGACACTGAGGCACAGGAAAGAGAAGTAACATGCCCTGGATCACACCATAGGTATAATAGCATTATTTTAATCTTTGCTCATTTGGCAGACTATAGCCTCCTAAATCTTCTGACTCTTATTTTCCAAAATCTTAAATTTTCTTGGTATAGAGTTCAGATAGACTGGAGCAAACCAAGCATCCTCAGATGTATACTGAAGTTAAACTGATGTTTGTAGCATTTGAAACCCTATCAAATGTAAGGAGGGGTCTCAGAATTTATTGGTATGGACCTATGATTTCATTAGTATAGGATACTCCTCTTGAGGCAACTTGCTCTACAGGACAACTGTTTTGCAGTTTATAATCTAAAGAGTTAGGGGGAAGCTAGGTGGTACAATAGATAGAGTGTCAGGCCTGGAGTCAAGAAGACTCATTTTCATGAGTTCAAATCTGGCCTCTGATACTTACTAGCTGCGTGACCCCAGGCAAGTAACTTAACCTTGTTTTCTTCATTTCCTTATCTGTAAAATGAGCTGGAGAAGGAAATGGCAAACCACTCCAGTATCTTTGCCAAGAAAACCCCAAATGGGGTCAGGAAGATCCCAACATGACTGAAAAACTGCTGAAGAACACAATACCAGTATAGAAAGTTGCCTAAAACAATGAGAGATTAATTGACTTGCCAGAGGTCACAGAGTCAGAACAGGCCAAAGGTGGAATTGGAACCCAGCTCTTTGGACACCAATTCTCTTTGGTATACCTTGCTGCCTCTCAGAATAATTTTTTTAATAAAATTCTGCCTGGTAGGTTTAGTTGAAGGAAAACAGAAGTAATTTTACTAAATCTAAGTTGCTTTGGTTCAAAAGTCACATTGGTGCTTTTTAGTCATGAGAAATTGTCTTCTTTCCATGCATTCTTTCCAGAGAAAGTCTCTGCCAACTCAGTCAGCCAGCATTGACTCCTTTCTTTATTCACTTAAACAAATATTTACTGAGAACTTGTTGCGCACAAGGCAATGTGGTAGTTGTTATAGAGAACTCAAAGATGAGGGACCAGTCCTGGCCCTTAAGATAACTTACAGAGTGGTGGGAGGATTCAGGCATCCACAAGTAATCCTAACATAAAGTGGGTTATGAGTAGTGCCACAAAAGACACACATGGGGCTCAGAGCAGGGAAAGGTCCTACTGAGGGTCAGGGGTCAAAGAAGGCCCATCATTGGTTTTTTCCCAGTCTCTTTGATGATATCTTCCATGCCACCTCTGGTGTGAGATATTTCATAATATGCTATGGTCTAGTGCCTCACTATGCAATTCTCTTTTCTCTTCAGATATGGAGACATTCCATAGTTTTCAGTCACATAGCATCACTGGTAGAATACTGAGGTTAAAAGATGGGGAAAGCTTGTTTCAAGGAGATGCTTGGAGCTATTTCAAAGCACTATACAATTTCCCACATGTAATCCTGTCCATTCTCTTCCTCTTAGTCAGCTAGGTGGGGGAGTGGGTAGTCTTGAAATCAGGAAGACTCGAATTCAAATCTTGCATCCAATGCTCCCTAACTGTATGACTATAGACTAGTCACTTGAACTTGATGAGCTTCCATTTCCATATGTGTAAAATAGGAATAATAATGGCACCCATCTTACAGAATTATTGTGAGGGGCAAATGAGGAAACATATGTGAAGCTTCTTACAGATCTTAGAATGCTGTTTAAATATATAAGGTATTATCATTCATTTCTGGGTTGAACTGCGTCTATAGTATCTATAAATTTATAGATAAAAGCTGGCAAAGAGCAGAACAGTTATAGGATTTTCCAGTAAATGAACAAGAAACCACTGAGGTAATGTCTATTCAAGATGTACATACTGGTCAATAAACTCTATAGCCTGTCTATCTAAGTGCATAGGATGATCTAGACCAAGGTTGGGGAACCTGCAGCCTTGAGGGCACATATGGCCCTCCAAGTCCTCAAGTGTGGTGGCCCTTTGACTGAATCCAAACTTCACAGAACAAATCCCCCTAATAAAAGGATTTGTTCTGTAAAACTTGGACTCCATTAAAAGGCTTCACTCAGGGACTTTGAAGGCCACAGGTTCCCCACCCTTGATCTGGACCATACACATTCTTCATTTTTTCTTTGATTTTTCCCGGTGTAGATCTTTAAATCACACTTTTAAGAGATTATGGATCTCACTTAGGAGGCTCTTATTAATGTCCTGTGACTAGATGAAATCAAACACCATGTCATCTGCAAAAAGGAGTGTCAGTCTGACTGCTCCTTCTTAGATTCCTTTGCTGGTTCTTCATTCATGTCACGCTCACTAATTGTGGGTATCCTCCAAAACTCTGCCGTGGCCTTCTTCCATATTTGCTCTATATTATCTCACTTGATCTTATCAGCTCTTATGGTTTAATTATCATCTTTATATCAATGATTTCAAGACAGTTAGAGACAGAGGCTTATATCTACCTCTATTTATCTACAGCTAGGTGGCACAGTGGATAGAGCACTGGGCTTGGAGTCAGGAGGACTTGATTTAAAATTTGGCCTCAACCACTTACTAGCTGTGTGACCGTGGGCAAGTCGTCTAACCTTGTTTGCCTCAGTTTCCTCATCTGTAAAATGAGCTGGAGAAGGAAATGGCAAACCCCTCGAGTGTCTTTGCCAAGGAAACCCCAGATTGGGTCATGTTGAGTCAGACGTGACTAATAGACTAAATAACAATATCTATTCAGTCCTATTTTCTTTTTTTTTTTTTTTTGCTTTTTGGAGGGCAGTTGGAGTTAAGTGACTTGCCCAAGGTCACAGGGCTAGTTTTTGTGTTAAGTGTTTGAGGCCAGATTTGAACTCAGGTCCTCCTGATTCCAGGGCTGGTGCTCTATTCACTGTGCCACCTAGCCGCCCCTCTATTTTCTTTTTTTAGCTCCATATTACCACCTCTTTCTTGAATATCCCTAACTGGAAGCTCTGGAAGCTTCCTACATTCAGCATGTCCAAAACAGAATTTGTTTCCTTTTCCCCAAGTCTTTCCCTTTTCTGAACTTTTCTGTTGCTCCAAGCACATCATTCTCCCAGGTACCCAGGCCGGTACCCCCAGTATCTTCAATTCTTGACTTGCATTTGCCCTTAGTATCCAATTAATGGCCCTCCTAGTTTGAGCCCTCACCTCTTCTTATATTCCTTGGGAGCATGAGTACCACAGGTTGGGAACCCCTAAAATAGAGAGAGGGGAGATTAATTACAGAAAACTTCCTGGACGGAAGTGTTTTGGCAATTTTTTTTTTGTGGGGGTGGAGAGAGAGGAGGCAATTGGGGATAAGTGACTAGCCCCACGTTGCACAACTAGTAAGTAACTGATGTTAGATATGAACTCAAGTCCTCTCCAGGGCTGGTGATCTATCCACTGTCCTACCCAGTTACCCCTCCCCCCTTTTTTTAGGACATGGTCAGTAAAGGCGATGAGACATATAACTTGTCTGCGTGACCACTGTCTAGCCATCACCTACCTTTCCTGTGATTTCATATTGTTCTCTTAATGCTCCCTCCATTCCAGTAAAACCAGCATACTAGTTGTCCCTTATCCATAGTATTCCATTGGTTCTTTGTTTTTCTTTGTATCTCCAGTGCTTAGCATGGTGTCTGGAACATGGAAGAATTTTTTTTAATTATTTTATTTTGTTAAATATTTCCCAATTGCCTGTAAAGAAAAAAAAATTTTAAAAAAATTTGAGTTTCAAATTTTTTCCTTCCTTCCTATCCTTATCCTCTTCTTCAGAAAAGCAAGGTATTTGATTGCGATTATACAAGTGTGGAACATGGTAAGTATTTAATAAATGCTTGTTTACTTGACTTGACTGATGTATTTCCAAGTGTTCCCCTTTTGTCTAGAATGCACCCCCTTATCTGCTTGACTTCTTAGAATCACAAGCTTCCTTCAAAGCCAATTGTGGGCGCTACCCCCTACAATGACGCCTTCCCCATTGTTAATGGTCCAGTCTCCTTCTTGAAGTTATTTTGCATAAGCTCCCCAGCTTCTTTAGCACAGCGCTTTGCACACAGTAAGCATTAAATGATTGTTGCTGTTGAATGTGCTGGGAAAGACAAGCAAGGGAGCTGGATTTTGGAGTAAATAAGAAATCAGATGGTCCAATAATGGGCTCATTTATTAGAGAAACTTGACTTTGGCTTTCACTTTCCATATCAGATTTGAAGAGAATCTTTATAGGTTCTTGAGAAAGGTAGTTACATGATAAAAAATGGTATTTGATGCAGATTATTCTAGCAGCTGTGGCAGTGGATTGGAAAGGGGGAGAATCTGGAGGTAAAGGGCCTTGTTGGAAGGCTGTTGGAATAATCTAAGTGTAAGGTGATGAGGGCCTAAACTAGAGAAATGTGCTCAGAAATGGAAAGATGAGGTGTATCCAAGAGGCCCTGAAAGAAAAGATGATTTTGTAAGGACTTGGTGGTAGGCACAGCAGAAGCACAAGGAGTCCAAAATGACTGGGAAGTTTTTTGCCTGGGAGATCAGAATGACATCCTTAACTATAACTATATTTGGAAACAGGAATCATAGATCCAGAGCTGAAAAGGACCTTAGAGGTGATCTATTTCAACTTGTTTTATAGATGAAAAACCAAAATTTGAGAAGAAGTTAAGCAACCTACCCAGCTCACATGGGCAGGAACAGCAAAGTCAGAATTTGAACCAAGGTCCTCTGACTCCAAAAACAGTATTTGAGCCATTGTACCACTCTGAAAGAACTCCAAAGGCTTATCTGCTCTTCTCCCCTCACTACCAGCTCTGACTTCATCACCACACCCTCCTGCCACTCAAGTGTTTGAAAAACAAAGGGAAAATGAAGAGAATACGAATACAGAAATGACACACCAGAGGGTTTCTGTTGTGGCTGAAATTTACCAGGGTGCTGAGGCCCTGAAAGCAGTGTGACATCTGAGTCTGATCAGATATTCAAAAGTGCCTTCTGATCCAGAAATTCCCTCAGTGGAAAATTCATCTCAATCTTTTTTACTCTGCTATCTGGTTCATTGCCTTTGATTCAACTTGGCTAGCTCTCTGTACCTCCATGCAATGGGATATTAAAGATCATTCCCTTTTCTTCTCCCATATTCAGTCTCTGTCCCTCTCCCTCTCCTTCTCCCTCTCCCTCCCCCCCTCTCTCTTTCTCTCTCTTTCTCCTGGCTGATGACTAATTTTCCTTCACCTACAAGGGAGTGGCCTTGTCACTCCCTTATTCTAAAACCTTCACTGACTTTATTTCCTCTGGGGCAAAATTTAGGTTCCTCAGCCTTGCATTTAAGACCACATGTCTTCCCAGTTTTGCTCCATTCACATTACTTCCCTTCACACACTCTGTGCTCCAATCAAATTGGATTATAAACTGTTTCCACACTTCATATTCCATGTCTCACCTCACTACATTCACAGAAGCCACCTCTACCCTTGGCATGTACTTATTCCTCAGTCCAGCTTTTCAGAATCCTTCACTCTTCCTTTAAGGCTCAGCTGAGGGGCTATTTCCTTCATGAAGTTTCTGGTGATTCCCTCAACTGATAATGCTTTCTCTCTACTCATATAACCTTATTCTTACTTACCTGGTCTTCTGTTGTGTCTCTCTCCACTCATTAGAATATTAGAGATGACAGTATTTTTTCTTTGACTTCAACTCTTTTTTCGAGGATACCAAGCCTCGAAATGGAGTTGGTACTTAGGATAATAATATCATCGATTTAAGAACTGGGAGGGACCTGAAGGGGCTTTGAGCCTAGCTCTTTCATTTTATAGATGAGGAAACTGGACTTTAGAGAGTTTAAGTGATTTGTCCAGGTTAAACAGCTAATAATATTTATTGAATTGACTTATATTAAATCACAGAGAGGGGGAAAGAAACTGGGGGTGCTAAAAGCCCACCACACCTATGTCCATCCCAATCTCAAAGTATAGGGCCATACAAATGTCATGGGATGACAAATTATAAAGTTGACTTTTTCTTGGGGAAGCTAGATGGTGCAGTGGATAGAGTGCTGGTACTGGAATAAGGAGGACATATCTTCATGAGTTCAAATCTGGCCTCAGACATTTACTAGCTGTGTGACTCTGGGTGAGTCCCTTAACCCTGTTTGCCTCAGTTTCCTCACCTGTAAAATAAGAAGGAAAGGGCAAGCCACTCCAGTATCTTTGCCAAGAATACCCCAAATGGAGTCATGGAAGATTCAACATGATCGAAAAACGAGTTAACAACAACAATAAAAACTATATCTCAAGCTAACACAGAATCATTTTATAAGATGACATTCTACTCCCAGCTTTATTTCCACATATCTTGTCTCTCCAGCTAGACTGCAGACTTTTTGAGGGCAAACCCCAGGTCATATGCTGCTTTGTATTCCCCATAGTGATTTGGTGTTTGATAAAGATTCATTTTTCTTTCATTCATTCATTCGACACTCAGTAAATTTGTTGGTTCATGGATTGATGAAACATTAACTAAATAATCAGGAATGTGGGTGATCAAAATTAATGCCATTAATTTTTATGATGTTATTGAATCTTCAGATGAGCCTAGGTCAGATTGGGTCAGTCCTTAAGAGACATAGGGCACCTCTGGATTCTGTAGGTGCACAGGAAGAGATGATAATTATTCAGTAGGTGGGACCTCTTCACATGAGTCACTTAGTAACCCACACCCAGGTTGGCGTTACTCTCCTCTGCCAAAAGGAATTCCTAGGAATGAGCTATTGAAACCTGGTCCCACAGAGCTTAGACATTATATTTTGCACTTAGTTTACCTGGTTTTAAGTTTGTAAGAGAGAGGAATACTTAAATAGCCTTTGGCAAAATTTACCATGTGTTTCCATGTGGATGTCTCTCTCCTCACTTTTTTTCCCACCCTTTCCCAGGGTGTTGCTGAAGTGTCTCTAACAGCAACACCCAACACTAAGCACTGGGAAACAAATCCTGAGATTTGTCAGTTGGGTATCAAATGTATCAATCTCTGATCTTTCTTCTCTCTACCCAACCCACCCCAACTCTTCCTTCATGTAAAAATGCTACCAGTGAGGGCACTGCATTGACTGAACTTTGAACATGTGGAAGAAGACTCCAGCCTTCCAGCAGTTGATGCCAACTTCAGCTCCATGGTAGCCAATGCCAAAGTACACATACTTCCCCAATTAAGTCATGGACATTGCTTTGCAAAGCCTCATGATGTGTGGTGTGGTGTGCCTTAGGGAGCTCTGTGGGCAAGAGCTCTCTGATCATAAAGGGGAAGGGTTAGCACAGCCCTCTGATCCCTGGGCACTGGGGAATACTGTGGGAAGAGATAATTATCTTGGCGGATATCTATTGATCAGCATTTCATATTAGTCAGTTTAAGGTCAGTTGAGGTCTCAGCTCTGGGAAATTCAGCAGAATGGACAGAGAATCTATTCTCTCTGGGCCTTTGGCTTAATGCAGAGTAAATGAACCAACCATTCTGATTGGTTTTATAACAAGAATATGGGACTTGTATGCTCTGGGAAGGTGAAGTTGCTTGACTTTACTAGGCCTCTGGAGTTCTGCTTTATCTATGGGGCATGAAGTGGGAACCCCTGCTTGGTCACTGTTTTCCAAATGCAGCTGGTTTGTATGAACTCATTCCACTGCATCTTCCAAGGCTGAGCATCTCAAGAGAAGTTATAAAACTGAGAAATCATCATGTTTGTGCTGTTCAGTCTAGCCCCAGGGCTTCAGATTAAAAGGTCTCCACTGTTTGCAAAGAGGTTCCTGTAGGTCAGTCTGGTCAAAACATGATGGTTTGCCAGCTCCAGTATTCTTTTTTTTTTTCTTTTCTTTTCTTTTTTTCTTCCTTCCTTCCTTATTTCCTTCTTTCCTTCTTTCCTTCCTTCCTTCCTTCCATCCTTCTGTCCTTTCTTCCTTTCTCTTTCTTTCTTTCTTTCTTTCTTTCTTTCTTTCTTTAGCAAGGAACCAAAAGTAAGAGGTCGTACATTTGGAGAAAAGGATAAGTTATCATAGAAGATAGAATATTACACCAAGCAAGTAATGGCCAGAGGCAAAAAGCTTGTCTGAGAGATGAAAGAACAATTTAGCAATGCAGACATGCAGTTTCAAGTGGCAAATGTGATTTAAAGCCAATGATTCCAATCTAACCCAGTCCAACAAATATTTATTAAGTGCCTTCTATGTGTAAGGCATTAGATGAGGGTGGGGAAGAAGACAAAGACAAAACCAAAAAAGTCCTTCCTTTGAAGAGGTTACATTCTATCAAGGGGGGATATGGCCCGTACGTGTGCAGCTACATGGCAAAGTAGACAGAGTGCTGAGCCAGGAGTTGGGAAGATGAAACTTCCTGAATTCAAATCTGGCCCCAGGCACTAGCTGTATGACCCCAGGTAAGTCCCTTAACCTTATTTGCCTCAGTTTCTTCATTTGTGAAATGAGCTAGAGAAGGAAATAGCAAACCACTACAGTATCTTTGCCAAGAAAATCCCAAACAGGGTCAGGAAGAGTCCAACACAACTGAATCAACTCAACAACAACAAAAATAACATGCACACAGATAATTTGAGTATGGAGAGGGCACAGACAACTAGCATGATGAGCAATAGAGAACCACTCCAGACTTTTGATCAGAGAAGTGACATGGTCAGACATATGCTTTCTGGCAATTCTGTGAAAGATACAATGGGGAGAAGAAACAGACCAGGATCTGGGAATCTAATAAGAGCCTGGTGCAATAGTCTAATCAAGAGGCGATAAGGACCCGAAATAGGATATAGATGAATTTAAGGGATGTTGTAGATATAGTTTGGAGGAGCTTTCATATTTAGAGGGAGATACAGTTCTATTTTTGACATGTTGAACTTGCTGCTCTGTGCGGAGATGTCCTATAGTCAATTATTGATATGAGACTGGCATTCAGCAGGCAGGACAGAAGAACAGATTTAGGAAGAGTAACACAGAGGGAGAAATAGAAGGACAGGAGACCATGATCAGAAAGATAGACTTCAAGATTATGGTAGTAAAATAGCTTGGGGTATATGATAAAGTCTAAAGGGTAAGGAACTCTGTATGTGACTGAAATAGGATGGAGGAATAAATCTTGGGAATTGAGAAGGTTGATGATATGGGAGACCAGGGTGTTGAGGAGATACCAAAATGATAATTAAGTGATAGCCTCTACTCTCCCTAGTGTTTTCCTGCTTTCTTTCCCAGAGTTTACTAAAACTCCCCCCTCAGATGCAACTGTTTTAAAGTGTTATGCCTTTCAAGGGTATTTCCATTTGGACAAAGACGAAAATCTTAAACTAAAGGGGAACAATGTTGATGGTTTTGATAGAATTTCTGGAATCAGCTGATGGGGTGTGAGAGCAGGGGGGAGGAAGAAAGGTCTTCCTTACAGACCTAAAGATACACCTCATAGCACAGGTGTTGCATATGGCTGACCCTGGGGTCATTCTAAGAAGCTCTCTAATCTTTGGAGTTTAGAACTTGCTATTATGTAGCCTTGAGATCAACTGGTACAATCCTGAAGCTTTCCTTCCAGAAGATCACGCCTGGCATATACAATTTGCTGGGGTACTGAGGAAGACTCAGGCCCTAGAGAATGTAAGAGTCATCCTCTTCAACAGAAGATGATTGAAAACAGAATGAGGCCACTTCTTCCTGCATGGCTGTTAATCGGTTTCATGTGTCTGTACTGTTTGGATTAAAAGCATAAGTACTGAGCCAACCTGAATTCAAAAGCTGTGCATGGAGCTTTGGTGACTAGCCAGGTGGAAGTTAAAGCCTGCATGACACTTTTTTGAAAGGGATTGGGTTAACCCTGGTACTTTGGCCAACATTTTCCTCCCCATAAAAAGGGGCCTAGTGTCTGGCTCTGTTTTGCCAAGGCTGCCTCTGCCCAAAGAGTTACTACCTGATGGTTCCAAACTCAAAACTTTGTGAAATTCTTTGGGATACTCTAGAGCATTAAAATGGCTATATAAACTAGACCCTGTTCATCTTCCTAAATGCTAAATAATAGAAGAAAAGTACATTTCAGAAGAGCACTTGGTGTTCATAAAAACCATTTCTAACCTTTCAATCCAAATTCTCAGATGGTCAGGTTCTTTTGAAATAGCCATAAGATGGAGTGCTATTTAGGAGGCATGTGTCCATGCTGAAAATCGGGCCATTTTGCTACCCAGATTTCCAGCTCTTGGCCCATACCAGGATTCATTTAGTTGAAGTAAAATTTGGTCACTTTTCTTTGCCTGTCTACATTTATGGCCCACAGTTCTTTGCCTAACACTGGAGTTCAGGGGCCAAGCTTCCTTAGAGGTTTTGTTGTGTAGCAGAAGGAACATTGTGGTAAATGAGGAATCAAGTGTTCTAGTCCTGGCTGGGCTAACCTCTCTATTATCTTCTTAGGCAAATCATGGAAGAACCCTTGGCCTTAATTTGTTCTTTAATAAAATGATTTGAATTGGCTAGATGAACTAAAATTCTATGGGAATTGGGTACTTTTGGAAAGCAAATGAGATCTTCAAAGAGTTTTTTCCACAGAGAAAGAGATTGGATTCTATAAGGAAGGAGAACTAACATTAATAATGGCTTCCATTTATATGGCAGTTTACACAGCTCTTTATATATGTCCTCACTTCCTCCCTTTGAGAGAGATAATGCAAGTGTTATCTCACTTTTTTTCCCATGGTGGAGAAATTGAAACTCAGAGTTAGAGGTCAAATCATTCTGCTAAAGTCACAAGTTAGTAAGGAACAGAGCCAGGAGTTAAACTCAGATCTTTTGGTTCTAAATCTGCTGTTCTTTATGCTATACTATAGCTGCCTCCCTCCTCCAGCTGTTTTTCTTACCTTGTTCCTTCTTAGTAGTTGGCTAGAATGTTCCAGCAGGCTCAAGAGTGCAAGAAGAATTACAATAAAATCTTTTTTTTTTTATTTATTTACTCATTTACTTTTAATTTACAAGATTCAGTTCCACAATCATTTGAGTTTCAGATTTTCTCCCCTCCCTTCCCCCCCCCCCCC
>CM053587.1:205516194-205560579 GCA_028646515.1 Pseudochirops corinnae
TTTGCCTGGTTCTGCTCTTCTCACTTAGCATCAGTCTGTATAAGCCTCTCCAGGTAATTATGAAGTCCATCTCCTTCCCATTTCTTATAGCACAATAGTATTCCATTACATTCATATACCATAGCTAAGAATTACAATAAAATCTTGATTAACTGGACTGCTTGATAAGTGGGAGATTCTAGTCAATGGAACTGGAGGTTGACCAGAAAACTTTCTTTATTACAATCCCCATTCATTTAATATTTTTTTCTAAAATCCCATTTCTTGTCTTAATATATAGACTATAATGAACATAATCTGACCTTTGCTTGAAAACTGAATGCCCTTCAGAGTCTGAGTTCTATTCCCATTGTCCATGACTGGCAAAGGTGAAGGATAATCACTCAGAGCTCTTTAGGGAAGGAATCAAGTCTTATTCTTTGAGTGCCTCACCTGTAGTAGCTAAAACTCAACAAATATTGCCAAATGATGTCAAATTATGGGTTCCATTCTATTTCTAAAATGTTGCTTTTCTTATTATTTATCTACCTGAAAAAAGTTATTCAAATAAAAAATAAATGATCTACTTCAAGTTCTAATAAACTAAAGTTTTATGGAGATTTAAAAGATGCTCAAAGTAGCCCAAGAAGAGAAGATATTCCAGGTAATCTCAGCCCAAGCTTTCACGAGTAAGGTAACTATCTCTTTTCCATGAGAACAAACCAGAAAAGAGTACCACCAGACTTGAAGGGATTGAAGGACACAGGAAAAGCAGCTGCACATTAAGAATATTTGTGTTGGTGCTCAATGCATATGATGGATCCAATTAATAGCTTGGGGCAGAGAAAGCAGTAACAGTAATTGTGTGTTGGGGGGAGGGTGTGATAAATGTAGATTCCATCAGAGGTACCAAATCCATGGCAGTAATTTCCACTACTTTGTGATTTCCCCAGATGCATAGGAGAGGTAGAATGCACAATGAAGGGAGCAGTAGTCTTGGACTCAGGAGAGGCATGGCTTTGAGTTCTACCTCTGCCGCTCAGTAACTATGTAGCCCAAAGCAAATCACTGAACATAGCTCAATCTTAGTTTCTTCCGTAAATTAAGGATAGTCTTACCTTCAGTACCTGCCTTATAGGGCTATCATGAGACTCAAATGAGAAAACGCAGAGTATTAGAGCCAGGGGTGTGGCAACTCCAGAAAATTTATGCCTCAGAAATGGCAAGTGCTAAAATCAGGGCTTGATTTACTGTTTTGTTGGTTGCTGAGGCTTAAGAAAGTGATTGAGAAAATGTTGCACCTTAAACATAAAGGTGTCTATTGACTGTTATAAATACCTAAATTAACTACAAAAAATATATGAAGAAAGATGCTATCTACATCCAGAGAAAGAGCTGACAAATAGAGATATGTATAGAACAATTTTACATATATACCTATTTGTGTCTAGTGGTAGCCATCTCTAGGGTGGGGGGTGGGCAGAAAGAGGGAAGAAAAAAAAGAAAAAGGTAATTTACATGATAACTATTAGAGATTTAAAAGGAATAGCAAGTTTTACATAAGAAATTTGCAGCTTCACACACAGTCATCTTTTTTATCATACTGTGTTGTGAAAATGCTTGTTTTATTCCAGAAATTAAAAAGAAATAAATGAACAAATAAATAAAAAGGTCATTGGGACATTTTCCCCCCACTGAGCTAGTTATTGAACAAATCTCAGCACACCACCAACTAGAACACTATGTAAAGTGCATTGTAAACTTAAGGCTGTAACTAAACCTTAGTTACTATTGTTTTCTGGTTGTTCATTTGTTAAAAATAATAAGAGTCAATATTTACATAGTTCCTACTATGTACCAGGCATTGAACTAAGCATTTTACAATGATTATTTCATCTGATCTTTACTGCAGTCTAAGGAGATAGGTGCTGTTACAATCCCCATTTTACAGATGAAGAAAATGAGACATAGTTTAAGTGATTTGCCCAGGGTAGTACAGCTAATATCAGATCTTCTTGACGGTAGACCCAAAGCTATATCCACTGCACCACCTAGCTGCCCAATTTCTTATGGAATACAGAGTGGAAATATTTCTCCGTGATCACACCTGCTGGCTGGACCATATATGGAGATTTAAGTTTAGTTGCAGGCACTGCACCACAGAAGGGGCAGTAACAAAGAAGAAAGTTTCCAATTGCAACCAGGATGGCGGGAGGTGGGGTAAGTCCTGAGAAATGAAGTAGTTTAAATAATACTTAAAGGACTGGGGGAGGTTTAGTTTGGAGGATTTGAAAACTAAGGATAGATAGGTACTGCGTGTTAAGTGCAGAATACTTAGGTATAGCTTTTCTCTGGAGAAACCAGACATCTCAAGGATTCTTCCTGAAACAAAGCTCTGTGCCTTCTCTTTGGGTAATTAAGGAGTGCTCTTGGCGTTATTTCAATCCTGAGTCGCAGCAAAGCTCCCTGGGGTTTGCCACGCAATAAAAGTTATATCCTATCTAAGGTGATGCAACAGATAGAATTATTTTAATCATCTTATTCTCTCCATTGCTGGAAAAGAAACCATCTGAAGAATTAGAATAAATTGGATTATTCATTCTAAGGTCCTTCTGTCTTTAATCCTTGATCCTATGAACACCCAAAGAACATCCAATATCTTCTTGCATCTGAGATGAAAGCAGGAGAGGTCTTTTTATTTTAGTCTTTCTTACTTTGTACCCTACCCAGCATTCAGATCAATGCAATTCAACAAATTTTTATTAAATGCCTCTTATGAGCAAGACTTCCCTAAGATTTCTCCTCGTGATTATGGAGAGGACCTTGGGTTCTCAAAGGCTCTATCAAATTTATTAAGCTAGAAAGGTGTCAAGTATGGGCACAGATCTATACCATTCTGTCTGAGGACCGGCCTTGCTAGGGATGGAGGGGTTCATAACCAATAGCCAATAGGTAGTGAATTCTTTGGCCTTGGCAACTTATGAAACAAAGTATTAAAAAAATGAGTCTTTGTCCAATTTAATCCCCTTCCATATCTGCAGTGACAGTAACAAAATATCACAAAAGAAGAATATATGCTAGGAATCAATTTTAGACAAGCTAGACAGATTACTCTGTCTGGTTGGTAGCTTGAGAAATTCTTGCCCAACTGGCAACAGAATGACATTTTATTAGAAGAAATGAATCATAGTAATATAGACATTCTTGCAATAAATGAAACCAGAAGATCTGGGGAAGGTAGAGCTAATTGGAAGGATGGTTCACAGGTTCTTTTGGAGAGGCAAATAAAAAGTGTTAAAGGTGTTGGTTTCATCATGTGTCCAAAGGCAACAATAAGCATTATTTAGTGGACACTTGAACATTTTATATCATAGTACACATGATGACTATATGCAACCAGACCACCATGAGATAATTGCAGCTTATGCATCAACTTCTATTGCAGAAAATAAAGAAGAGAAATTCTGTGAAAAAGTATGTGAGACAGCCCCAGGTAAGTTACCTTATAATTTAACACAGTGACTATAATGCAAAGGCTGTCACTGTCATCATTACTGTAGTAGTAGTAGTAATAGTAGTGGTGGTGGTGGTGGTGGTGGTGGTGGTGGTGGTAGTAGTACTAGTAGTAGTAGTATCAGCATCAACAATTGACATTTTTCTTTTTAAAAAACTATGTTGAAAAATTATGTTTTAACATTAATTTTTAATTTTGACTTTCAAATTCTCTCCCTCCCTCATTGTATTGATAGAATAACTTATACAATTTTTTTATAACACAATAGCATTCTATTGCAAGCATATACCACAACTTAGTGGTTTAGTCATTCCTTAGTCATTCCTTAATTGATGAACATCCCATCAATTTCCAATTCTTTGTCATCACAAAAAAGTTGATATATGTATATTTATATATGTAGTATATATACATGTGTGTATACATAGATGTGTATATACCCATGTAGTACATATAAGTCTTTTTTTCCTTTTTCTTTGATCTCTTGGGGGTGTAGACCTAGTCGTGGTAAGCAATTGATGTTTTTCTGGAACTTTAAAATTTGCAAAGCACTTTATACAATTCCTTTGTTTGAGATAATATAGAGGTGTGGGAGTATGAAGAAAAAAAATTGGAAAATATAGTTGCTTATAAGGAAATGAAAGAACAAAAACAAGATGTTACAGAAAACTCCTTCCCAAAGAGAACTACCTTCTTCAAGAAGACAGAAGATATAGGACTTGTTAGGCACCAAATGACATTTCAAAAATGAGATTGATTGTATCTTAATTGGCAGGAAATGACTTGTTCCCAATGTGGGAGTTATTTCTGAATCAGTATTCCATGTATAGTCAGGCTATTGTTTGTCAGAGCAAAAATCAAACTCAAAACCAAAATAAAAGCAGAAATGAATATGAGAAAATACAGTGTGTGATTCAACTATTTCTAACAACCTATTAAAATAAGCTATTTATGTCAAACATGGAAAGTGGATAAAAGAACAGATATTAACACGTACGGTAATTGTTTCATGGGATCTTAGATTTAAACCTAACGGAGACCTAAAGAAGACCAATCTTCTCACTTTACAGATGAGAAAATTTTGGCCCAGGAGGAAGTCAATGACTTGCCCACATTTATTACAGGTTTGATTGACATAAGGGAATTATCACAGTATCACAATAAAAAGATAATAAATACCACCTCAGCTAGCAATCCTTTGATTTCTTCCACATGTGGAGAGACATGGACCCCAGTGACAAAATGAGATTTGAATAAAAATTCATTTGCAAAATATTATACAGAAAGATGGTGGCAGACAGAGGCAGTGTGGTACAGTAGAAAGAGGTCTGCACTTGGAGTCCCAGACCTGAGTACAAATCTGAGCTCTGCCTCTTACTATCTGGTTTGATGTTAGGCAGGTCATTTAATCTCTCTGGACCTCAGTTTTCTCCTCTGTAACATGAGGAAGTTGGATAAGTTTCTTTCCAGTGCTAGACCTTGGATTCTATGATTTATGATCCAAAACTCAGAAGCAATGTTGCCTCATAAAATGACAACAAAGAATGGAAGGAAAAATGAATTTGCAGAAAACTTGGCATGAGATCCAACTAAGGGCTAAAAAGATAATTTTAGGATGAAACTGAAGGCATGACAACAAACAGATGAGAAATGGAAATGATCTCTCAACATTTCTTTAGCAAACTATTTTCTTCATTGATGACAAGTAAGGCCACCACATTTGCAGACTTACATTTCAGTCCTTGATGGGCTGCATGAGAAAGAAGAAACAAGAAAAGTAAACAAAGAAGGGAAGAACAGCTGTGCCCAACCAAGTATACCCAAGAAGGTCTGTGTTGGAGAAAATGCAATTTTAGGAGCATTGAGGGACCCTCAAGATATTTAGAAAGGGGGAAAGCTTGATGTAGCAACAAAAGAAAAAACAATTTGAGCAATCCAAGAGTAGAATGGACAACCTTGGGAAAGAGTCTGTTCCCCTCACTGGATGTTTCACATATAAATTGGATGACCATTTATCACATAACACCCAGAAGAGATTCTAGTTCAGGCGGATGAAATATTCTAGATTACTTCTAATCCCCTCAAACTCTTAGATTCTCTGACCTTATGATAGCAAAAGGGAAAGATCATGGACAGTATAACTACCCAAAAACAACGATAAAGAGATACAGAAATAACTATTTACTCCTAGATTTGATTTTTTTGAAAATTTACAAAATCTTTATGAAAATTAGCTTTGCACATATTAAAGATATACTTGGTGCAAATATGAGAAAAGAGCAGAGCAGCTTTAGCAAATAATCTTTAGTTGACTATATCTTCACAGCCACACAACTGATAGAAAGGTACAGAGGATACCAAATCCTCTTGCATTTATTGTCTGTTGACTATTTTTTTAGAAATTGTTTTGTAAAAGTAAAATGCAGCCTTAAAGCCCTTTCTTCATAATAGAGTCTTTCATGCATATATTAAATAGTACTTCGCTCAGACTTACTCCATCCCCATACACAGGTTGGGTCCTCAAAGGATTGGCTGCTATTACTTTCAGGGTTTTAAAAGTAACCCTATGGGTGATTGCAGTTCTTGGGGTGTCATAACCTGCCAAGCATGCCTCAGACAGCAATGAATTCCCCTCACTGCTGGCTCGGTGCACTACTCTGCACCAAAGCCTTTGCTTCTCAAGTCCTTTCCATCAGGAATGATGAGTTGGATTTGGTTAGCTGCTGTATGTACATAGTTCATTATCTGTGCACTGGCAGGAGAAAAGGACCCTGGGGGAAAGTTGTAGAGCAGCCATATTCCTCCTGTTCTTTCTTCTCCCCCTGGGAACCTCCTCCTCATTTCCATCTGCCTCTTTGCATTTGGACAATCTTCCTGTTTAAAAACTCACGCATACACACAATTTCTCTGGTCTGTGTTTCATGCACAGCCCTTCTGAGGAAGTCACAACCAGGACTCTCTCCCAATGATCCAAAGAGTGGTATACCAAAAGATCGTGGGAATATGGCAAACCGGATTTCTGAAAAGCTTCCTTACAAGTATCAATAACCAATGGTCATTTACATTCAGGACATTATAAAAGAGATATCTGCATAGAACAGGAGGTGGGCTAGTTATATAGTAAGGAAGGAAAACAAAAGGATAGATAGTCTTTGTGCAGCACTGATACTTCCTGTAATATTAAAGTCCCTTCCTCCTTTACTCCTCAGCACCTTGAGAAGACCTCCTATGGAGGATTGATGAGAGAACATGGGCAAGAGTTATACAGGATAAGAATCAGTGAAGTTGTGATCTACAACACAGGACTCCAAATGTTTTTACCTCTATTGGTTAAAAAACAAAACAAAACCCAAACAAACCAAAATCTTTGAGTATACATACCCAATATGCATTTATTTCCATTGCATACATATTATTATATCCAGAATTATGTACATTATAAACTTATATTAAAATAAACATTTTGAAAAGGATAAGCTATAGATGAAATAATATTTGGTTCTAGAATAATTAGGATAAGAATTAGCTGGTGCAGTGGATAGAACTGTGGACCTAGAGTCAGGAAGACCTGAGTTCAAATCTATCTTCGGACCTTTCATAGCTACGTGACCTCGGGCAAGTCAATTAACTGCTATCTGCCTCAGTTTCCTCAACTGTGGAATAGGAATAATAACAGCACCTACCTCCCAGGCTTGTGAAGATAGAATGAGAAAGCACTGTAAAGTTCTTCACACAGTGCCTAGTAAAAACTCATTGGAAAGTAGTCCAGATTGAGTCACATACAATATATGAATGGGAGTAGTATAAAATATGAAGGAAATATTGAAAAATCTGAATGAAGAAGTAAGATAGTCAAATTTTGAGGCCCCTGGAATAACACAAGGAGGTCTAGTTTATACTTTATCCAGTAGGCAACAAGGAAGTTTTCAAAGTAGAAGACTACGTAACCCTGAGTAAATAACTCAACCTCTGGCTGCCTCAACTTCCTCATCTATATAATAGGAATGTTACTGATACCTACTACCTCCCAGAATTGCGAGAATGAAATGAAAGAGTGTTTGTAATGTACTTTGCAAATCTTAAAGTACTATATAAATAGAAGCTATTTTTATTATGAGCAGCTAGGTGGCACAGTGGACAGAGTGCCAGTCCTGGAGTCAGAAAGATCTGAGTTCAAATGTGACCTCCTAAATGTATTAGCTGTGTGACCCTGGGCAAGTCACTTAGCCCTGTTTGCTTCAGTTTCCTTGTCTATAAAATGAATTGGAAAAGAAAATGGCAAACCAAACCACAATAACCAACTTTTATTACAATGATGATCTGAGCTCTGCTTTAGAGGATGGGATAGGAGATAGACTGGACACATGAAGACTAGTTAGGAGGTTGTTACAATAATCTAGGAGAGAATTAATTTAGATCTGAATTGGAGTGGTTACAGTGAGAGTGGAAAGGGAGGGATAGATATTCACATGAGATATTTTAGAGACAGATGTGAAGGATTTGATAATTGGTTGGACGTGAGGGTTCGAGAGAGGGAAATATTAAGGAAGACTCTAAGAGTATGAATCTGCATCTAGCTTACTGCCCCTTCTCTCCCCTTCTGACCAACTCATTCATCTCTTCCTTTTCACTAATCTTCCTACCCTCCTAATCTCCCTTCGTATGATACTTTCTATATAACTGTGCTCAGAATATGCCGAAAATGCTAGCTTCAGTTCTGAACATCTGGGAAACAGAAAAATGTAGACAAACTGGAGTGAATCCAGATACAAGAAACTAAATTGGGGGATTCAAGTAAGTGAAGAAATATGAATGGAGTCAACTGCGTTTAGCTTGTTTGAGAGGATAGAAAAGGCCTGATAAATATCTAAAAATATTAGAAAGATATGAAGTCTTGATGAGAGAGTAAGATAATTTATGTTCCAGCTAGGCAGTATGACAATGAGATCAAAGTAAAAAAGTGTGGATTTCATTCATCACCCTGTGAGTATTTATCAAGCATCTATGATATGCACAGAATTATATCAGGTCCTAAGGAGGATTTAAAAGAACTTAGGCCAAGTAGCAGAAATGTTGATGACAGTAGACTGCAGATGATCAACAAATGGAGTTCTGGTCTGTTTCATTGCAGAGAAACTTAACACTATAACTAGCCTCACCCTGTTGGATGGCATCAAGAAGTGAGTAATTCTATGGCAGAAGTAGGGGAGCCTGGGTGAATAAGGGCTAGCTGAGAAAAAAAAAGATCATTGAACAAACATTGATTAATGACCTACTAAGTGCAGAGCAACATGTTAGATGTTAGGAGATACACAAAGTTATGTAAGACATTCTGATTGTTCCCAATGACTGTGAACAATGAATTCCTTGAAGTGATTACATTAATCCAAGTCCCACTGCTTTTTTCCAGTGGGTTGGAACCAACGACCAATACCATATAATTATAACCATAAATAATGTGGACTGGAATACCTACAACCTCCTCAAGGGATTCATTATTTGCATCAATCAGGATCTAAATGTAGACCTTGTTGATGGTCTAGAAGGGGGAGAAAACTCATATGCAGATAGCTATAATTCATCATTAGAGCAACAGTGAGGTTCAAACTAACATACTGTGTGATGTCTGAGTAGGGGGCAAAATGTTTATCACTATGGGGATCAGAAAGGTGTCATTGAACTCAGACTTTGAAAGCTAGGTAGTAACTCAACAGGTGAAGAATGGGAAGAAGGACATTCCTGGCCCAAGGGCACAAAAGCATAGGTCATATTCCAGTGAAAATGGGTAGTATAGTTCCACTAGAAAACAGAGGAGAGATAGGGATATTGTGATAGAGCAGAAAAAATGCTGGACGTGAAGTCAGGAAAAGCTGGGTTCAAATTTCAGTTTTGACACTTCCCAGTTGTGTTACCATGGACTTTACCTTTCTGATCCTCAGTTTCTTCATCTGTAAATGCATATGATAACACCAAACATTCCTATCCTACAACATCCTCGTAAGGATCCAATGAGCTAATCTATGTAAATGTTTTGCAACCCTTGAAGTGCTCTATGTCAGATATTATTATGTGTTGGGGTTGTTGGGGAATTGTTCTACCCAAGAGTCCTAAGGAGATGCAGGGCACCTTCTCCACAGAAGTAGTTGATTCTAAGATTGAGGCTGCATCCCAAGGACTCAGAATTTTGTTCTAATATATAAAAAATAATATAGTTATAAATTATTATATTTATGTCTCATTTATATTTATTATTTATATATTTATTTACATATTATTTATATAATATATTTCTATTATTATATAGAAATTATTTATATATGTATGTGCATATATAATATTTATAAAATATTATACATATAAATATAAAATAATATAAAAAACAACATTGCATGGGCAATGTACCTTTTTGTGTCTTGTCTCTGTCTTGTTTGTATATTCTGCTTCTTGTCTTCAGTCCCATAGATATCACCATATCGAACATTGGATACAAGACTCAGTTTTGTTCATATTAATAATCAATTTAGGCCAAATGTGTCTAGCATAAAAGGAAGTAGAAGAAGAATAGATTCACATTTAATTCAACCTCTTGACTTTAAATCTTATTAAACCATGAATGATAAAAATGGTATTCTTTGCAGCAAGTAGTCACAGGGTTGTTGTAAAGGAAGTAAGTTGCTGTATCACTTTATAAGCCAAGAAGTACTATAAATGTTAGTGTTTGGGTAACCTACCCCAACTTTCTGGATGAATCTCCCAAAGACAACAATGCAGGGTTCATTATATTCTGTGCAATCACAAACACGCAAAGCCTCCACTTGCAAGCCCACATCAATGTGTTTACCTTTAACAGTCAGCCCCAAGACACAACTAGTTCAAAGTTAAAGCATTTAAAAAGATGATATAATAAACAAATTTGCAATAAAACATTTCCTCAATAAATCAGGGGCATACTCTCCCACAAATCTATATGTCATTAGTGGAAGAGTGGATACTTGTAAGGGAACGTATGTGGAGAGATACATTTGTGGCAAACACATGTGGCCAGCATGCCTGGATGTGCAAATCATGTCTTTAATGCTGCAGATCCAGTAATTTCTTCTACTTATGTCTTCCTACTTCTCCTTCCAGACCTGCACCCTACAGGGCTCTGCTGGATGCTTCTTTGATTGATGTCTAATCTCTATAATCCTCCCCTCCTCTAGACTTCTACTACCCGCCAAACACAGCTCCACAGGACTTGGGGCTATGAAGCTTCTCTCTGCTTCTCGGTTGTGGGTTCTGCTCCCAGCTGTGGGTTGGTGCTCCCCGCGTTGGCTATCTTTTCCTCTTTTTCAGAGAAGGTTCTCCTATCCTCTTTTAGCTTAAAGCCAGATTTTTAAAAATATCTCTTTTAGGAAAACAGATCTCCATTTATCTTATAGAAAGGTTATTCACTACCTATCCTTTCTGGAGTTCAGGGTTACTCAGTTTTCTAACTAACATCTTCCATTCTGCCATAACAAAGTAAAAAGGCAGTAGAGACAAAACTAAACCCAGTGGCACAGTCATTGTTTCCTCTACTCATCCAGACAAATTCTTGGCTTTTCATGTGCAGATATAGTCAACAACCCTTGAAAAGCCTTTAAATTTTCCCTTATATACATTGAAGCTGTGGGAAGACAGGATAAATATCTATTTTGACCTTTACCACATGCCAACTGAGTAGGAAGATAACAAGTATAGTCTTCAATTTATGACTGAGGAGTCAGGGAAATAGAATTCCCCCCCTCCCCCCCAAAAAAAGCATAATATTTGCCTGGTATATACATTAGATTTTGGACTCTTTGGTAGGAGATAATTCCCTTTATGGATAGTTAGGGTTCTTTGGATCTCTTCCGGGAGTCCTTCTGGAGCTTTGTTGTGGGGTTATTTTGCTCATTAGCACTTTTGAAAAACAGTCATCAGAAGAAAGGGGAAAAAATGAAAGCCAATTCTTTTGCCCCCTGCTGATCAGCCCTTTTGCTCATGTAAAGGATTTTGAGGAAGAAGAGGTTGAAAACGTGATCCAGTGAATTTGAGGAGATTATTTCTCGATTTTAATTATCTGTATTGACCTTGAACCTCACTACCACAAATAAACAAATGGTGGCTATTTTATCTTCAGATTTTTCTGGGTATGCCTTATCAGTTTCTTTGCTATGTGGCATTTCTGTAAAGCCTTTATCTAGGGAATGTTTTGAAACGTAATTCATTATCTTAGATATTCAGTGTCACAAGTCTGATTTACCCTCCTTTCTTTCTGTGTCACCTACTCTTTCTCCTCTCCCTTGTAGTTTTACAGAATAGATTTATTCTTTTTTATAAAAAAGAAATCCTCCTCTGTTTTGCATTTTTCAACATCAGTTACTGCTTTTCTTCTACTCAAGTCTTTTTGTTTTCCAGCATGAACTGATGAGATATGTCCCCTGGGTTCTCTCCCCCTCTGCTTTCTTTCCCAGGCAGGAATATTCTTCTCAGGGCAGATTCTTAAGCAGCCTGCCCCACAGACAACTGGCCATTTGCCATTTCTTTGGGTCTTTTTCAAATGGATTGTAATCTACCCTGTCCTTTAGGATACTTCTGCTGAATGCCACCTATGCAAGCCTTGGTACCTTGATCAGACCACCCTCTTCCTCACCCTCCATCCCAATTTTTCTGCTGTATTGAGTGTACACAGTGCACATTGTTCACAGGGCCACTGAGTCCCTTATTCTCCCTCATTACATTTGGCTTCTGTGGTGGAGATCTGCATTTTTATCTTGTGAAGGGAAAAATTCAAATTTTCCCTGAAACTTTGCCTTTCGATATGGCTCTATGTCAAGATGTAAAACAGTCTTGCTTCATGGCCTGTCAATATTTATCCCAGAAACAGCTGTGTTTGGTTCACAGTGAGGCCTTCCCTTCTGTTAAGTCACTTGCTACAGAAGGCTGTTTACTGGTTGTCCTCCTCTGGGTACCTGAAGGGACACCAGTGACCAGAGGGTCCCAGATTCCCTTTCCCCTTTGTGAGCACATAGGTGGAAGGTGGGGGGGGCGGGGGGGCGGCGGATGGAGTCGGTAGAGGGAAGCCTGCCAAATGTAGACTGCTTTCATAACAAGATGAAGGTTCAGCATAACACTAAGGGTTGGCATGTTGAAAAATGTAAAACTAGTATTTACTGCTGGGTTGAGGGCTGCCTACATAGTAGCATCGCCTGCCAGACTGCTGATTCCAAGAGCCTGGTTAACCCTTCCTGGCTACTGTATGACTTCAGACAATGAAGGCCATTGTTGCTCACTGAGCACTCCTGGTGGTCTCCCTTTCTGCTCAATCTGTGGGCATCCTACTCGGCAGTATGTGTTTTTGATATGCTTGATGCAGCTGAAGATTGGCTTAATTTGCCCCTTTATAAATACAGGAGAGGAGGGGGCTCCAGCCAACATAGAAAACAAACAGAGAACACATTTGCTCTGGGGATTGGGTTTCATCTTAAAAAGCAGGGCAACTCTCATGCCTGGAATTTTGTTTTTACTCACAATGTGAAATGTATTGTGGTCAAGTAGAAGTGAATTTGGAAGGGGCAGTGTGTGTGTGTGTGTGTGTGTGTGTGTGTGTGTGTGTGTGTGTGTGTGTGTGTGTGTGTTGGGGGGAAGGGAGTTTAGAAACAAAACCTCAGTGTTCATTTGCAAATAAGTGCTCTGGGCTTGTGGGTTATTTTCCACATGAAGTCATAGGTCTATCTGTGGCATCACATTTAGTTTCAGTGGCAATAATTATGATGTCATATTACATACCTAAGTAAACATAGTATTTCCTGAACCAAAAGTGGTCAAGGGAAGGGCTCCAATTTGTACAGCTCTGACCTTGCCATTTAGAGAGCCAGGTCAAAACTTAAACCTATAAGAAACACGGTCATTTCACAGCTCTCACTTACTTAAGGATATAGACAGTGGAGTAGAAGGAAGGGTCCACGAAGTAAAGAAAGAGTAGTGAGGAAACTCCTTCCCCTTTCCTGTTCACTTTCAGGATATTTGTTGTTTTCTCCTCATATATTGTTTTTTTTTGTTTTGATGATTTGAGTCTTCCTTTTTTTTTCTAGGACTGACCAGGTTAAGCCTGAGATAGATTGGACTGGCATAAAAGGACTCTTCTGCAACATGATTTCTCTTCCCCGCTTCCCCTTTTCTCAGGACATCATAGTCTCCTGACATTCTTCTCTTCAGTCCTCCTTTGCAGAGACATCTAGGTTTCAAACATAGGAATCTGACATTGCTTCCAGCTGAAATTTCGTGGGTTAACACAGAATAGTCTAACAAATAATTGTTAGACATTTTTATTTGAAGGTGGGCTGAGAGTTTAGGGGTCCAGATTTGGGACTTGCATCCCAATGATCCTTGCTTGGCTTCCCATAGCACACTCAGATGAGACCTGGTGGTTCACTACTGGAGTCTTCTACTTTCTGTTCCTGAAGTAACTAAATTGAACCTTAGTTAATCAAGGAGAATTCTGTATATCCAAGATAAAAAATCAGTCTCAAAGATAATCAACAAAATGTTTAAGAGCTTCAGATGCACATAATAAACAAAGAACTTCACCTTCAAGGAATTCCATTTTTCAGAATAAAACCAAGGTGAGCACAATTTAATTTAGATCTGGTCTCAATCCAGAGTAGGAATTCACACACGTTCATTTTATGACAAATGGCATGTGTGGTTTCATTCTAGCCTGGTCATATCATAAAAACAACCTAATGTTATATCTTTAGATATATTTTTTGAAAGGCTTGAGGCAATAGATAAGGATTTAGAGTTTTGAGCAATCTAATCCAACCCAAGTGTGGTCTAGAACAATGGTTCCCAAACTTTTTTGATCATACTAATTAGCAACACCAATTACTAATTAGTACTAATTAGTAATTTTCTCTGATGTGTGTGTGTGTGTGTATTTAAGTGGATGGGGTGAAAAATCAGGGGAGGGGGCAGGGATTTTCCTGCCCCGTCCCAGAACTGTCTGTGTTGTGGGAAGTAAGGGGTATGATCCATCTTCCTATTCTTAATTAGTTGATTGTACATCCTTGGGACTAAATCATATCCCCAGGAGTCAATGCCCCCACTTTAGAGACCACTTTTCTACAGAGTGTGCAGCAGTATTATCATCCCTGGCGGTATTGGCTATGTTCATCATAGACTTATTAGGATGTAGCAGTGATAGAAAATGCAGGTATTAACAGGCTGGTGCTTTGAAATGGATCTATCTGAAGATAGATTATGAAGAGGTGAAGGGTGAATTACTCTATGGTTGTAAGATTATCAAAAGGCTACCCTTTGAACATGATTTCTAATTCTGTTAAAGACGATCTGTATGCAGTATGGATCCTAATATTAAACCATGAAGAACAATCTGATATCTTTCTCCAAAGCCAAGGAGAATTCAGTGGCTGAAAAAAGTTTGCAATGGTGATGTTAAGGCTTTGTGTGAGGCCTCACCATTCAGAGCTTTTAGCAAGAGTCAGCAGTTCTTAAAAAGGCAGAATGTTAATGTCATTATTAGGACCTGAAAATGCTTTGGATTGTAGGGACAGTTAAGTCATCAAGAACAAGAAAATTGGATTAAAATATGTCAAGAAGTCAGACTCACTGAAGACAGACTAATCAAAGTCATCAAAACTTGATGCATGATGGTTTGTGACAAAGTGGTCAAGCAAATATTGTTCTAATATCGTTGTAACCACAAGGGCTGTTAAGATGTGTTTCTCAAAGACGGTTAAGTTAGCAAAGAGTGCTCGGCATTAATCTTTTATAATGGCTTTTGGGAGCCACAGTTCATTTAAACATTTTTATTACTTATGTATGCTGGGCAGCAATTAAACCTGTCGTGGTCACATAATGAAGACTAATGAAAGTGAGAGAGAGGCAGGTTTTCATTTTATGTCAACCTGAATATTCATCTCCTTCCAGCACAGCGGGGGTGAAGGGAGAGATTTTTTTCCCTTTCTTGAGAGCCAACTTTTTAGAAGCATCAACACACATCAAACTAAATGTTCTTATCATGGCGGATGAAAAAGCATGAAGATGAATGGCCCCTCCTTCTTCAGAGAAGAAGAATGCCACATGGAGATCATACCAGGCCCTTCAAAGCTTCCTTCCATCTCCTCAAGATGAGTGAAGTCGGGAGTAGCGTGATAACAACATCTTGATGGTATGTGTGCTTGGCCACTGTAAGAGGGAGCCTTGGAAGAGAGACAGGAATTAGTCATCCCACAATTAGTCATTCGGCAGTGTAGTTTGATACTTGAGAGATCTGATCTTTATTTCAGAGACGCTTCGGCCATCAGCCCAATTCTTGACTGTTCTGATTTTTTCAAAATGTTATAATTAGGGATGGTTTGAGGAAGAAAAATATCAATGTGCAATTTGGAGGCCCCATTAGTAAGTGGCTCAAATGGAGAATTGGCTGAATTTTTCCTTATGAACTGACCACTGTGCGCTCACTGTCAATCTTATCCCATAAAACTCCATTCTTTTTTTGTTTGTTCATTTTCTTTTATCTTCCTTTATCTTCCCTTTCTTGGGCAGCTAGGAGCCATAGTAGATTGTGCTGGGCCTGGCGTTGGGAAGACCAAATAGCTGGGTGACCCAGGGGAAGTCACTTAATCCTGGTTGTCTCAGTTTCCTCACCTGTAAAATGGGCTGGAGAAGGAAATGGCAAAACATTTGAGTATCTTTGTCAATAAAAAACCCAAATGGGGTTACAGAGTGTCAGATCCAACTGAAAACAACTAAGCAGCTGAAACAACTGAACAACAGTATCTTCCCTTTCTGTCTTTAGGATAGTACTCAGTTCTGTTGCTTCTCATCTTCTTATGGCCCTGTGAAGATCCTTCCTCTACTCTGATGAAGAGAATTTGAAGGAATTATACCTGTCTTGCCTCAGAGGCACTAGAAATACAAAGAAAAAAACACATAGTCCCTGCCCTCAAGGAGCTTGTATTCTACTTCTGTCTGGCATATGCAAGTAAGCAAATATTACATACATGTATATGTACATATATGTGTATGTGTGCATATACATTCACTGTACTTAAGATTTCATCAGTGTATAAGGAACTTTTACTGCTGAAAATCGTTAAATTCTCTACAATTTTTTTGTTTAGGAAAAGTGCCCAAGACACTGAGAAGTTTAGTGATTTGCTTAGAGATGACAAAAGCAGGACTTGAACACCGTTATTCTTCATGTCAAGGCCAGGCCTCTATGCCATATTCCAGGATGCCTTTCAAATGCATTTATACAGAGTGTACCAACCATCTTACTTGTATATTATGGAGTGGGAAACCTAACAACTGGGGTGGGTGTGAAGGTGAGAGGTGGTGAGGAGTGTTGGGAAAGGCTTCTTCTAGAAAGTGGTGGCTTGAACTGAGCCTTGAAGGAATTCTAACAGATGGAGAAGAGGATATGCATTTTAGGAATCAAGACAGATTCTGCAAAAGCACAGCCTAGGGGTGTTGGGGATTAAAATTACTAGAGGCAATTTTCAATGAATTGGGCTATCAGAAAAAAAGAACTTGAGTTGCAAGGATAATTTTTTTCTTAAAATGAAGCAGATAAATCTAATTCTCTCTGTTTGCAAGAAACATTATGGAAGGGGAGGGGAGGGCAGAGTATGTGGAGAAATGATGAGGAGGGGAAGAGGCGAGAAAAGCATATTTGAACAGGCAAGGGAAAAGAGTACAGTTCCAGAACCATCTGGGCTTTGGTTAAGCTTGTCCATTCATTTTCTCTACAAAGGATTTTGCAACCCTAAGCAGAAAAGAATGATGTAGATGAGAATACTTGCAGGAGACACCAAGATCCACCTTCAGATGACTTCTATCAGCAATGGGCTCTTCAGGAGTGTAAAGCAAAGAAAGGGCTGCCCCTGAAATGGGGAAGGAAGTCTGGGTGTCAAACCCTTCAGGCAAAGGCAAACCAAGAAATCTTGCTAAAGCAAGGGTTTTTTCTACTGAGGGTGTGTGACTTTACAAAAAAGTTTGATTTTTTTTTTCAAGAAAAATAATACAGAAGGAAGATCCTTCTAAGGAACTCTGAGCAACCTCATGGCCCAGACTTTCACGGCTGCTTCCATCCCAGTCCAATTTTGTCATGAGGTAGTAAAGCTCTTTACTTAACAGGAAATCCCTTTTGAATCACTCAGTGAGAGCAATGTATAAATACTGTCTTAATGATAAATAGGACATGTAGACAGGCTATAAGCCGCACTCTCCCTGAGCCTGGCTTGCTGTTCATACCTCCGCAGGGGCTCTCCTGAAAATGGAAGACCAGTGCTCAGAGAATGTAAGAGTCCCTTAGGTTAGGCCTAATCTGATTACATTAGTGCATTTGAGGGCTTCATTTATGCAGCCTTTTCAATTTTTTTTTCTTAGAAGGGCACAGTGTTATGGCCTCTAACTCCTTTTCACAAGGGGTTTAATCTTACTAGACAATATTGGAAGTTAAAAAGTCAATGACTCTGGCTCTCTCCTCACCTCTCTCCCTCCCAGTCTCTAAATTTAGCCAGGGAGAAAAGTCCCTTACAGTATTTAATGAATATAAATAAAATAATATTTATCAATTTATCAGCCCAAGAACCCATAAAAGGTCGGGTTTGTAAAAGTGGAATCTGGTAAGAGATTAGATTAAATCATGAACCTAATTACTTTCACTTAAAAAAATTGAATGTGATATTGTGTTGAACTTAGAGAAATGGTAGCTTTCATTATATGGTTACTTTCTTTTGGGTAAGAGCTTAAACTATGTAGACTATTCCCATGATAGGCAATAATATTATGAAAAGAAGTGTTTAAAGTCTGTTGGATAAAAGAAGAGTTATTTTTATTTATTTAATATATGTTCCTCAATTATACATAAAAACTATTTTTAACATTTGTTTTTTAAAATTTTGAGTTCTAAATTCTCTTCCTCCCTCCTCTTTCCCCCTCCCCCATGATAGTAAGCAATTTGATATAGGTTATAGAGGTGTAGTCATGTGAAACATATATCCATAAAGAATTATTTTTAAATGGCAAAAAATTCACTTGGTGGATCATGTTCATTCTATAGCTCTGTGACCTATGATTTCATCAATGTCTCCAGAATGCTTGGCAATTTATAATCTGAGAATTGTTATTTGCCCATTGGCACATAACTAGTGTGGATCAGAGACAGGCCTTGAATCCAGGCTTTCCTGATTCCAAGGTAGCATGATGTCAGAAAAAGCAGTGGCCTTAGAGTCAAGGTTCAAATCCTGCCTCTGTTTGTTACTGTCTATGAAACATTGGATAAGTCACTTAAGTCTCTTGGTCTATTTTCTCATGGACAAAGCCCTGGTGAAAAAATTTGGCAAACAAATCTCTGTGGGAGAGCTTCTTTTCCCCAAGGTGATAAGGTATGGCAATCAAGAAACTGCCCAAGTTTGCTTCTGTGACTCAGTTTGTGAAGCAATATGGGAAATTGTGACTAAGAGCCCTCAAAATTCTTTGAGACCTAATTTAAGACTCAGAAAAATCAGGTTGCCTAATTGTCTGAACATAGCTCCAAGAAACAGAGATTCCTGAGTGCTATCTCTAGAAAAAAAAGAGTTTGATGAACTTGACTATCATCAAAGGGTGCAATAATAAGCCACATGGAGTTCTTTGTAAATGGAATACATGATGGAAGCCAGGAATTTTGAAGCAGGACATATGGGATAAGGCTCTGAAGTAGGAGTCAGAAAAACCTAGAGTTAAGTCTCACCTTAGAATCTTACTGAGTGACCCCAAGCATATCACTTCCTGCCTTGGTTTCCTCATGTGTAAAATGAGGAAATTGACCTGATGGCATCTAATGTCTTTTCTAGGCCTAAATCTATGATCCTATAAAGCCAGAAGAGGACTCCAATATGTATGCATGCATGTGTTTGTATGCATATGTATATATACATATATGCACATGTATATATGTAAACAATATATATTATATATAGATACACACATATATACTTATACATACACACACACACACACACACACACACATGCAAAAGTGATGGCAGAACTGTGGAGACTTCTATACTTTTGTTTCTTCCATTCTGCCAGATAAAACAATGCAAAATTGTTAAACAGTCTTTTAAGGAGTCAATTCTCACACATCTCTCACTATGGTTTGTGTAGCATTTCCATCTTAGCAGAACTGGCCTGGGGAGTTCTCCCAATCCTAACTTGTCCCAGACTCTCTCTAGCCTTGGTTGATCACCTCAGCAGGGTAGATAAGAATTAAAAGAGTCTGACCACTAAAAACCCAGTTAGGGATGAAATCCCTGGGTGGAGTCCAGAAGAGAAATACATGGTGAGGCTGAGTCTCCTGCCAGGAGATTTCATTCTGAATTGCTGTCAAGTCATTTTTTTTTCTTTCATCAGCCATGGAGTTTAAACAGAGCAAAATTATAAGGGGGAGAGAGAGAAAGAGAGAGACAGAGACAGAGACAGACAGAGAGAGAGAAACAGCGACAGAGACAGAGAGAGACAGCGACAGAGACAGAGACAGAGAGACAGAGACAGAGAAAGAGAGAGAGAGGTTCATACAGTCATAAATCTGAGACTTGTTATAGGGTTTGAGAGTTACTTTTAGTGCAGATTTTTGAGGTTGAAGAATGAATGCCTCCACGTGCCTCCAAGTCACCATGATCCCAAGATAATGACAAATGCAAAATGTTATAAAACAATAGAACCAATTTTTATTGTATCCAGAAGAGCAAATTTTAGTAAACTCAATAGGCTTGAGGACTTTTTTTGTCATATTTAAATTAAAGGGTTTAACTTTTTCAATTTAATTTCACATCTATGCCTCTTTTCCTGGTGTGAATGGGACAAGAGAGTTGTTTCATCAGAGGAGATACTGAGATTCCTGAGGGCTCTCTCTAGAAAAAAAGAGTGTGATGAACTTGACCATCACCAAAGGGAGCAATAATATGCCACGTGGAGTTTTTTGTAAATGGCATACATGAGGGAGGCCAGGAATTTTGAGGCATGACATATGGGATAAGACAAAAGACCCTTTATCCCAGAGAAGCAACTCATTAATTTCACTTAAATAAATTCAGATTGGTCAAGTATCCCTTTGGGTGGAACTCCAAACTGGGGTGGTTTGTTTGCATGTGAGCAATCTGAGTACAGAAAATGGGCTATAAGGAAACCATAGTAAAATCCATAGAGGAAAAAAAAAATCAAAAAATATCCTTGAACAGAGGAAAAGGAAAGACAATTGGCCGACATTCCCATCTTGGGTATGCATATGTGCTGAGCATGTGCTTTGAGGGGCTTTTTTACATAAAAATCTCCCCACACAAAAGGTGATTTTTCTTATGTGTTTGATTTGTATTGTAACTTGATGGTCCAGGCCACAAAGTGGGAATTTTTGTGTCCTAATTGTGGTTCGGTTTTCTTTTCTTGCCCACAAAGAGACTGAATTTTGCAGGGCTCCATAAATTGACATCTATAGATGGATATGTGCTGTTCAACTATGCCAAGCCTCAATAAGGTGAGGACTTAATATACTCCAGCTGTGCTGGCTAACACCCTCTCCCCTGCTCCAAAAGGGTGAATAAAGTAATAGGGTATCTCTTTGAAGCAGCTGCAGTCCATTCACTCATACAAATTGAAATGGAGGAGAAGACGGTGAAAAAACCAAACCTGCAATTCTGCCTTATTCCACAGCTGTATTCGCATAGGACTCAGCGAGACAGGCCGCCCAAACAAAGCCACCTCCCTCAGCCTTGGCCTACTGACAAGAGGAAAGAAAGGAGATTACTACAAGCCCCAGGTATTTTTGTTAGCTGGAAGCCTGGTGGGGGTGGCTCGGGCGCCAACAACACCTCCAGTTGGCCGACTCACTTGGCAAGCCACAGGCCCAGAAGTACTCCCTGGTGGGTGAGGCGCATCCCGTCGGGCCTCTTCGCCAGCTGCACGTGGCAGCCAAATGGGGCACATTTAGAACTTCTGAAATGGGGGCAGGGGACAAGAAATGGGGAGGAGCTGGATGTAGCTAATCTAATATTAACATTAAAAAGTTGTGCACTTAAAAGGGAGGGGAAAAAAACCACCCATAATGTCAGAGACAGCTTTCATATTGGTGTAGGTTTGATATCACAGGACACAGATGACTGAAAAAAGCATAAGTTCTTTTGAAGGAAGGGAAGCTGATAGCAAGCCATGGCACTTAAGCGGAAAGCCAGAAGTAATGAGGAGTCCAGAACCCCCTAGCGTGTGCCAGGCTGTGCCTCCTAGGCTGGTAACTGAGAGCTCCTAAAGGACCTGCAAAAGCAGTCAGGATCAGGCACCATTAGAGCAGTAGGTGAACAGAGCCAGACAGACAGCAGTTTAGGCTTAGTTCTTAAGGGACTGACTGACAGTTCCTGTACTTCTCCCCCCCCCCCTCCCTAAGTCCATCTTTCCCTCTCACCTCCCAGGTCTAGAACTGGAGTCCATCAGGTTCTTGATCATGGATGATGATGAAGGAAAGAAGGCAGGAAGGAAGGAAAGAAGGGAGGAAAGAAGGAAAGAAGGAAGGAAGGAAGGAAGGAAAGAAGGAAGGAAAGAAGGAAGGAAGGAAGGAAAGAAGAAGGAAGGAATAACACATCCAGTGATACATAACTATGAACAAAGCACTTCAGGAGGCTAACGTTGGGGTTGAGACATGAGGGTGGGAATGCCATAACTAAATTCTGCAGCAAAGAAATCTTAGCCTTGGAAGATACCAGATGATTCATCTAGTTCAACCATACCTGAAACATGAATCTCCTGTATAATACCCCAAATAAGTGGTTGTCCTACCTCCTCTGGAAGATTTTTAGGGATAAAGGCCTTTCTTATATTTTTGGACTGCTCAGATTGTCAGGAAGCTTTATGTGATGGGAGTCTGAAGAATTATAGACCACATCAGCTTGCTTGACTCATGTAACCTCTCAGTGTGAGGAGCTTGCTATCAGGAGAATTATGGTGACCTGTAAAGGAAATACATTGGAGGTACTGTGAAATAGGTGTAGGTTTTCTGTTACTGGTTCTGATTGGCTAATAACATGATTTGGAAGTCTTTTTCAATTGTCTATATAGCTGGAATTGCAGTTTATTCAAAAGGTTACAGTCAGTTTCCTTCCTTTCTTCCTTCCTTCCTTTCTTTCTTCCTTCCTTCCTTCCTTCCTTCCTTCCCTTCTCTTTTTCCTTCCTTCCTTTTCCTTTTTCTCCTTCCTTCTCCCTCACTCTTCAATGATGAAGAAACTTCAATATAGGGGTATTCGTTGACTTTTTGAATTGTGCTGTCTCTTAAGAGACCATATGGTAAGGGGAAGTGTGTTCGGGCCTTATCCACTCCAAAGCTTTATGGCCCCTAAGAAACTGGCTTCAGTTGTTTTTTTTCATTCATTCTTTTCTGATCTAGGTTCCCAGACCTTTGTTAGGAGAGTGAACCATAGGAATCCAGGAACTGAAATGCAGGTAGCTAGTGCAGCATTGGATCCTCCAAGGAGCAAGGAAAAAGATTTTTTAGAATAATCTTTGGGAACCCAGCCCAGTAGAAGGACTCACCCAGCGGTCATGCTACCTCTGGACATGAAGTTGATGGGACCAGTGCTATATTGGAAATGAGCCAAATTATGTATGACCCTACTCTCCTAGAAACCAAGGTGGTATAGGGAAAGTATGCCCTGGAATTGGAGGGAGAAATGTGCTTTGTTATTGCTGCATCTTCAAAGTAAATATCTCTTTATAAAAGCTCACTGATATTAAGTGATTAAACGGAACTGGATCCCAAGTCACTGGCCCTCAATAATGGGGGAAACAAAGCTGTGGGGGATTGAGGTAATAGGAATAGCTAAAAGACACCCAAGTCCCTCAAGGTATACCTCCCCCCTCAAATCCTGAGAGTCGATGTAGCTCTGGGGCAAAGAACCAGAGCAATTCGTTACACTTACACTTATTTGGAGCTGAAATCTGCCATCTATTGTTCTAATTCTTTCCTCTGGAGCTGAGAAGTCTTACAGCACTTCCTCATGACAATCCTTCATATATTTGAAGATAGCTATCATGACCCCCTAGGTTTTTCTCTTCCAGGTTAAACTTCCTCAATTCAGTTTCTTCAGTTGATCATCCTAAAATCAGTTGCCAGTTCCATTAGCATCCTGGCCACCTTCCTCTGGACCTACTCCAACTTGTCCATGTGGCTCCTAAATTGTGATAGCCATCATTGAACAAAATACTCCAAATGCAGACTGAGGGCAGAGTAAATAGTGGAACCGTGGAATCTTTCACTCTGAACACGAGCATTCTAATTCTAACACAAGGATCCTAAGTGACCACAACAGCTTTGAAAAGGCAAAGGAATCCTGTAGAGTTGTACAATGGGACAGCTGAGTGGAACAGTTGGAAAACTGATCTTCCCAAGTCCAAATCTGGCCTACACTTGTGTGACCCTGGGCAAGTCACTTAGTCCTGCTTGCCTCAGTTTCTTCATCTGTAAAAGAAAGGAGAAGGAAATGGCAAATCATTCCAGTAAAAACCTCAGTGAAGAGTTGGACATGACTGAACAACAAAATTTCTATGAATCTGTTATTTTTTCTTTTTGGAAGTATACTACTACCTGCCTCATTATTGGATGTAACTTGGGGCTTTCTATTGTATCTGGAAAAAACATGCAATTAATCATTCAATCATCCAACAAGTAAGATTTATTAATCACCTAATACAGATTAAGTATTGGGTATACAAAGACAAAAACAAAAAAAGTCCTGGCCCTCAAAAGGCTTACGTTCTATTGTGGGGGGTAGGGGGGAAATGACATGAACATGGCTAAAGAAATATTAGAATATATACAATGTAAATGCAGAATAATACAGGAGGAGACCCAGTACAACTGGGAAGATTAGGAAAGGTCTTATTTAGGACGTGGCATTTAAGTTGAGTCTTCAAGAAAGCTAGGTATTCTAAGAGGTGGAGGAGGGAATGTATTGTAGATATGGGAGACAGATTGTGAAAAGGCAAAAAGATGTGTGACGAAATGTTTTCATGGATCATCAAGCAGGCCAGTTTATCTGGAACTAAAGCATTGGTAATCCATACCACAAACCTAGAATTATATTCCCAAAGCTAAATGATGTCCTGAATCAGTCAAAATCACAAGATGCTAAATATTCTAACAGGTCACTTTGAGTATCATATTTTTTTTTAAATTATATTTTTGTTGTTGTTCAGTCATGTCCAGCTCTTCATCATGCCATGAACACATCAGACCCCTCTATCCTGCACTGTCTCCCAAAGTCTGTTCAAACTCATGTTTGTTGCTTCCATGACAATATCTGTCCATCTCATCCTTTGCCATCCCCTTCTCCTTTTTCCTTCAATCTTTCCCAACATGAGTTTTTTTTTTAATGAGTCCCATCTTCCAATTATGTGGTCAATGACCTTCCAGTGCATAATCTGAATTAATTTAAGTACTGACTGATTTGATCTCCTTGCTGTCCAAGGGATTCTCAATGTCTTCTAGGGGCTACTTACTATCTAGGACTGAGATGATAGCCCACCAAGAACTGCTCAGAGAACTAACCACTCACTGGGGAAAGTTTAACTATAAAGAAGTAGGACACATAGAAGGAGAGGAAAACAGAGGGAGAGAACTTGGAGCTGGAAAACCCCCCAGGTTGCTGATGGGGAGGCTTCTGATTCTAAGGTTCTAAGAGCTGAGAGCTAGAAGAAAGGAGGACTGGTTGCCAGTTAAGCTGGTGATTCACATAGCTCTAAGTAGAGCGATTTGGTCGTGAGGCCATAGGTGGAAAGCCCAAGAAGATAAGAGAGCTGAGGCAGGGGTAGGAACCTGGTCAAGCAGAGAGAAAAAATATGAAGATGGCAAGAAATGGAGAGAACCTACCTAATGCTTCACTCCTGTGATAAGGATAGGGACTAGACCTGTGAATTCATTAGTATAAGAAATTTGCAGATGAGGAAACTCCCTCTACAAAAGTTCCTTGAACTTAGAGCACTAAAACTTGCCAAGGGTTGCACAGCTAGTATGGATCAGAGAAACTTGAACAGATCTCTTCCTGGTTTAGGTGGTTCAATGGGTCAAGAGTCAGGGAGAGCTGAACTCAAATCCAGCCTCAGACACTGCGTGACCTTAGGCAATTCACCTAACCTCTGTTTGCCTCAGTTTTCTTAAATATAAAATGAAGATAATAATAGCACCGACCTCATAGAGGTTGTTATAAGAATCAGATAAGAATAATATAAAGTACTTAGCAAGCATGGTGCCTGACATGTAATAGGAGCTATAGAAATGCTAGTTCCTTTCCCTATACCAGGTCCCCTCTGGGGGGATTATTAGGTTCATATTATTTTATTATTATATTATATTATTTATTTATTATAAGTTTGTGGACTTATAATTTACCTCATTTGAGTACAAGTAGTACCCCAAGATTCTTCTCACAAACTGTCAGAAAAATAATTGTGCACTTGAATGGACTATTTGTACCAGACTTCACTGGACATTGTACAGAGGGCGGTATCAATAAAACCTAGAAGAGTTTATTGGAATGGTTGGGAATCCAGCCTTTGAAGGGTATTGCTAACCGCCACCACCTGTATGATACCTGAGGCAATGGAAACAGTAATTACCCAAGAGAAGCAACGAAGGAGGCTTTGTCTGACCAGGAGAGGCTTCTATTTGGGGATTGCCCCGTGTCATCATGCTGGCTTCCAAAACAGCAAGGGCATCTTCCTTATGCTAATGCCACTTTGGGATATCCCCAGTCCTCCAGATGGTTCCTTTCCGGGAGAAGGGGATCACTACCATTTGCCAAAAGTAGCCTCTCTGACAGTGACTAAACAGAGCAGGCTAGCCTTGTATCCCAGCTTCTGCTGACTCTGCAAATTATCTGTCCTTGTTGACGTTATCTCAGTAGTTTGTGGTTGCATGGATTTCAACAGGGGTATGAACAGGGTATCCCACACCAAGCCCCCCTTACACTCAGCTTCTCTGGGGATTGGCAATATTTGTGTTTCCTTTGGAATCTGACCCAGGTCCCCTGTTTCCTTTTTTCCCCACCTTGGGCTGCTAATGCAATGCTGCTTTAGCATATAGGGCAGAAAGCCAACACTTCCTGGGAGTAGCTGCCCTTTGGGGCAATCTCCTAATGGGCGGATAAGAGCATTTCTATTACAAGATTCAGGACAAAGCAACAGCTCCACCTACTATGAGGCCCTGATTTCAACAAAACTTTTCTGTTTGCCAACTCCTAGAGCTGAGATAGCTCCCCAGGGCATCTTCCTCATTCAACAGAACCCAGAACACACATAGAGATAACCAGAAATCTTGCTCTGCTCCTGTGAGGGCACGAAATGTAGTAAGATCTGTACTTGAAAGACCCCAACCATGCAAGTGAAGAAAAGAAAGATACAGAGAGAATCACCAGAAGCCTGCACCCCATCTATACTTCACCCAGAAATAAGGACAAATTCAGAATTTCACAGTTAATTCTAGACTACTTTTAGTAGTCTCTTACTTTAAAATAAAATCATCCTTTTTTTCCAAATCAACAAATATTTGTCAAATGCTTCCTATGGACAAAGCACTGCATTAGGTGCTTTAAGAGTACTCAGTGCTAAGTAATACACAATCTGTGCCCTCAACAAGTCACCATCTGGTAAAAAAAATTAGACATGTACAGAAATAATCACAATACGAAACAAATCATAAGTGCAAGAGAGAGAGAGACAGAGAGAGACAGACAGAGAGAGACAGACAGAGAGAGAGACAGAGACAGAGACAGAGAGTTCTCTCAGTTTAAAGGAGATATGGATCTCTTACAATTGAAGGAAAAGTTTTATGAAGAAAATGGCTTTTAATGGACCCAGAATGATAGGTAGAATTCTAACAGGGAGAAAAGGGTAGGCAGAATGGAAAGGGAGTAGGGGAAAGGACTAAGAATGGCCTGAGGCCAGTCACTTGGTCTCTCAACGCCCCCAAGCAACTCTATAAAACTATATATCGTAAAGAAGGTATAGAACTGCACAGATAAAGAGAATTTCCTCCTCTGGGAGGTTCCTATCAGTAGCAGTGACATCACTGGTTGAATCTCTATCCCTATTCAATTCTCTCCATGATAGAGTATAGCTAAGAAAAGAGGATAGTTTTTCCTTATTGTAAAGAGATAATTAAAGAACTTGTATTTATATCCAGGGAAAGTAACAAAATTTGGACCTTTCTTCTTTTCTGTTTCTAATCTGGAATGGTAAAGATTCCCGAACCTTGGTGTGGGTTAGGAAGAGTCTTAAAGCCTTCCCTCAGATTAGCAGAAAGTCAATCCTTTCTCAAGCAGAAAGGGAATGGGCATGTACAGTTCTCCAGAACTAAGAGTGTGGAAGAGTTAACCCCCTTTTGGTGAAAATTTTAAAGCAGATTAAGGTTAGAGTTGAACCCTCTCTGCAGGTATTTTTGGTTGTAAGACTGCTTTCAAACACTAAAATGTAGCTTTGGAATAGTATGTTATTGCTGTTGTTCAGTGTGTCTGACTCTTAGTGACCCCATTTGAGCTTTTCTTGGGAAAGTTACTGGATAAGTTTGTCATTTCATTCTCCAGCTCATTTTACAGATGAGAAAACTGAGGCAAACAGGGTTAAAGCAAGGTCACACAGCTAATAATTGTCCAAGGAGATATTTGAACTCAGGTCTTCCTGACTCCAGACTCGGCACTATCTACTTTGCCATCTAGCTGTCCTAGTATATGTATAGTAAACTAGACTTTCAGGGGTCCCCTGGCCCCATTAAGGAAACACTCCCCTCTTCTATGAGGTCACTAGGCAGATATGTAGGAGGAGTATCATCTTGTTTGTTGATGCTTTCATTGGTCCTATGAATAATTAAAGAACATTCAGGGTAGCTAATTAGCAAGTCTGGTTTGTGACTCCCTGTTTGTTTGTGCCTCTGGACATGGTCCTAGGATTAAGTCTTAATGAATAAACAGCCTTGGGCTAGGGTAGGGAATGGTCAGGACCATAGGAGGGTCCTTGCATTTCAATTACATAAGAGTTTCTGCTATAGGGTATATAAACCCTGTGATTTTCTTGTATCTTGGCTCTGTATGAAATGGTTCTGTAATAAACAGACTGTGGAATACATTCCCATCTCTTTTTATTCAGTTGGTTGCTAGGCCATTCAACTGTGCTGGTCACAGTATACATGTGACCTGAAAAACTCATGACTCCTAAGAGAAGTTAAACTGAAGGATATTTGCCACATGTCTGGGAGAGGACCAGTAGAAGATTAGCTGGTGAGTGACTGCAGTCAGTTTAACTCAAGAAAGCTGCCATATTGAGCTAAAGCAATTCTATTTCTTTACTTCTTACTCTGGATTGATGTGTTTTCTTTTATACTTAGTAACTGAGATTACTTTCATTTTAAGAAAGGCACAAGGGACTCGACTGTGTGCTAAATTCCCACTCCCCCTTAGTTATTCACACCTGGGGAGGCCTAGCCAGGTGGTCCATACAACTATACCCAAAGGCACTACCATCTACCTGATGGCAGCTAGGCAAATTGCCTAAGAAAAATAATCAGCCGTTATAGTGCTGACCTTTCAGAATCAGCTCTAAGAAATGATGGCAAACATTCCAAGGACAAAAGTGGGGGGGGGGGGGTAATTTAAATTTCACTGCTTCCAAGAAGCTCAGCTTCATACACAATATAGCCCTGCCCTTTAAGATTTAGGCGTAGGTGGCATCATCCACAAACCCTATATACAGACACTCATATCTCATGTATAATTACCACATCAATATCCTAGCGGCTTCTTGTGGCCAAAGAGGAGGACAGGAAAGATTAGAAAAAAGGACTAGACTAGGTTGTGGCTTTTGGTGGGCTTCAATTTGACCAGCCACTCTGTATCGGGAACCCAAGAGTAGTTTCAATGAGCTCAGACTCGCTCAGGGCACACTGCCAAGATCTAAGCAGCAACAGCTTTGCTGCCTGCATCACGATCTGGCACTGGAGCCTGTTGTTTGGGCACAGGTAGCTTAATGAGGGGCTCTTGGGTGAGAAGCTGTCCTAGCCTGTGCATGGCCCCATCCCCTGTACCTCCTTTCAACGAGCTTAAACACATAGCTAATAAAAATGCCTGAAGAGCACTGTGTCCAATCTGAACGTCCATGCAAATGCACATTAATCATAGTAATAGAACAACATGAATAATTGTCAGGCACACACACTTTCTAAGCCCAAGCTTGTTAGAAAAATAGCTCCATTCCCCTTTCCCCATCCCCTCCCTTCACCTTCGACCCCACCCCAGAAACCTAACCACCTTTCCCCCTTGACGTTCTTTCCTTCCCATCTCCATTTTCATAAAATGCTCAGCAATGCTGTCTGTGCCCCAGGTTTTTGCTATCCAGACTGGGGTGTTTGCTCACAGAGAGATCTGGGCCCTTGTCGCAATCACATGGGCATTTCCGGACTTAACCAAAAGGTCTAGAAACCCAGCCACAGCCTCCCAAGTAGAACAGAACCCACCAGTTGGCTGCTTGGTCTACTGGATTACCCCACCGGCTACAATGTGGTTAGGGTTGCCGCCCCACTGCCACCCCTATTTAGTTCAATCAGACTATTCCCACTCACTTCTCTGGCCTACTTAACCAAAGAAGCCAAAATAGTATCAATAATACTGCCTCATTTCTCTTTCTCACTCTTCTCTCTTTCTTTCCTAGGCGTTCTCTTCTTTTCCATCTCCTTCTCTCCTTTGTCTCATGATGCTTATCTCTTTCCTCTCTTTTTTTCGGTCCCTAGTACACACAGGAACCTCACAGCAGACAGAAGGCAAAGCACAACCTCTAAAAATCAGAACATTATTAGAAGAAATCTCTTACCTCTGGTTCATAGAACTCTGTGATCATTTGTCAGCCTGTTTTGGAAGAGGGGGGACAGTTCATATTTCTCTTTTTTCTTTACTTATTAAAAAAAAATTTAATTGATGTCTTTTGTTTTTTACATCACCTAAATTGACTGTGTTTTCTCCCTTCCTCCCCTCCCCATTTCCATCTAACAAAGAATAAAAAAGAATGAACTAGTATATTTCTAATATACTTAACCAGGTTGCCGGCTGGCCTAACCAAATTCTAGGTGCTCTTACTATACACCTGCACACAATAATATCACATCAGTGGCACCCAAGCAAGCACAGGGCTAGATTCTCCTTGTGGGTGTCTCTGTATTCCTGGGGTTCGGGGCCCCTCTACAACACAGGAAATTCCTGGAATGCTTTTAGACTCCATTCCATCTATTTCTAATACCTGGCTCAGTTGTCCAGTTGGTGGAGGAGGGAAGGGAGAAAGAGGAGAGCCTCCAGCATCTCCTTTCTTGGCTTAAAGCTCCCAGGTCTACAGAGGCAGCAGCAGGGAAGGCTGATCTCAGTCCTGTCCTGCTGCCTCTGACAAAAAGGCTCTGGTAACTTGAGCAGCAACATTTTATTTTCTGTTCAAGAGAACCGATGATTGAAAAAGCAAAGTATGTGAACCACCACACTCTCCAGCAAATGCTGATAACATTTAAGGCCAAATAAGAGATGCTTCCCAGGAAGGTTTGAAGAATTGGGTTTTGAGACTTCTCAGCAGTGCAGAGAAATCCAGCAGAAGAAATCCAGGCCAAGCTGGCTAATTCAGTAATCCTGGCCACCAGGATAGGGGATCTGGGGCACTTGGAGGGTGTGACTTAAAGCTGGGAGTGATTGCCACATCTGCAGGGATGCAGCCAGCCCACTGGGGAGTGGAGTAGGCAGCACCAGACGCACATAAAAAAACACACACACACACACACAACTCTAAACCATTAGAATAAAAGAAAAGAACATTCAAAAAGCTCTTCATTTTTAGCTAGGCTAAAAGAACACTTCTCAAATACTTTCTCTCCTTTTTTTCTCTCCCAGGAAATCATGAGGAGGTTCCAAAGAATTTAATGGGAGATTAAAAAATAATAATGCCTTACATTAAATTTATACTTCATTTTCAGAATGCTTTCACATATCTTGTGAGGTGGATTATATGGATGTTATTTTCCTCAGTTTACAAATGAGGAAACTGAGATACAGAACTAGTGGCTTGCCTAGCACTATGGGCTAAGACAAGAGCTTTAAGCACACATCATCAGGTGCTAAATTCGGGATTTTAATAAGAATGCTATGCTTCATTTCAAAGCTTAGAGTAGCCTATCAGGTTATCTATAGGACCCTCACAGCACCCAATTTCCATGTCCCAAAAAGAGTTTAGGGGCTTCTCTCTCGGGTACTGTCAAGGTATATCATAAACACTAGCATTAGTTCATATACATTAACCAAGAGTAGAAAAAGAAGGCTTTCATCACCTCACACCCCCAAAGAGAAGGAATCTGCTCTTCATCATTACGATCGAGGCAATTCTTCTAGTTGCATCTTGATTTAGAAGCATTGGACAGCAGCAGTGTTGTTCAGTCATTCTCAATTCTGTCTGACTCTTTGTGATCCCATTTGGAGTTTTCTTGGCAAAGATATTACAACGGTTTGCCATTTCTTTCTCCAGCTTATTTTGTAGATGGGGAACTAAGGTAAACAGGGTGAACAAACTTGCCCAGGGTCACACAGCTACTGTGTTATATTTAAGTACAGAGCCCTGAGTGCCTATTTGATGCTTCATGATTCTTCTGTTTCACAGATCTAGTAATAGTCAAAAGACAATAAGTCTGAGGTCAGATTTGAACTCAGGAAGATGAGTCTTGACTCCAGTCCTAGTACTCTCTCCACTGAGGCACCTACCTGCCTAGACACTACTTGAAAATCTCTTCAAATGGGAAAACTGCTACTTTAAAGAGAGCACATTTCACTGTTGGAGAATTATACTTATTAGGAAACTTTCCCTGGTATTACTCTGAAATCTGCCTTTCTAAAATTTTCACCCGTTGCTTTTAGTTTTTGTTTTCTGGGATCGAGTATGACAAGTCTAGTCTCTCTTCCATATGATATCTCTTCATATTTTCCCCATGATAGCTTGAAAGTAGTTACCATGTCCTCATGTTCCCCCAAATCTTCTCAAGATTTAATATCCCCAGTTTTTCAACCAATCCTCATATAGAGTTCCTTAGTCCCCTCATCATTCTGGCTACCATTCTTGGAATGTTTGTCAATATTCCCAAAGTGTAGTGTTCCAGAATGAATACAACCCTCCAGATGTGGTATTATCAGGACAGAGTATAGCTGCACCATCCCTTCTTCATTCTGATCATTATGTTTCTCTGAATGCAGCCTAAGGCAATGCTAGTTTTTCTTTTTGTTTCTGTAACTGTGGTAACACTTTTGATTTATCTCTGTAAAGTCCATTGAAACTATTGGGTTGTTTTTTTTTTTCAGATTGCCTCTTCTGTTTTATATTTGTGCAATTGATCTTTTAAACCCAAATTGGATTTAGCTTATTTTTCTAGCATACTGAGGTGTCTTTGGATTAGGATGCTATCATTCAAAATGGTAAGTACTCCACTCAGCTTCAGGACCTCTTCCGTTTGATACGCATGATAAAAATCCCAAATTGTATAGGGTCAAGTGTAGGTCTTAGATAGTTTTCATAAGTTCTATAAAATCCTTTTAAGGATAGATGACAGCAAATCAGCCCTGGTTGACCTTTCTGGGGAAAAAAAACTTGGTGTTCCTTCTTGCCATAGGTTGAAGATATTCTAAGTCTAGTTTCTTCCATATTCAGGCATTTAACACCGGTTTATTCTAAATTTCTAAATCAAAGGTGAGCTGGCTCTGACACTGCAGGAAGGTTATATTTAAGTACAGAGCCCTGAGTGCCCATTTGATGTTTCATGATTCTTCTGTTTCACAGATCTAGTAATAGTCAAAAGACAATAAACATTTCTTAAGTGCCTATTATGAATCATACACTGTGCCAAGCATAGGGGGATACAATGAAAGACATGAGACAGTAGCTGCCCTCACAATCTATTGGGGGGGAGTGTGGAGGGGAGGAAACAATACATAAAAAAGAAGCTAAAAAGAGGTGGAGGGAGAGGGTATCTGTATGGGGGCATGATGAAGTCCTACAACCTGGAGTAGGAAATGATCTGAGGAGGCATGAGCTACGTCGCTGATTCCATCTTGCAGGATGATGAATTTCTGGAGTTTACGTAGTCCAGAAGAATAGTTAAGTGGGAAATGAATGTTCTGGGTGCCCTCCTTAAATGGTGGAGGATCTGGAAGGAGCTCTCCAATGTCCACCCTCCACTGTCTCTAACCAGAGGGAGGGAGGGGCTTCTGGAGTAGGGGTAACTAAGGAGGTGTGAGTTTCAGAGTTGATTTCATCTTGAAGAATGATGAGTTTTTGGAGATCATAAAGTCTAGGAGGCTACCAATTATTCAAAAACAGGGCTAATATTAATATTATCATGTAAGAGTAGGAAACTTGGGAAACTGGAAAGCTCTTGGTATTCCAAAAAGGAAAGAGGAATTATGAAAATAAAAATGATTGTAAGTAAAATTGATGTTGATACCTATAAAATTCTAGAATATATTATTAAATAGATGGTCTGAGGGCACTTAGAAAGGGAAGTGGTGATCACTACAAGGCAGTATAGGTTTACAAAGGACAAGAGTCATATCAGATTAGCCTTTATTTCCTTTTTTTGACAGCCTTACTAAAGTGGTGCTCCAGGAAAATTCCATGATCTGCCATTTTAATAAGTATGTATAATGGATTTCAGTAAAGCATTTGAAAGTTTCTCTATATATCCTCAGCAAAAAGGCAGAGAGAGAAGGTAACTGGATGCTAGGAGTTACCTTGATTCAGAACTACTTAACTATCTCCAAAGAATGCTGATGCATGTTAATCTAGAAGTCCCTGGCATATTGTTTCAGGGATCTATTCTTCATCCTGTTCTGTTCAACATCTTTACTGACAATTGGTATACTTATCAAACTTGGAGGTGACATACAGATTGGAGAGAGAGAGAGTTCAATGGTGGCCCACAAAGTTGGGATATTATAAAATGGTCTCAACAAGCTAGAACAATGGACCAAATTTAATGAGGTAAAATTTAGGAAGGATAAATATAAAATCCAATATGGGCTAAAAAAAATATTAACTACATAAGTACAGGATGGATGAAGTATGACTAGACAAAAGTTCACATGGACCAGAGATTTTAATGGACTACAAACTTAATATAAGTCAGCAATATGAAATGGTTGCCAAAAAGTTAATACAGTCTTAGTATACATAACAGTAATATGTAGAATAAAGGAAGTTTAAATTGCACTGTATTCTGCTCAAATTAGACCATATCTAAGCTATCGTGTTAAATTTTGGATGCCAAAAGGCAACAAGGAAGGTAAGGAACCTTAAAACTTTATCATATGAGTCAATAATTGAAGAAAATGGAGCTATTTAGCCTGGAAAGAAAACCAAGGCAGTAGGGAGATTATTGTTCCTATTTTCAAAAATTTCAAGAGTTACCCCATGAAAAAAGGATTCAAACGTGTTTCCCTAGGTCCCAGAATTAAGAACCAAGATCAACTAGTGGAAATTACAGATTTCAGTTCAAAATAAGGGGGGAAAAAATCCCTACCAGTAGAGTTAATATTTGTTTATGATTAAATTGTTAATTATATTGCCCCAAAATGGAATGAGCTCCATGCATAGTAATTTCCCTGTTACTGGAGGCATTCATGAACAGGCTATGGTGCTGAATTATCAAAGAGGAGATTCATGCCACAGAGAGGAGTTGGAGAGGATGTTGTATGAGGCCCCTTTAATTTCAAATTTCCATAATTTTATGAATCTATGATTTACACATGTGGCAGTTCTAGTGAAGTAGATAGAGAGCTGACCTTGGAGCTAAAACACCTGGGTTCAAGCCCAGGTTGTCACCTCTGAGCAAATCATCAAGTTTCTCATTGCTCTCATTGACAGTTTTAAGACTATAAATGACAGATAAAGTGCAGACCTGTGTTGCTGGGTGGAATTTCCTCATTGTTGAGTTTCCTATATCAATGAAATCACAGGTCCAATCTCTACCCCTAGTTCTATAATTTACATAGTTTCTATTTTGCAAATACCCTAAATCTATATATCCAAATGGCTACCTTTGTCCATCTCTATGATAACTGTTATCTTCTTCTAAGTTTCCATGGGAATTTATGTAAAAATAATCTTAGATAGCTTCAATTCTAAGGATTCACATTCAAGGGAAGGAAAAATATCAATAAAAGCAGAAGCTGCTTCTATGGGGACAGATTTCCCAGGTAGAGTTAGCAGCCCTTTATAGTGGCTGTTCTGGGTATCTTCCCCCACCCTGCCTGAATTTCTCAGATTTTTTTTTTTTTTTACAATTTGAAATTTCATCATTTAGAGATTAATTTCGATTATAAAGCATTTTGTCTTAAACATCCAAATATCACTGGTTTGGTGGAGGAACTGTAGGTCATTCACACTCAGTAAGAATTACTTAGATTAGATTGCTTTGCCCCTAACACCAGGATATAATCAGATGAAGTTAGAAATGGAGATGAGCAATTTTGAAAGGTGGAAAACGTTTTTGAGAATGGGAGATGTGGAGTCTCAGAGGATCAGCTGCTACAGAGAAGAAGGGGTGGCTTAAGGTAACTGAGAGTCTGGAAAGAAGGATACTAGGAAATGGGAGAATACTAAAGACAAATCTGACCTATTTAAAAATATTTCCCTGGGTCTGTCCTGTGCCCAGGGAGAAGAAAGGAAATACTATTCTTATTCTTCTTTCTTCTTCTCCTTTTTCTTTCTCCTTCCTTTTCCTGTATTCCATGAGCCTCTGTTCTCATACTTCAGACTAATACTATACTGTAAAACCAAGGATTTAACAGGCTTTTATGGGTTGGCATGGGAAACTAAGCACCAGTTCATAGTCTTGTTTCTATGGGGAAATCCATTCTAAGTTTCAAACAACTGACTCACAAACTATTGGAACATAACACACCTTGTTCATAAATAGACGTCTGCATGAACATTCTTATAAAGATTCCTTTGAAATCTGACTGTTCCCTTAAAGCAGGTCTGCTGAACCTTGGATACAAAGTCTCCCCCAAGAGTGGATGGATAGATTATAGAGGGTCAGTAAAGTTAGAACTTGTCATATTTTGATAACTTTATTTCAATATAATTGGTTTCCTTTGCAATCTTCTGTCATTTTTTATGCATTTAAAAACGTTGTGAGAAGGGGTTCCTAGGCTCCACCAGACTGCTGGAGGGGATATCGAAACCGCTCTTTTTTTTTTTGCTTGTTTGGATGGGGTGAAGGCAGAGCAGTTGGGGTTAACTTGCCCAAGGTCACACGACTAATAAGTGTTAAATGTGGTGAGACGGCATTTGAACTCAGGTCCTACTGACTCCAGGCTGGTGCTCTATTCACTTCACTACCTAGCCACCCCGAAACTGCTCTTTAAAGATATCATCATGACAGCGTGGCCAATATTGGGATCCAAGCCCTGCCTGTAAATGGGCTCAACCGTATTTGTCTCTTGAGTTATGGCAGCGGATAAAGGGAAGGATTTCTTAGCCCTCAAAAGAAGGAAAATATTTTAAAAGCAAAATAATTTCCATGCTCCTTTACATGTCATTACCCACAATGCCCTTTGAGCTCACAGCAATTTCAGCAATACTACTTGTTGTCTAGGAACAACCTAAAAGTTTTTTGTTGTTTCCTCTCCCAATAGAGGAATAGGAGGAAGGAGATGTTGGGTGCACTGACCTGTTTTCAGTTTGATTTGAAAGCTAGAATTGTGAATAGCCTTAACTGCTTTTAGCCTCCATCCTTTTCCTCAGTAAATGTTCTTTATTAAAAGAAACTTAATTGAGAGCATTAAGCAGTAACTGAATAAATTGTCAGTTTAATGGTGATAATGACTTCCTGACTCTAATACTGACTTGCTCTGTGGCCTGGAGCAAGGCACTTAACCTCCTGCCTCAGCTTCCCCATCAAGTAAATGGGGATGATATTACCTCCTTCACAGGGGGTGTTGCAAGGATTCATTGATTAGCTAATGTCTGTAAAGCAGTTGGAAGGTGAAAAATTCCATGAGGATGTCTAATAGAATGATATGTATAAAGTCCTTGTTGTGCCTCTGAAAAAAGCTAGAAACAAAACAAGTCTATCTTGTGGGGTCAAGAGAAGGAGCAAAACAAAAATCACACTTTAAAAAATAAATCCTTAGCCTCATAAATTTGATTTTGTGCTCCCCTTTCCCCTCTCCCTAGGATTGGATTCTGGTGTTTATAGAAAGCCTGCAAACACTGCAAAATATAATTTAACATAGGAAATGTGATGGAAAAACTATTCCTTTCTAATAGGATTTTTCAACAGAAACTCTGGTTTAGAGGAATAAAAGAAATAAAAAGTGTATCTCATTTGGAAATATGGGGAGGATGGGGAGGTGGTGCATGTTTGCATGTGGCCAGTTCAGAGACTTGAGAGGAGCTGGTGACTGCACTGAGGCTAAAGGTTCCACCTAGAGTCACTTCAACAGCAGGAAACCTAATCAGGAGGACTGCCTTTTACATTTCGTGTTACTTCTAACTGGTGCTGAGACTCCATGAAGCCAGTTACCACTTGGATGCAAAGTTAAAGCAAAGGTTTGAGGCTTTCTTCTTCAGAGCCTGACTCCTCCTGGGAGGGGTGTGAGTGTGGGGGGAACTTGGGATTAGTGCAGTCCTTGAGATTTCCTTGAGTTATTACCTAAGGAGCTACCGTTCCTCAATGTTTCCAGCTCACTCAGTCACAACTCAATAAGCTAATTAGAGTAACGAGTCAGTCCAGGTTAGGGGCAGCTACATGGCATAGTGGATAGAGTGTCAGGCCCAAAGTCAGGAAGACTCATCTTCCTGAATTCAAATCTGGCCTCAGACACTTACTAGCTGTGTGTCCCTGGGGAAGTCACTTCACCCTGTTTACCTCAGTTTCCTTGTCTGTGAAATGAGCTGGAGAAGGAAATGGTAAACCATTCTAGTATCTTTGCCAAGAAAACCCCAGATGGGGTCACAGAGAGTCGGACATGACTGAAAATGACTGAACAACAACGAGTCACAGAAATTGAGAACAGGAAGAGACTGTAGGGTTCATCTAGTCCACACTCTTTCCATGGCAGATGGAGAAATTAAGGCAGAGCGGTGATGTAAGCTACTCAGTCCAAGGTTTCTGGACTCCTAAACTAATGTTCTTTCTGAATGACATGTGGCAGTTCATTTTAGTCAGAGCAGCTGAAAGAAGCCCTCAGTTTATTTCTGTCACTTACCCTCTGCTAAAAAAAAAAACCACTCCACCCACAAACCCTCGGGAAACACCTGACGTTTGAGACTTACTATTCATAAGTTGGGAATTGGTGAAGTTAGGATGTCCCACACCTCAGCCTGCTGCCTCCTGGCTGGGCAGGGGGGAGGATATGCTCATCTTCAGTAAATAAACAAATAGGAAGGAGTGGGGAGAAAGAGGAGGGAAAAAAAACCCAGTTTAACTTAATAAGAAAAACTCAAAAATTGCCAGTGGCTTTTTTTTTCTCTGCTAGAATAAGCCCAGCTGGATCCTCTCACTCATCAACCCCCTCTAAATGAAGAGAGCTCCCACCCTCGATGCCAAAGAGGCAATGTCACCTCGGTCCTAAACATCAAAAAGACACTTCTTAAGTAAACCCTGGGTGTCAGAGCTGGGAGAGGTTGTAATTGAGAGGACCACTACACAGATCTCAGGGAGAAATTCAGAATGCTGTATTCCACCAGGAATCTGGAGCTTAACTGGACTACCCTCCCCACCTTTTTCCTTTTCAATCTCTTTTTTTTTCAATGTTTTATTTTTCATTCAGTTGGAATTTGCCAAAATATTCCGGATATTTTTCATATGAACATATTTATTGCTCTTTTAGAAAGAAGACTGTGCCCTCTGTCTAGTCTGAAGTTTCTAGACTCGAGCCTTGTTTTGATGACATTAAGGGGGTGAGAGCAATAGTTACAAATTAACCTTTTATCAACTGGACTGAATATAGGCCACACATAACCCTTACCCTAACCAAATCAAGCTTATATTTGAAGAATCTCAATTCAGTTGCAATTGGAGGATTTTTTTTTAACACACCTAGACTCAATTCAATTTAAAAAGCATTTATTAACTGACTATTATGCTCCAGGTACTGTGCTAGGCTCTAGTAATACAGATAAAAATGAAACAATCCCTCTCCCTTAAGGAATGTAATTACCTTCATTCTAATTGGGGGGATCAGTCAGCAAATAAGCATTTATTAATATTCAGAGATATGTAAATGCAAGGAAATTAGAAATAGAAAAGAATGGTAGTAACTTTGGTGAAGAAGTGGCATGATATGTGTGTTCTTTCAAAAATGTTTGGGATAAACATTCAGGGGTAGACTATATTCTGTCCAATTGTACAGTTATGACCACCGTACTTCATGTTTGAACAGGACTACTGGGGTTAAAATTTCTTGTTAATAAATTCCCTCTGAAAATGGGCTCTATATTTTTTATTATTGTTATGGCTCTAGTGATGTCATCCTTAGCTTTTTGCCAACATCATTCCAATCTATTGTCATTAAGAATGAAACTGGTATGCAGATCAAAGCATACTATTTTAAACTTTATTTTTTGTATGTGTGCCTGTGTGTTTTTTCTCTTGCAACATGGCTAATATGGAAATACATTTTGCATGACTTCATATGTAGAATTTATATCAAATTGCTTGCCTTGTCAAGAAGGGGGGAGGGGAGGAAATTTGGTACTCAAAATTTTTTTAAAAGATTGTTAAAATTTTTTTACGTGTAGTTGAGAAAAAAACAAAGTAGAATAAGAGAAAAACAGAAAAAAAAAGATACAGACTTAACCATGTTACTACTCTACTAAAAATCTTTAATGGCTCCCTACCGCCTCTAGAATAAAATACAAAATGCTCAGCCTGACATTTAAATTCTTATACTTTGTGACACACATTTTCTTGAACTAATTTCATATTACTCATCTTTATTAATTTTTTGTCCTAGCCAAACCAGTTAGCTGATGCCCATGCATGGCATTTCATCCTTCAACAATGTGCCTCAGCACTGAGGATCTTCCATGTCTGGAATATGCTGTCTCCTCACTTTCTGTCTCCCGGAATTTCTACTTCCTTTGAAGCACAATTCAGTTGCTGCCACTTGCACAAGGTCTTTCCTTATCCCCACCCCTACAGATGTTAGTACTTCCTCTTTCTTTCAATTGTGTTCTTTTACGTTTTATGCACTTTGTTTTCACTTATTTGTACACAAGTTCTATCCCACCCCCACCCCAGTCCTTGAGGGTGGGCACTGTTTCATTTTTTGTCTCTGTCTAACACTGAGAATAATGTTTTACATATAACAATTCTTTAATAGATGAATTCTGTGAACTAGATTCAATAGATCTATGGTGAGTATTGAATGGGAATATGAAAGAATATACTTATTTTTCAGCATTACCAATTCCTTCATAAAAATTTATCATATTTTGAACCCTAAAGCATTCATAAATGTAAAAAGGATGAACTATTAAGTACATTTTAAAGGATTACTTAATGAATATAATAAGCAATATAAAATTATATCTATTTATAAGCATGTTACATACCATTTCTCCCCTCCCCAGTAGGTCACAGACCATGATTTTATTCTAACTTTTGTTATCCCCTGCTCCTTGTATAGTGACTATTTTATAATATGTGCTCAATAAATGTTTGCTGACTTGAATTGAATCAGAGAAGAAAATATAATTTCTAATACCAACTTAAACCTCCACAGAGTATATTATAATGGCTAATTCTTATGTGAAGATTCATTTATTCATTCAACATTTGCCTAACCATGTTCACAGATGGTGCTAGGCATTCATGTTGAGGGAATTTGGAGAAATGGGTAAGAGGAGAAGGGAATAAGTATTTATTAAGTGCCTACTAGGTGCCATGCACTATACTAAGTGCTTTCTAAATATTATCTCATTTGATCCTCACAACAACCCTAGGAGATAGGTACTTTATTCACAGTTCAGGAAACTGAGGCAGGCAGGGGTTAAGTGACTTGCCGAGGGTCATACACTTGCATTTGAACTCAGGTCTTCCTTACTTCAGGGCCAGAACTCTATATCTCTTTTCATTTTTGGAGATAAGTGGGAGGGGGAAAAAAAGGTTGTTACACTAAATAATCTAAAGATTGTTTTCTGAGAGTAAAAAAGATTAATTTCAAGTCCTTAAAATGCCAAAAAGTCCTAAAGGATAATATTTGTTTATAAAAAATTTCAATACTAGTTGTATTTGAATCTTTGGGTTTGTATCTTCCTCAAATGAATGATACTCTCAAATTCCACTTGTCAGGTAGTAGTGCATGTGCCCATAGAGAAGGAAGACTTCACTCCCTAAGTTTTTATTCTTTTCTTTTTTACATACCATTCTGTTTATAGTAAATGCTGGAGAAAGAAGAATGAAGAATGAGAAAACATGTAAGTGAGTCTTTACCTACAAAGCTGAAAGAGTATGTGGATTTTCACATTGGCAAGCTAAGTGGAATGGAAAAAAAATAGAACTGTAATTTTGATTCAACAGGATTTTTAACCACTGACATTGAAATAAGAAAAAAAAAATTCTTGCCAAATAAGGAGTTTATATTCTACAGGAAGAAAACATATAGTGATACAAATAAGTACAAAATAAATTAAAAAGTAAGTTTGGGGGCACCACTAATGATTCAGCATTGGGGATGATCAGAAGAGACCTTGAATAGGAAATAGAACTTAGAGACTTGATGAGAACTAGAGATTCCAGGGGTAGAATTAATTTAAAGAAACATAGAATTCCATGTATAGGATTAGCCTGTGCAAAGTTATGGAGGTGGGAAATGTAGATATCTTTTTTCTTTCTTTCTTTCTTTTTTAAAGGAAGTGGAAGATGGAAGATTCAAGAGGCTGCAGGGAGGCAAGATGCTTCTTGAGTATGATATGGTCAGAATTGTGCTTTGAGACTATCCATTTAGCAGCTGTGTGGAATGTGGAGAGAATTACAAGACAGGAAGACAATTAGGGGACCACATAAGATGTGATGAAGACCTGAATTTGAGTGATGGCTATGTAGGTGAGAAGAAGGAAACAGAGCTACAAAAGAGGTTATGGAGGTTGAATCAGGCCAAGTTGGCAGTTGATAAGATATAGGGCATAAAGAAAAATGAAGGGTCAGCAATGACTTTCAAGATTGTGAATCTGGTGACTAGAAGGATAGTAGTGCCCTTGACAGAATAAGTATCATCCTTATTAAACTTTTTATTTAGCATCTTGAAGCCAACCAAACTCCCCCTAGCAGGCCATTACTTTGGAACACCAAGAAAATGGATATCCTAGGCTCTTTTTAATCTATTTTCTGTGAATGTATTAATAAAATTAACATTTTGGGACACCTCTTTGGTTCAGACCCTAGTCAAAAACATTGTTGATTTGAAAAGAAACAAATCTCTTTCCCATTATGACCCTTGTGCCCTAAAAAAAAAAGAAATGATAATTTTTCAAAAGTCCACCTTTCTCTTCAAGTTTCCTTTAGAAATTCTGGACTTAATGGAAAAGAATTCTTATTTTATTCATATAGTATCTCTTTAAACCAAATTATGGAAATTGGTTTGTCAGTCATCTATGAGACTGATTAATTTAACCTTCTTGATCTGTCTCCTAAACTTTGTAAGTTTATAAGGAGAAATTCCTATAGTTCTCCTATTAACTTCCTCTAGGCTCCTAATTCTATGTCTCTAAAACCAACAACCCCAATACAAATGATTCACAGAATCAGAGTGGCACATAATCTCCAAATTGGAGATCTCAGAGTCATCAAGCTCAACCCACAGAAGAACATAAATTATCCATTTGGTTATCAACAGGCAGTTATTTAATCAATTTTAAAATTGTCTTTTTTTGAAAAGAAAGAAATTCTAGAATATTTCCCCCAGGGAAAAATGTAAATTCAGACTACTTAGAACGAATGAAAACACTAATATTAAAGTGGCACAATTCTCCCCCCCCACACCTACATACACACACACACACACACACACACACACACACACACACACTCAATTTAACACCTATGATTTAAATATATCCTTGGTAGTTTTTTAAAAGATTCTTTTCCCTTATAGATTGAGTATGACATATACACACATATACAAACATGTATATATATATGATATATTTGTATATACATACATGTATATATATATATACACGCATATAGATATATAAAATTAACATATACATATACTGCAGGAACAATAATGAGTATATGAGATATCCAGACAATCTTTTAAAGATTATATGAACCTCCCTTCTTTATTAGGACTTTGAGAAAGTGATCCAAAACTCTTAATGATGTATTTCAAAGGGTCTATAGGGGTCTTTTATCCTAAATCAAATTTATAGAAAATTTCCCTTTCAGCTTTCCCTGGAATGAAGTGGAAATTACCCTGATTTAATTATGCATTTACTTGTCATCCAAATGGTATCCTGTATGGTTAAATCATCTCCTTTGCACTTGTGAGAGTCTGCAAATCAAGCCTGAGGTTGCCCAGTCTGAAAGCAATTAACCAGGCCTTTGAGAGTCTGGGAAAACATTACCATCAGACTCAGTCAGTGCAAGTTACTGTGAAAGGGATTTCTGCCACTGAAGGTGGCTTACCATTCTCAGCACACAGAAGTCTAGTTAAAGCCTTAGTTTTTGAGACATGGAAATTCCCTCTGCAGTGGAATCATTAGACTTGATGGTATCCACTTCCAACTGTGGAAATAGAATTCAAAGGTGTATTCCTTTCCCCTCCCCCC
>CM053587.1:205561079-205609219 GCA_028646515.1 Pseudochirops corinnae
ATATATATACATTTATATTCCCTTCAACTATATCCTAGTTCCACTGACCTTTTACTTAGTCCTTGTTTCTTATAGGTTGGTAGTTCTGGAAAACGCCACAGCTGCCAGTGATTAGTGCTCCAGCTGCAGCTTATCCTGGTGGCCCCAGGGCTCCAGCCCCGGATTCATGTGGTGCTGATCTGGGCTCCCAGTGCACTGTGATGAACCCCTTCCCGTCTGCCTGCCAGGCTGCCTTCAGCAGGAGCTTTGATACACTGTCATTTTGTGAGTTCTGGAGTTTTAAAATTTGTTTAGAGTCTTATTTTATAGGTATTTGAGGTGGTTAAGGGGAGAGCCGCGGAGTTTTGCTGCTTCTACACTGCCATCTTGACTCTGCACCCCAATGGATAGGTTTTCAAAGAAAGTTTCAGTTTGGACATTTTGAGTTTTAGGTCGTAACATGACATCCAATTGTAGATCTTTGGTTGGCATTTGAAATATGAGACTAGAGTTTAGGAAAGAGGGCTGGACATATATCAATTAATTATTTAAGCATTTTCTATGTGCCAGGCAAGGAACTAAGTACTGAAAATATAAATAGAAGTAGAAAGATAGTCCCTGGCATCAAGGAGCTTACATTCCAACAGGAGGAAGGTAACACTTAAAAGGAAGCTAAAAAAAGGGAAAGGATGGGGGAGCTAAAGGTACACGGTAGGGCACGCCCAGAGTGCAGCCTGGAAAGGAGGCAGGTATGACTATCCTGAGCACTGTCCTTAATGGAGGATCTATCCAATCAGAGAGAGAGGCTACAAAGACACAGAGTATGTGAATTCCAATGTGAAAATTCCAGGATTGGAATCAGGCTTCATAATGAAGGGTTGGGGCAAGGAAGATGATGTCCTGAGTGTAGCCTAGAGAGGAATTAAAGTCATCAGCGGAATTGATAAATAAGGCTATAGATGTAGATTAAATTGCCAAGGAAGGTGGTATATACATATATATAGAGAGAAAAGGAACCAGTGGGACAGAGCCTCAGAAGATGATGTCATTTATGGAGTTGACAAATAAGTAGGAGGAGAACCATTAAAGTATAGTATTGTAAAAGCTAAAGGAGGCCAGAGTATCTTTCTTGCTGCATGTATAAAAGTGGTTCCTTTTGTTTTTGCTGGAGAAAAACATTTACTTATCTTCTAATTGGAAATCAAATATTACTGACCAATATAGGCTTTATAGACCTTCCCTATCTTTAAAGAAATCAATAGGAATAAGAAAAAAAATAGAAACAAAAGACAGAGACTTGTCCCCATCTTCCCCTTCTCTAGCACCCCCCAATTCTCTCTAAAACTATTCAGATTATAGGTGAAAGTAACTTGTCTACAAAAACAGGCTACTGTGTCTCCTCCCCTTTGTAGACTATTTTCATCAGGTGAGAAGTTCAAATTGAGCTTACCACAGGTTAGTCAAATGGGATGGGGGTAAAATCAAAAGAAGAAATTCCACAAGTCAATAGAACAGACAATGACTGTTGCTACTGGTAATAATAATAAAAATAATTTTCCTCAATTTTGCATATCCCCTTTTTCAAACCTATTTTTTATCCCAGACAATGCTTATCAGCTACTGCCACTGGTGCCAGTCAGTATTTGTATAGCATGAATATACAAGATCCCTGTTGTCGGAGGTTCAAATATGTATTTGAATGAAATATTTGAGATTTCCATGTTCGAAGTTAAGATGCCAGATTCTAAAGAGCAGGTGGACTAAATTTTTCTTTACTGTCAATATAAACAATATCATTTATCTTAGAGGTACCCTGCAACCCTCTATGTAATAATAATGGTAGCCAGCAATTATATAGTGCTTTAAGGTTTGTAAAGCATTTAACTTGTGTTATCTCATTTGATTCTCACAACAACCCTATGGGATCAGTATTCCTATTTTATAGATGAGGAAACTGAGAAAGAAATTAAGTGACTTGCCCACAGTCACACAGTTAATTAGTGTCTAAAAGCACTCCACCTACTATGCCACCTAGTTAGCTGCCTCTGATACCAAATATATCTGAAAATCCAAGCCCATACACATTTTGTTAGATTTATCAGTTGGGTCAAATAGTTCAAGGAGTGGATGGGAATGAAAGATACCAATATATTCTTGGCCTTGGTCATTTCAAATTGGCTATGAAGGGACTCACATGCACTGATCGGGAAAGAGGAATGTAAAACGTCTCTGGCTAGAGCTTGAGAAATGTGTGCTAATTCTTGCCAATGTAACCACCCAGTCTCTGGTTTTTCCCCTCTCCACCAGCTGCCAGCTTTAGTGGTATCTTCCAAGTGCCTGTCAAAGCACACAGAGCAATTTACTCAATTTTTATTTCAGTAAAATGGAAGTGACATCATGGACTGACTTCACAGAATCCTTACTGAGCAGAAAAGAGAATTTTTTGAACATTCGTGTTGGAAATGCGTGTTTTAAGTAAGGGTTAGAATAGATGACCTCTCAAGTTCCATTTATTACTTGGATTTTGACTCATTGAAGTAACTGATGTCTTTTATCTCCATTGTCTAGTTTCAGTGGCACAACAATTCATGGCCAACTGCTGCCAATAGTCAGACAGGCATAGGGCTCCTGGGAGTAGTAACACTTCTCAGACCACCAGTCCCTCTTCTGGCCCAGCTATCACAGATATCATTTAGGGAAGCAACTCTGTTGAAAAGAGTCCAGTCATCCTCACCAACTGCCAATCACCTACCACACACAGGAAGGCAAGCCAACCTAGCTGAAGCAGAGAGAAAGGGCAATATGTGCAAAGCACATCAAATTAACACCATGGCCTTGAATACCACTTCCCCTCAGATCTTGGTGAAGACAGCTCAAGACCCTGAACTCAAAAGCCTTGGGAATAACAATGTTTCCATTTTCAGTCGGGTCTCCTTAGCTACTATCCTGGGCAGCAACTTGTATGGAGTTAGAGCTTCAAGTGCTCTTGAAGGTACTACAGTCATATCTGTTGAAGACCCAGAAGAGAAAGTTCTTGGTGTCAAAGTCTTGGTACTGTCAAGTAATTCAGCTGATTCTATCTCCTATAGAGAGAAAAAACATTTACTTATCTTTTAATTGGAAATCAAATATTACTGACCAATATAGGCTTTATAGATCTTCCCTATCTTTAAAAAAAAACCCAATAGGAATAAGAAAAAAAGATAAATGAGACAAGTGACAGAGACTTCTCCCTGTCTTCCCCTTCTCCAGCATTTTGTCAGTAGAAATGACATTAAAGGAGAGGCATTGCTGTCTGCTTCGTTATTGTGACTAAGGATCATGGAATTGTGCCATATGACTCAAAACTGAAGCTTTATCAATTTATTTTCTCCTCCCCTTAGAATGTGAGTTCCTTGAGAGCAAGGATTATCTTTCTTTTGTATTTGTATACCCAGTGCTTTGCACATAATAAATGATTAATAAACAACTTATTTATTTGTTCATTTAATTGCAACTTTCTCACCTGTCCTATTCTGTGAAATTAGAGTTCTTATGAACTGTAAGAACAGATGCCAGAGTGGGGTGGTGGTCAGAGTATACATTTGGAGCATAGACTTTTAAAACATGTACTCTGGTATAGATGTGGATGATCAGAGAAGGAAAAAGAGAGTACAATAAGAACATTTCAGTTCTCTTCAGCTTCCACTTTCTTTATTCTTTTTGAATTATTCTTATGGTTGGTTGCTACAAAGATTCTGGATATGGAGTCTGCCAAAAGCAGTTTTTTTTTAAAATAAAAGGCTATAATATAGAAGAACTGTTTATCTCTTATCTACTTCATTGTTAACTGAACAAACCTTTGTTGCAAGGATGATGGGACTGGTAAGATGCACAGCGGCAGACAGCATAACTTCATTCTCAAATGTTAGTGTTACATATCAGTTTATGGCCTCCGCCCTGCAATCTGAACAGACCTTTTACTTAAAATTGCTACTTTGGGCAAGCAAAAAAAAATATTGTGTTAGTCATCCAATTTCCTAAGATTATTATAGAGGGAGACAACTTCTGTCTTAAGGCAAACAAAATAGAGAACCCCGAAGAGAAGCATTCTATGCAACTCATTTATCTGTGGGCTCCAATTGGGTTCCAATTATTTTCATACTGAGATTCTTCAGTACCTGTATTCTACTTAAGGCTAAGACATTTAATGGATTTAAGGGATTATTGGAAGAAAACATCTCACCAATATCCCCAGTCATTACTCAGAAATTTAAATTTAGGTGATAGAATCAGCAATGACTTATCACTTCATTACACTATTTGGGACTTCTCTCTTTGACTTCTCTGTCATGTTCCATCTTTGGGTACCTTCCCCTCTTTCCTCAGTCGCCTCTCCCAACCTTTCATCTTACTTTTCTGTATTGTGTTCCTCAATAGATTGTAAGTTCCTTGAGGGCAGGAACTTAGTGCCTGGCACATACTAGGTACTTAAGACTTGTTTATTAGCTATTGTTGATTGACTATTGAACATTGTAGGATAATGATAAATATGAGTTACCAGGTATCTCATCATTCAATATTGTCACTTAATATTAAATAGGAGTCAGTCCTGTCGATTTACTTAATATTTGCACTGATTAAAAGGGACTGATTCAAATTTTTGAGAATAAGAACCATTTCCTCCATTGATAAATCATCTAAAGATATAAACAGGCAATGCTCATGGGAAGAAACTCAGTCTATCTATAGTCATGTGAAGAAAAACAAAATAAACTCCAAGGTGCTACTAAATAGAGAAGTACTCATTAAAGAAACTCTGAGTTCTACCTCACACCCTTTAGAGTGGCAAAGGTGGCAAAAAAAGGAAAATGACAAATGTTGGAGGGACTGTGGGAAAACAGACACACCAATGCACCTTGGTGGACCTGTGAATGGGTATGACCATTCTGGAAAGCAGTTTATTATACCTAGTTACTAAACGGAAACAGTTATACTTAGCTACTAAACAGGGCATGTCCTTTCTATCAGCTATGAGACAACTAGACATAAACCCAAAAGACAGAAAAGTCTTATATATACAAAAACTTTTGCAGTAGCTCTTTTTGTGGCAGCAAAAAACTGAAAACTAAAGGATTGCCCATTTTATTACTGAATAAGTCAGATGAATGCAATGGAATACTGCTGTGCTTTTAAGAAATGAGAAAACAGATGATTTCAAAGAGATATGAAAAGACATATGAATTAAGAAAACATACTATAAGATCAATATTATAAAACAATTTTGAAGTTTTTATAAACTAATAAAGAATGAAATGAGCAGAACCAGGAGAACAATTTACATAATAGCAACAACATCATAAAGACAAACAACTTTGAAAGCTGTAAGAGCTATGATCAACCATCCACAGTTCCAAAGGACTGATGATGAAACATGCTCTCCACCTTCTTCTAGAGGAATGCAGAATGAAACATATATATGTATAGACATATGTATACTTATATATATGCATATGTATTTATATAAAATATGTACATATATAAAACACATTCAGTGAAGGATTTGTTTTGCTTGACTTGGCATAAATTATTGAAAGGAATTTGTTTTTTTTTTTCTCTTTTTTTTCAGTGGGTGTGGGATAAAAGGGAGAGAAATAGAGTTCTGTTAATTAAAAACTTTTTTTTAAAAAATAGTAAGTTAAGGGAATGCTGCAGATATGGAATACAGCACGTACTTCCTGACAAGGTTACTACATTGTTAGTTTTATTTAACTGTTTTACTTTGCTACAAGAGAGCTCTCAGGAGTGTGTGTGGAGGAAGTAATCTGTAAATGTTTGTAATGTAAAAAAATAACCATGTAATTTGTCTTAAAAAGGAGTTTATGTTGGATATTGCCAAGATGGTTTTACTGGGGTGTGACTGCTGGGCATGCTACAGCTTCTTGGCGCCACAAGTGAGAGTTGGGTAATGGGTGGACACCAAAGGTGGATAAGCAGCCCAGAAAAGAGGTCATCTGTCCTCACTCCAGAGGTTCTAATCTTCTCTGAACACCCCACAAATGGGTCAGTGTGTCATTGCTATGGCTGGTTTTCATCTGCATATATCTGCTTACTATATTTTATTGAGGTTATCCAATATATTGGTACTTAGTCTGTTCTACATTTGCAGTATGATTCTTCGAAAGGTTCATAGAATCCAAAGAACATCATGCTTGCAACTGGTGCGATCTGTTCCTTCAATTCAATGGAATTACATTTTTAAAAGCTTTCATTAAAAGCTTAACAGATGCAAACCATTAAACGTAGAGATACAAAAACTCAATACAAGGTAAACTAGGTGGATATAGGGCTGAGCCTGAAGTTAGAAAAACTTGAGTTCAAATCTGACATTGAGACAGCTGGGTGACTCTGCACAAGTCTACTTCAGTTTCCTCATCTGTAAAATGGGGAGAGTTAATAGCACTTATGTCCTGTGGTTGTTGTGAGGATCAAATTAATTAATATTTATAAAATGCTTAGCACAGTACTTGGCACATAGTAGGTACTCAATAAATACTTATTTCCTTCCCACTAATATCTGATAGGGACAAAGGAGATTTTCCTATATGTTCCATGCTGAGGTGAGGCTTCATAGATACAGACGTCTTTTTGACTTACATTTCCTGGAAGATGGGACCCTATGGTGAATTCCCATTGGGTTTGCATTTGCTGTCAAGTGAAACTTGTCTGGAGGGGTTCAGGGAAACCTCTGACCAGATTTCGTTTTGTTTTGTTTTGTTTTTATGACACTTCAGTCACAGATTTTTGTCTTAGGCAAAGCAACACAAGATTTCAACTTCACCTGAGAACAGATTTTTTAAAATGGAGAAATCAAATTAAGGGGATGCCCATCAATTGGGGAATGGATAAACAAGTTGTGGTATATGAATGTAAGGGAATACTATTGTGCTATAAGAAATGGGAAGGAGATGGACTTCATATTTACCTGGAGAGGCTTATACAAACTGATGCTAAGTGAGAAGAGCAGAACCAGGAAAAGGTTGTACACAATCACAGACACAATGTCTGTGTGACGACCAACCTTGATAAACTGGAATCTTCTCAGCAATGCACACTTATAAGACATCTCTAAAAGTCTTAGTATGGAAGGAGATGTCTACATTCAGAGAAAGATCTAGAAAGAACAGAGTTTAAATGGAGACTGAAGCAAACTATAGGCTCTCGTTCTTTTCCATGTTTGGTTTTGTTTCCTCTTTCCCAGTGTTCACTCCATTGGTTACAACCCTTCTTTACAACCAGACTAATGCCCAATGTGAAAGTATTTGCAGATCCTGTACTTGATTGCAAGCCGTCATGGGGGGAGAGGGGGAGGGAAGAAAGAAAATTTGAATCTCAAGAGACTGTGAAACTGAATCTTGTAAACTAAAAGTAAATAAATAAATCAATTAATAAAAAAAGAAGAAGAAAAATGGAGAAATCAACTAACAGAAACAACAGTCCTTCTTCACCCAACATAGCTTTTAAAGTTGAACCTTCTGGTCTTCTACATTTATGACCATAACAAAGAAATAGCCTTATAAAGGTTACACCTTTACTAATTAAAAGATGTTGCCTCCTCTCAGACCTTGATGAAGAAAACTTGAAATGCTCTTCTTCTTTACCTTTCCCTCTTAGATTACCAGACTTATTTCCAGACTCAAGTCAATTCCCCCGTTCTATAGGAGGCCTTTCCTTGTCCCCTCAATTTGTTGGTGCCTTCCACTGTTGGATTGCCTTCTATGGCATATCTACTGTGTTTGTATCTAGTTATTTACATGTCGTATCCACTTTAAGAATGTAGGTTCCTTGAGGTAAAGAACGGTTTATACTCTTTTTCATATCACCAGCAATTAATTCAATGCCTGGTACATATTAAATCACTAATAAATGTTTATTTGTTGATTGCTATAGTTGGTTGATTCACTGGAGAATGGATCTGTCAGCCTTACCACAACTAATCCCAGCCACTGACCAACTGCCATAAGAAGCAGGCAAACCCAAGAGTCATAAGAATAGCAGCCCTCTCCCCACTCTCTCTCATTCCTCAGACTAATAAAAAAAACAAACAAACCCACTTCTAGCTCAGTCTCCATAACCATCACCTTGGGAAACCTTGTCTGTGGAAAATGAACATCCTTAGAAACTACCTACTATCTACCACTCCCAGAGCAGACAAGATAGTTTAGCTGATTCAGCAGGCTGTCATAATGAAGAGAAAGGAAGCAGCATGTACCAGTCAAGTCAAACCACGACTACTACCTGAAACACAACCTTTTCTTAGCCCTGGATGGAGACAGCCTAGGACCCTGAGTCCAATAGTATGAGAAATAGCTATACCACAGCCCTCCGCCTTCCAAAAAAAACCCAAAAAAACAACCTGATACAAATCTACTTGCCTTGCTTCATAGCCTGAACTCCTAAGCTGTCATCTAAAGGCAGTAAGTCCTGTGGAGAATGGTCCCACTATCTTCACCACCACCACCATTAACTGCTGACCAAATGTGACCAATGGGGTGGGCAATCCAGCCTAGATGAAGCATTGAGGCATGCTGAGAAAGAGACAGGACATGTGCCAGGGAAGTGAAACCACCACTACCACTTCCCCCCAGATCTGAATAGACATCCCAAGACACTGAGCCCAAGAGCCCTGGGAAAAGGGGTGCCCTAGCACAATCTGCCTCTGTCCTGTAACCATCATCTAGAATTCAACCTCATAGAAATGTGACCTTGTGACTTTCTCTGCAGGTGATACAACCTTTGCTTCTTCAGCAGCATCAACTACTTAAGACCTAGTTGGGGACGGAGGTAGATATTCTTGTCAACAAAGTCTTTGGCATTATCAAGTTGTTCACCATAAGAGAGATATGGTTTTGATTCAGTAGGGATACCATTTAATAGTATTTTTTAAATGTAATTAATTTTTTTTGTTATATTTTGACTTTATCTTATTAAATGTTGTACAGGGGTGGGGAAGCCACAACCTCAAGGCCACATGTGGCCCTCTAGGTCCTCAACTGGGTCCCTTTGACTGAATCCAAACTTCACAGAACAAATCCCCTTAATAAAAGGATTAAAACTTGGACTCAGTCAAAAGGCCACACCCAAGGACCTAGAAGGCCACATGTGGCCACCTTGGGGCCACAGGTTCTCCAACCCTAGATAAGATATTAGTCTATACCCAATTTATGCCAGACTGCTTTCCAATTTTCCAAACTTTTTTTTTAACCTAATATTGAATTCTTATTTTTCAAGCTTAAATCTTCACGTTTATCAAACACAAAGTCACTATAAATATTTGCCACTCTGTGTTGTATGTCTCCTCTGTTCCATTGATCTACCTTTCTATTTCTTAATCAATACCAGATAGTTTTGATAATTCCTGTCTTATAATATAGTTTAAGACCTGGTACTGCTAAACCTCCTTCTTTAACATTTTTTTTTAAAAAAGTCTTTTTATATTATATCTATTTATATAATATATATATATATTTATGTATATATATAAAGGAAGAAACTTTTGTTCTTCCAAATGAATTTTGTTGTTAATTTTTCTAGCTCAAAAAATTTTTTTTGGCAATCTAATTAGGATGGCATTGAATAAGTAGATTAGTTTAAGTAGAATTGTCATTTTTATTATATTGGCTCTGCCTAGCCATGAATAATTAATATTTTCCCAATTATTTAAGTCTAACTTTATTTATAGAAAAAGTATTTTATAATTATGTTCATGTAGTTCCTGGGTTTGTTTTGGCAAGTATACTACTGGATATTTTATTCTGTCTATGGTTATTTTAAATGTGGTATCTCTTATCTCTTCTTGCAGGGTTTTGTTGGTGTTATATATAGAAATGTTTATGCTTTATGTGGCTTACTTTGTGTCCTGCTACCTTGCTAAAATTATTATTTCAGCTAACTTTTTAGATGTATATTGAGGATTTTCTGAATGTATCATTATATTGTCTGCAATAAAGAGCCAGTGTTAGTATGTCTTTGCCCATTCTAATGCTTTCAATTATTTTTCTTCTCTTATTTCTATTGCTACCATTTCTAATACAATATTAAATAGTATTGGTGATAATGAGCATCCTTGTTTCACTCCTGACCTTATTGGGAAAGCTTCTAACTTATCCCTCTAACAAATAATGCTTGCTGATGATTTTAGGTCAATGTTTCTTATCATTTTAAGGAAAAATCCATTTATACCTATGCTTCCAAGTATTTTTAATAAGAGTATTGTATTTTGTCAAAAGTTTTTTTCTGCATCTATTGATATAATCATATGATTTTTGTTACTTTTGTTATTAATATAATCAATTCTTAGTTTCAAATTCCGTTCTTTTGCTCTTCAGAACATCATGCTACATGCACTTTGTTCTTTTGATGTAGAGCTGCTAAATCTTGTGTTATCCTGACTGTAGCTCCGCAATATTTAAATTGTTTCTGTCTAGTTGTTTGTAGCATTTTCTCCTTGATCTGACAGCTTCAAAACTTAGGTATAATGTTCCTGTGAGTTTTCATCTTGGGATCTCTTTCAGGTGGTTGCTGAATTTTTTAATTTCTATTTTACTTTTATCTCTAAAACTCCAGGACAATTTTCCTTAACAATTTCTTAAATATAGTGTCTAGATTCTTTTTTTTTATCATAACTTTCAGATAGTCCAATCATTCTTTTTTTAAAATAGTATTTTATTTTTTCCCAACTGAATTTCAAGACAATTTTTAGCATTCATTTTTACAAGATTTTCCTCCTTCCTTCTGAAAATGGTAAGCAATTTGATATAGGTTATACATGCAAAATCATGCAAAACATTATTTCCATATTAGTTACAGTTGTGGAAGAAGAAACAGATCAAAAGCAAAAGAAATCACAAAAAAGAATAAAATAAGTGAAAAAATGTGCTATGATTTGCATTTAGCATTTGATGCATAAAGCATTTGCATCAATGCTTTATCTGGATGGAGATAGCATTTTTCTTCACAAGTCCTTTGTGCTTGTGTTGAGTCCTTTGATCATTGTGTTGCTGGAAGAGCTGAGTCATTCATAGCTAATCATCACACAATGTTGCTGATGCTGTGTACAATGTTTTCCTGATACTGTGTACAATGTTTTCCTGATTCTGCTTATTTCACTTTGTATCAGTTCATACAAGTCTTTCCAGGTTTTTCTGAAATCTACCTGTTTGTCATTTCTTATTCCCCAATAGTATTCCATTACATTTATATACCCCAGCTTATTCAGTCATTCCCCAATTGATGGGTATCCCCTCAGTTTCCCATATTTTACCACCACTAAAAGGGCTTCTATAAATATTTTTGCACATGTAGGTCCTTTCCACATTTTTATGATCTCTTTACATATAGACCTAGTAGTGTTATTATAGCATCAAAAGATTTGCACAATTTGGTTGCTCTTTGGAAATAGTTCCAAATTGCTCTACAGAATTGTTTGGGTCAGTTCACAACTCCACCAGCAGTGCATTAGTGTCCCAATTTTCCAACATCATCTCCAACATGTATCACTTTCCTTTTTTGTCTTATTAGCCAATATGATAGGTGTGAGGTTTTAATTTGCTCAGAGTTGTTTTAATTTGTATTTCTCTAATCAAAAATGATTTAGAATACTTCTTCATATGCTTATAGATAGCTATGATTTCTTCATCTGAAAACTGCCGTTCACATCCCTTTATCATTTATCAGTTGAGGAATATCTTGTATTCTTTTAAATTTGACTCAGTTTTCTATTGATTTGAAAAATGAGACCTTTATCAGAGACATTTTCTATAAAGATTGTTTCCCATCTTTCTGCTTTTCTTCTAATCTAGGTTGCATTGCTTTTGTTGGAACAAAAGCTTTTTAACTTAATATAATAAAAAAGATCTATTTTATATTTTGTAATGCTCTCAATCTCTTGTTTGGTCATGAATTCTTCCCCTCCCCATAAATTTGACAGGTAGACTATTCTTTATTCTTCTACTTTGCTTATGGTGTCACCCTCTATGTCTAAACCATGTACCCATTTTGACCTTATCTTGGTATTTGGTGTGAGATGTTGGTCTACACACAGTTTGTGATCTATCATTTTCCAGTTTTCCCAACAGATTTTGTCAAATAGTGAGTTCTTATCCCCAAAGCTGAGGTTTTTGGATTTGTCAGATACTAGGTTACTATGGTCCTTGATGCAACAATTCTTATATTGTCTCTCTTTGATCTGTTTTCCAGGTCAGTTGTTTTTCTAATGATATGTAACAAACTCTCTTCTATTTTCATTCTTTTGGTTTTGTTTTATTGTTTCTTATTGTCTTATGAAGCCATTAGCTTCCCCTTGCCCAATTCTAATTGTTAAGGAATTATTTTCTTCTGTAAATTTTTTGGTTCTCTTTTTCTAATTGGCTGACTTTCTTTTCATAATTTTCTTGGTTTTCTTGCATTGCTTTTATTTTTTCCCCTTTTTTCCCCTCAATTTCTCTTATTTGATTTTTAAAGTCATTTTAAAACTCTTCCAAGAGCTCTTTTGGGACTTGTGACTATTTTACATTTTTTCTTTGAAGTTTTAGAAGTGGCAGTTTTAACTGAACCCTGATCTTCTCTATCATCATAGTAGCTATCTATGCTTGGATTCTTTCTCTTTTGCTTACTCATTTTTTAGCTGCCTATTTCTTGGCTATTAACTTTATGTTAGGAGTTGGGCTCTAGTACTGAGGTGTGGGGGATAATGTCTCAAGCTTTAGGTTTTTCATGTTGTTGTTCTATGAGCTCTGTCTAGGAGTTTGATCAAAGGCATTCCTCTGGGCCTCTGAGCCATGACCAGGGCCCCCAGAAATGCAGTCACTATAAAGCCTATTATTCCCTACAGTCCCTCCAGTATATGCAAGCTTCAGTTCTCCCCTCTGCCTGGATGAAAAACCAGGGATTCTGCTCTCTTATAAATGACTACAGACAGCAGGGCACCCACCATGCTGCTATTGCATTCATTAATATATGAAAGTTACTCCTCACCCACAGCCATAGCTTGGGACTGTCTGGTCAGCACACTTGAGCTGCACTTACAGTACCAGCCAGTGGAAGGCCCTGCAATCTTCCCCTATCAACCCAAACCCCAGTTTGTCCCTGGCACAAAAGTTCCTGAAACTGAGGCTTCTGCCTATATAATTGTTCTTAGACTTGTTTGTTGATTCTGCTGCCTAAAGACATCTGGACTTCAATCAGGCCAGACTGCCACCTGGGGAAGTCATGTCTTTCCTAATTGTCCTCCCAAGTTTTCTTAGGTTGGATGATTTTAATTATTTCCATCACTCTAAAACTCACTTTAAGGAATTATTTTAAATTATTTGTGGGGAATTTGGGAGAGTCAAGTAATTTTCTGCCTTATTTTGCCATCATCTCAAAATCCTTATAAGTGTCTTTAAGATATTTCACATTTTATTTTTTCCCAATCATATGTAAAAAGTTTTAAATTTAAAATTTTGAATTCCAAATGCTCTCTCTCCCTTCCTTCCCGCACCTTGAGAAGACAAGCAGTTTGATATAGTTTACACATGTGCAATCATGCAAAACATATAGGAATAACATTAAGGGAGATGCAATGCCATCTGCTTTGCTCCTATATGCTAAAGATTGCTTTGTCCTTGTTTTGGGGTTGCTTGTTTGCTTATCTATGAACATTTATTGAACTCCTAGCAAGCAACAATATGTCGTACTGGGAAGCCACTTTGAATGCTGATGAGAGGAGCTAAAGGGACAGAGGAGGCTTTCTGCAAAGATGCACACTGAGTCAATCTCTTGTCCTATGGCACCAAGTATGCCCCATTGGGCTTTTCCATCTGACTTCTCCCTAATACCTTCTATAAGTCTAGTCCTCCTTTTTTTAGAATTTCAGTTCTCTGGGAGCCATGAAAGTTTTGTTTTTCATTTTGTATCACTGGTACTTTATATGTAGTAAGTTCTTCATAGATTTTTTTTTTCACTCATTCATTCACACCTGACAAAGGAAGAAATATTATGGATGGGTATTGGGAGATGCTTAGGTAAAAATGATAGTGGTCTTTATTCTCTATGAGTTCCTGTTGTTTGCATCTCTTTACTTTTGCTAAACTATAATTGGTCATGATTCCTTAGGTGAAGTTTTCCCAGAGTAGTTTTTGTAGCACTAATGGGACTGCCATGTTGAAAATATGCTTATCCCTAGCCTGGTAATGATAGAGCAAACACCTTTTTGAATCCAGGAAGCTGCAGGATGTTCCTAGCACTTGCTTTCATCAGTGCTTCTATTGTTGCATATAGTGTGTGAGTGTGTGTGTGTGTGTGTGTGTGTGTGTGTGTGAAGTAGCATTGCTCCAGCTGGAAGAGTAAAACAAAGTGGCCATGTTGGGCCAAGCTGAGAAATGGGTCAATAACTTGGAGTTCTATGTAGGTAGAACCAGGAGGTAGTTGCGGTGCAGTTACAGACAAGAGAGGTCTATGACTCATCACCAGGGAAATGTGCTGGGATTTAGGAGAGGAAGGAATCAACAACAAGGAGAAATAAGATGCAAGAGGAGCTTTCTATGGCCAGTGTGTGGTAATGGTTTGCTCACTGGTATCTATATGGACAGAAGGTTGCTCTTATGCTCATTTACTTTTTGAGCCCATCTATATCTCTGGAATTTCCCCACATATGTTCTAACTCCAGGGTCTCTATACCATGACACTGACTATGGACCCTCCCTGGCCTTAAGGGCAGAACTGGTTCATATGTCATAGTAGAAAAGCATATACCAGATCAGGAATATGTAGGTTGTACACAAATCCTCTAGTGTTTGTTGGGCTCATTGTATTCCCAATTTACTAATTACCACAGATGGTCCCACTATTGTTAGTAATTCAGGACTTGCTTGAATATAAATTCTTCCTGTCTATTATAGTTATAGGTGATTAGAGGCCTGGAGAATGGAGGTCTGGATCTCTAAGGGTCTTTCTGAGCAATGACTGTTAGAAAACCAAATGGAACTACAAGGGATTGAGGAATTTTCAGTCACAGGTCTGTTAAAGGTTTGGTATTTAATTTTTAAAAAACACACCTTTTATTCTAGATCAAGTTAGAAGGAAGGCAGAGTAGGACAGGACATGGTAGGTGGAGCTCCTGTCTCTAGTCCCAGCTACCTTTGGGTGCCTCTCTCTTCTAGGCCTTAGTGGAGTCAAGACTTTGACAACTTGGCATCAGGATTTGGGATACTCCTTAATGGAGAAATGCATCTAATTATTGATTATATTTTGGTCAGGATTGTGGTTGTTCAGAATCTGGACCAACATGATTATTTAGTTACTGCTCATCTTGGTCTTCTTTGTCTTCAACTTCTTAGCAGACCTTTTGATCATGGATTTTGGGTCAGGTAACATCCCACTTCATTCTCTGTCATTTGTATGTTACCACTGCTAGGCATGGATTTGCTGGACTTGGACTGGAGAGTAGAATTCTTTGAGATGCTCTGGGGTCAAGGTATCTATTCAAAGATTGTATGCCAGTTGGTGCATCACTAGTTCTTGTGTGGTACTTGTTTGCTCCTGAAGCAAGGAGGAGTAGTTGCCCTTGTCTACACTGGGTGTTTCTGGGTCACTGGCTCCCCTGGAGCTGTCTGCTTCCTCTTGGAGAGGGCATCTTTTTCATTGATAGGTCTGAGTATGGCTTCCTGTCAATATTACTCTTTCTGACTCACCACTCCTGTCTTCTTTCCTCCATGTCTCTTGTGGGGTAGGTGTCCTTTTTCTTCCTCTGAGAGCTTTTTCTCCTCATTCTTCTTATTGCTCCTGCCTTCTTCATTTATGCTTTTGGAATCATTCCCTCATAGTAGACCTCTCCTTCCTTCCTTGCTTCCTTCTTTCCTTCCTTCCTTCTCTCTTCCTCCTCCTTTTTCCTTCTTCCTTTAACTTATTTCTTCTATCCTCTTTCCCTCAGAGGGACTGTGCCCTGATCTTGGAAGCCCTCTCCTTTTCCCTCCCACTGGTATTTCTATCATCTGAACTCATCTCCAAGTCACCTTCCAAGTCACAGATCTAAGCTCATTGGTTCCTCCTTCTCTTTATCCTGGGTGTGGTCCTGATCCTGCCCCTTCAGTTGCCACTACTACATGATGCTGAAGTGATTACCGTACCTTGTTCTTCCCTTCCCATTTTCCTTCTGCCTTCTCTCATGTGAACATTCCTGCCAAGTCAAAAGAGTTAAGTTGTACCGGTTGTGTTCAGAGTAGGCTTCAAAGATCTCATCTGGGCCCTGGATAATAAATATAGTATAAAGGAAGGAAGAAATAAGAATTTATTAAGTACCTATTATGTACCAGGCACTGTGCTAAACACTTTACAAGTCTTTTCTGATTTTATACAATAATCCTGGAAGGTAAATGCTATTATGATCCCCATTTTGCAGTAAAGGAAACTAAGGCAAACAGAGTTAAAGTGATTTGCCCAGAATCATACACCTAGTAAGTGGCTCAGGCTAGATTTGAGTTCTGGTCTTGCAGACTCCAGAACCAGCACTCTATCAACTTGTGTCTACCTAGGAGAAGGTCTTTTGAATCATACCACCTTTTATAAACCCCTGAAACTTCTGAATGTTTTGCCAATGATTTTGAATAGCCAGGGCTCATGATCAGCCTTGAATGCCATGAGGATGATATCATACTTAGGACTTCTTGACTCCTTCCAAAACTTCTGATCAGACTCCCTGCCAGCATGAGATCCCTTCATCAACCCCTCTTCCAGATAGAGTTTCTTGTTGCTCAGGTCCCATTTCATCTTGGCTTGGGGCCAGCTGGTGAAGTTGACTTTGTCAACTGTGTTGAAAGCATGATATTATACTTCTTAAGCAGGCTCTTGGGGACCTTAACAACATATGCAGTCACAGTCTAGCTTCTGGTACCCAGGGACATCATAGTAAGAACTGGAGCAATGCTAGGGGTTGGATAAAGAGTGGAGTGATTCATAGCCCCACACTGCCAACATAACACAGCACTGCTCCAACTCCCACCCCCTTCTTCCTCTTCTCTGACTCCAACAGCTCTCTGCTAGTACCACTGAATGTAGCTGAGATTGTCTTTGTTGTTGTTCAATTGTTACTGTTTTGTCCTATACTTCATGACCCTATCTGGGATTTTCTTGGCAAAGATACTGAAGTGGTTTGCTGTTTCCTTCTCCAGATCATATTACAGAAGAGGAAACCAAGGCAAATAGAGATAAGTGACTTACCCAGGGTCACATAGCTAGCAAATGTCTGAGGCCAAATTTGAACTCAGGAAGATGAATCTTCCTGAATCTAAGACAAGTGCTCTATCCACTATGCCACCTAGCTGCCCTAAAACAGTCTTACCATTTGTTTTACTGGCAGTAGCCTTATTCCCCAGGAGAGTCAAGTGGAATGTAAAGTTCAAATCAATAGCCATATTTTTTCTCTGATGTACAGAAATTCATTAACTGAATGTCTATATCTTACTGGTAATTGGCCTTAGTGGGATCCCATAACTCATCCCCAGGGGGTTTACTATGGGATTTTTGTCTAAATTTTTTGATACTATGGGTGCCAACTATCCACTGGAATCCATTGCTCTCATTAATGACTGACCCATGTATTTTTCTGGTCATACATCTCTGGTGATATCCTTTACATGACTTTTTTTCTATTCAATTCTTTGCTGATGAGTAGCATACTTATACTCACCATATCCCTATCTGTCACACATTAGGTGCCTAATAACTTTAACTCTTTGAGAAGAGTGTTGCTCCATGACATTACCTTAATAGCTTCATTTATTAAGCCCCTACTATGTGCCAGACATTGTGCTAAATTCTGAGAGTACACATAATAGAAAGGAAGGCAATTTCCAATCTCAAGGAATTGACAATCTAATGGGAGAGATCACTACACAAAAAGAAAACAAAAAGGAGGGAAGCAACCACCAGATGGTATCTGATGCAGGGGTGTGATGTTTATAGAGTCAAAATCAAGAATAGTTGGCAGAAAATAAATGTTTAGTTGGAAAATTCTGAGCCTTCTATAAAAGGGAGAGACAGCTGAGGGTACTGAATAGGTACTCAGTATCAAAGAAGTCTTGTTCAGATTATGATATGCAATCATATAGACAACTAATGGTTGGTCCATTGATGCAAACATCTTAGACAGATTCTGCAGAAGTCTCCACAATTATGAGATTTCAGGGGATAAGTTTCTCCTGGGGATGCCATGTTCTTAGAGTTCAAAACCAAGCAGAGGGGCTAATGGAAGATTATCCTTGACCTCAAGGCTACTAAATATAAAAAAGATGAGTCTTTACTTTAAGGAGAATCTTAGGATCATTTAAAGCACTGTATATTTTTGCTTATGTGAAACAAAGGTGAAAGGTGAAAGCATACTAGTGTCTTCTGGTGGCTTTATGATCAGGCAACCTTCAAAGGCACTATAAATAAGGCTCTTGTTGGAAGGCATCCTTGAAGAGAGGTTTTTGTTTGATCTGTAGGTCCCAGTAATGGAGGACCTGTGCCAAACAATGGCCACTACTTAAATTGAACTACAATTTAAAAGGAGTGACTTTGCTCTTTCATATTTTCTCTCCCAATCTTTTGAATGTGTAGGGAGTCTTTGAGCTCTGTCAGGCTTCTAAGCAGGAATGAAGGGTGAGTTCTCTCTCCCTTCCCTACCAGTAGCTACGGTATCTATAAGTGCATGTCGGCAAGGGGACGTGCTTGCCTGAATTGGGACACCAAGTCCTCGGCTGCTTCTTATGCTTCATGCTCCTTTCTCTGAGCATAGATGGTCACACAGCAGTCCCAAGATGGACATTTCTCTCCTTGGGGACAACCTTGTGAGTTCAGAAGATCAGAAGATTCTGAACTGAGATCCAGGTTCCAATTGTTCAGTGGGAGGTAATCTCCACAACAACTTCTTTTTTAAAATATTTTTTCCAATTACATGTAAAAACAATTTTAGCATTCATTTAAAATTTAAGTTCCAAATTCTCTCCATCCCTCCTCATCTTTCCCCCTCCCAGAGAGAGCAAGAATTTGAAATTGATCATGTGTGTGAAGTCATGCAAAACATGTTGCCGTATTAGTCAAGTTGTGGAGGAAAAGACAGACCAAAAAAAAAATCCAAGAAAAATAAGGCTTAATAAAAGTGTTCTTCCATTTGCATTCAAACTCCATCAAGTCCTTCTCTGGAAATGAATAACATTTTTCATCATAAGTCTTTCAGAATTGTCTTAGATCATTGTACTCCTAAGAATTGCTAAGTCATTCATAGTTGGTCATAATACAGTATTGCTGTTACTGTGTACAATGCTCTCCTGGCTCTGTATATGAGTTCATATGAGTCTCTCCAGGTTCTTTTGAAAGCATCTTCCTCATCATTTCTTATAGCACAATGATATTCCATCACAATCATATCCCACAATTTGTATAGGTATTTCCCAACTGATGGGCATCCCCTCAAATTCCCAATTCTTTCCCACCACAAAAAGAGCTGCTATAAATATTTTCTGTACAAATAGGTTCTTTTCCTTTTCCATGACAACTTCTTGAAAGGGATGACTGCCTCCAGGAACATGAGCCAAAACCATGTCCAGACTTGCCAGGAGATATGAACCTTGATTAAGCTTCATGAATAGAAGTGAAGGCTTCTTCACTTGTGAAATGGTTGTTGCACAAAGACCCACAAAGTGTTTCAAATTCTAAGTTATCCACCCCCTAAGCATATATAACAGGAATATTGAATTACTGTTTTATATTTTAAATATTTGTCAATATAAGTTTATGAGTGTTTTGTGTTTTAAACAATTGGGAGAGGGAGGGTTGGAGGAAATAAATAACTGTCCTATACCTTATCTATTTTGCATATCAAATACTTTTCTAGAAGGGACCTTCTTAATTCCTTTCAGGAAAATTGTAGAAATGAGCCAAACCTAAGCTTTGAGATTTTCCCCAAGACTCTGGGTTTGGAGTATAATGATCCAAAGAATATAAGAAGAGCCTGACTCCTCTTCATGAGACCAGGCATCCTTGGGAAATAACCTGGTCTATATAATCTGAGAACTGGGGCCCCTTTGTGGGATCTCTCGGTCACATATGTCATTATGAAAACTATTAGTTCCACTCTATTCTATTCTGAACTCAGTTCATTATCCTTCTGCAGAATCAGTCCAAGATGTTTGCATCAATGGTCCAACTGTTAATATCATAATCTGGACAATAGACATTATTTGTCCATTTGTTTTTTCCCATGTGGATAGTTACACCAAACTCTTTTGAATTATAGATATCACTTAGGAGGGTTTGCAATATTTCAAAGCTTTGTGCAATTGGCTCCGTAGCAGTTGTCAACAGGAGCATATGGAGGATCTAACCATCTATAGCAGAGGTTCTTAACCATTTTCTATGTCATGGACTCCTTTGGAAGTCTGATGAAGCCGATGGACCCCTTCTCAGAATAATTTTTAAGAACAAATAAAATACATAAGATCACAAAGGAAACCAATTAAATTGAAATACAGTTATTAAAATATGTTTTAAAAAAGGTTTATGGACCTTATGTTAAGAACCTTTAATCTATAGGAACTCTTTCATTTGAATTCTGTGCTAGACATTCTCCTTGACAAAGTTTATCCCTTTTGGCAAGCATAATTCACCGTGTTTTATGTTCCATTTGATATTAATAATATGAGGATCAAAATTCTCTTAGTTGCTATGTCTTTAAAGGAGTTTTATATGAGTATAACATATCTACAGAAGACACTTCATTAGAAGAGAGTTGAAATTAATGTTTTTTTCTTTGCAAAACAAACATTTTCCCAAAAGCAAATTCTTTTAAGAAATTATTTGCCAGCAATAAGCAGAGAGGGATCTTGTGTTTGCCACATCTTTCAGTCAACGGTATGACTATATATATATATATATATAGATATATATAGATGCGGTTGCTTCCTGAATACCGTTTGTAAAAGCCTTCCTGTTCCAGTTTCTTACTTTTATCAAGAAGACTCTAAAGACTTGTGTTGTTTATTCTATGAACATTTTATAGAGAAGGGAAAGTAGGCATATAGGTTAAAGTTTTTGATATTTTATCTATGCCTTTTTGTGGTATTATTCTAGAATTCCCTCAATTTTTATAAGTTTCTACAACATCATATGATATAAAAAAGTTGTTGTGAGTTGGCATGGGAGAGGACAGAATTCATGTCATATCAGAATAAAACCAGTGGGGATAGTCAATCAGTAATGTAGTGGGCCAATGAAAACCCTTTCCAACATACATAACTTGTGATATATATTATATACAGGGTATCCCAAAGGTCTTACTGTAGTTTTAATGTCTAAAGGTTTTTAGGCTTTGAAAGCTATTGTAGCTTAAAACTTTTAAGTTCAAAATATCAATCTATTAAAATAGCTTAAAACTGAACTAAGACTTTCAGGACACTGCACATCTCTCCCATGCCAGTTCATCCTTTACTCAGTTGCCAAAATGATCTTCCCCATATACAGGTCTAACCATGTAACCTCCCCTCCCCCATATTCAAGAAATTCTAGTGGTTCAGGATTATTTCCAGAATCAAATACAAACTCCTTTGCTTTTCTTTTTTTGGTCTTTTTGGAGGGGGGAAGGCAGAGCAATTGGGGTTATGTGACTTGCCCAAGGTCATACAGCAAGTAAGTGTTAAGTGTCTGAGGTCGGATTTGAACTCAGGTCCTCTTGACTCCAGGGCTGGTGCTCTATTCACTGTGCCACCTAGCTGCCTCTCCTTTGACTTTTAAAACCCTTCAACACTTACCCTTCCAATCTTCTTAGTTTTGCTCCCCTCTCAATATTCTATGATCCAGTTTTCATTATTCTCACTACCCCTCCCCATCCCTCATCCACCCAATAATCACAGAGAGGGGAGGCTCTCTCTCATGTACCTTCTCTCAGGATAGTGTGCATCTACATACAGTATATGTGTAGAAATATGAATGTCCACCTCAATCTGTATACAGACCTATCTATATGCAATAATAATGACTCACAATTATTTAATATTGTAAGACTTACCAGGTCTCAAACTAACCCTGTAAGGTAGGAAATGTGAATATTGTTATCTCCATTTTAAAGATGAAAAAACTGAGGTTTATAGTGGTTAATTTATGTGCCTGGTGTCATACTGTAAGTAACAGAACCAGGGCTCCTGACTACCAGAATGCTCCTTCCATTATACCATGCTGCTAAATATACATTTGCTCCCAAATGGTTGCCTTTAGTATCTAGGCTACTTTGGTTCCTTTCATAGCCAATAGGGAAGGACCATTGGGCCGTTTTTGTGAAGGCTGGTTTCCCTGAGCTTATTAGCACACAATTACAATTATTAGATAGAAGCAATACCACAGCAATGGAGAGGAAAACAAAACCAAACCCACCTACACAGATTTCTCACAGTGGCTATGGCAGTGACTCATTTGAGATGTATTAAATATGGTGGGTGGGTCCTTTACTTTGCTTGTGTTCAATTGTTCAAAAATTTTTTTTTTCATTTTTTTGGTTCTCTCTAATACTGTCTTAGTGTTTTGACATAATCAGAGAAAAACTCCTGGGTCCCAATCATGAAATGCAGCTGTGTTACCTCACTTACCTTAGGTTCTTATAACCCTGGAAGAGGTCTGGAATCTATCTGAGTTGGGGGGGAAAGAAGCTAGGGAGTATAAAGGGGATGATGGAGAAAGGCTGTAGTCCAGCTGGTTTGCAAACAACCACAGGAATGAGAAAACAGAAGGATGTAAGCAACATTTCTTAGGCTTAGCTACCAGAGCAGCCAGAAGGCATAGGTATTCAGGAATGCAAATATAGCTATATAGAACCATAATTCTAGAAGGAATTATTAGGAAATTATCTACTCTTCCCCTTGCCCAGTTTTACAGATAAGGAAACTGAGACCAAGGAAGTTAAATCATAGGACCATAGATTTAGATTGGGACATAGAAGCCATCTACTCCAATCCACTTATTATATAGATGAGAACACTAAGGCCCAGAGAGCCAAAGTTTCATGTCTAAGGTCAGTCAGTCAATCAAATATTTATTAAGTACCTACTATGTGCACTGTGGTTGGGTTGGAGATATAAGCACAAACAATGAGATAATCCGTGTATGCAATGAGCTTGCATCCTAAAGGTCACACAGTAAATGGCAGAACCACAATTCAAACCCAAGACCTCTGATTCTGACTTTTTTAAGGGCACATAAGAAGTTCATAGAAGACCAATACTAACACTCAGGACTCCAGTTTCCCAGATCACAATAACATACTTTTCCTACTTGGCCCAGAGATCCCTTTTTTTTTTTAAGCTCTGGCCCAAATTTCCCTCCAACTGTGAATATGTACTTTGTATGCAAATCTAAGTTGTCAAATGCATTTCCCTGAAACTCTGCAGCCAAGTACACTTTCAGAGTAGGATTAAATCAGGAACTCAGCAATGAGTGTAAGAGAAATGCTCCAGTCTTGCAAGGAAGCCTATTTTTAAGGTATAAAGCAGCAATCTATAGTCCCTTGAGCAGCGACAGGATCTGCAGAAGAAGAGGATGTGAAATCCATACAGATCCATTGGTTTGCTACATGCTACTGTTAGGCCCAGCCCCAATCTTCAAAAAGTCAGTGAGATAAGCCTAGCTTCTTGTGTTTCTGAAACCTTACCCTCACCAACCCCCAGAAAGTTTCCTTCCTCAGATACTCAGCATTTTCAGCATCCTGCTTCTGGGGACTAAGAAGTCCAAGGTACTTTTGGCAATCCTTGGCTTTACTTGAGGTTCCCATGATGATGCTATTCTGTGATCGGATTATAAGATTTGGCAGATAAATTAATGTAACAGGATGTGAAGCAATGTAGTGTGTCATCATAGGGTTCCATGACACAGATATCTGGAACTCAGGGAGACTTGATTTAAAGGGAATGTAAAAGAGAGGAGAGAAGGGAGAGGGGAGAGGTGAAAGAGGAAAAGGGAGTGGAGGAGAGGGGAGAGGTAAGATTGTAGAGGAGAGTGAGGGAGAGCAGAGAGGGGAGAAGGGTAAAAGAACAGAAGGGAGAGGACAGAGGGAGAAGGGAGAGTGGAAAGGGAAGAGGGGAGAGGAGAGAGGAGAGAAGAAAGGGAGAAGAAAGAGAAGGGTAAGAGGACAGAGGGGAGAGGACAGAGGGAGAAGGGAGAGGCAAAAGGGGATATGAGAGAGTGGAGAAGGGAGAGAAGAGAAGAGGAAGTACATATCTAGGCTTGACATTCCACCCCTTGACTATAGCTTTGCTCACAGGGTCACTGGGGATTAAGAGGATTGTAGAAACACTTCAGGATTTTATTTAGGCAGAGCCTCCTGTCTCCTCTGAAAATACATACTAAGGCTACCTTGTAGGACTCAGAAAACTTTTTTTTTTTAAGGTGGAGTGTCTTATTTCAGTCCTATTGATTTGCCGTCTTAGACATTAGGGATGGTTCAAATAGCCATTGAATTGATGAGAAGTACAAAGTGGGGGAGAATCCTTCTTGAAAGAATTTGACTTTGCTATTAAGAAAATAAAAAGACTAAGACCTGCTCTTCAATTTATGGTCTTAGAGAGCTGCCTGGAGTACACTGAAAGAGGTTAAGAGACTTGTCCAGGGTCATACAGTCAGTATGTATCATAGGCTGTACTTGAACACAATCAGGCTTTCTTGACCCCAAGGTCAGTTATCTATCAGCTACCTTGAAAATTTAAGATGTCAAATTCTTTTATCATCTCTCTTCAGGAGGTGATGCTTAGCCCTAGGAATAGACTATTTTTTTTTTAGTGTTGGCTTCTGGGATCTAATTGGAAACTACAGTAAGAGCAGTAAGTCTGTGTAAGCTGTCTTTCATTGGTGACATGTAAGGGCCATTCAAAATGTGCTTAAGACATTTAGGGACTGCTACACCTCTCGGAAAGATCCTCAGATATTCTGCAGAAATAAGGTGCTGTGACAACAGTGTGTAAATCAAAAGTCCCAAATATCAGATCACAAAAAATCCCCAACACTCTAATGTTCAAGTCTTTTTACATGAAGGATGTTTAAATTTTCAGCAAAATTGTGTCATTTATAATTTACTATGTCATCTACATTTATTAAAAATTAATACTATAGCTATTCTTCTATTCAGAGAACTTGTAAATGTATCATTTGTCTCTCTTTTTAAATTGAGGCCATCTGTTTGAGTTGCCCCTGCCTCCTTCCTATACTAACCTTATGTTCGCAGCCCGGTTTACATACTCTGATGTCCCAATCCTCATCATCATGTAATTGTCAGAATCCCTTCATTCTCTTGTCTATAACCCAAGCAAAGTCGTCTTCAAATGGGTCTCTTTTTTTAAAAACTATTTTCCTCCTCAAGCATTTTTTGTACTTTTAACTTCTCTTTTGCGATTCTTTCTCTTAATTTTTCACAATGTGCTGAATTTATCCAGGTATTCCTTATGCTTTGGTAATTCTTATTTTTTTTAAAGTCTTCACTTTGAAAAATGCATTCTCCTCAAAGTCTAATTTCTTGTATCTGTATAATCCTTCTCTTTCTTTTTGGGGGTGCTGGGGGAAGGAAGTGGTGGTAAATGGTACATATGATGAAAACTTATGAAATCACTGGGATTTTTAAAAGCAGATTTGGCAGCCTTTTTGTGTTTACTTGGATTGCAAGCTATAAATCCAATTTAGAGTTCTCTCTTAAGAAGAGGGTATTTGTTATCTGACTAAGTATGTGTCAGTGGATTTGAGACAGACAAGGTGGGTTTGGGGAGGTTTGGTTTTCAGTGAGCTATCTCGTTCCATAATCATGCTTTTTTATCTGTTTTTTTTTTCTCTTTAGTCTGAATTCTATAGTTAGTTGACTTAATGTTTTTGATGTACAGAGTCATAATTAGGGAAGGCTTCTGAATGGGGCTAAGCTGTGTGCTTTTTAGCATACCATCAAAGACAATTCTAAAAATGAGAAAACCATTTCTAAATAATTCTCAAATCCTGAGCAAGTATGCAAAGAATTAGTGATTTAGTTAGAGTAGGGAACTTCTTCCACCAACCCAAAAGCACCAGACACCTGAGGCTCAGTCATGTTGGGACTTTGCCCTCCAGGGTCACAATCTGAAAGTATAAGAATTTGAACTCAGAGCTTATTGATTCCAAGTCCAGTATTCTCTCCACCAAACCATGCTCACAATCCAGAGCATTCTCTGATAATTTGATTATTGAAAATGAAAATCAAAACATTACAAATTGGAAGTGTTACCAATCGTTTATAATTCTCCTAAAATGAAACCCTTTCTGCTCATTTTAGGAGTATGACTTAGAACTTACACCCCAAATAATAAAAACATCATTTATACCTGTCCTTTTAACATGGGTATCGCACAAAATGTTATTATGAGCTGCAGACTACATGTGAGTGTAGATGTTACATGTCTAGCAACCCAATTATTACAAATAGGCATGCAGTTGCATTTTCATTCTTTGAAACACTGTCTTTAAAAACTATCTTTCTGAAAGGTAGCCAAACCCTCAACTGTAACAGCCAAGCCTGGTTCAAAAGAACAGCTAAAGAAACTCATTTCTTTCTTCTCTCTGGGAAGGTGGGGAACTAAGGGTGTGAATGTTGTATGCACTGTCAGACAACTGTGTTGACTGGGTTTGCATAACTGTTTTGGTTTTTTTTGTTACAAGGGAAGGTTTGATTTAAGGGGAATATTAGGAAAGGACTGTGTTGTAAGGACAAAAAGCATCAATAAAACTTAAAAAAAACAAACAAACCAGAGATTATACTCCTCTTGTCTTTCTTTCCCAACACCAGCACATCTAGCATGCAAGGGACCTGCTATGATCTGGTCTATTGTAAAAAGATTTGAGCTGACAAGAAGGAAGGGTTTATTTCAGTAAAAAGGCTAGAGGAGATTCCTTTTCAAACTCACTTAAAGATCATTGGAAAACTGGCAAATATAGCTATTGCAGGTTACTGTAAGCTTAATTAATAGACTCTTTATTACTTTATTTTATCTGAGTCTAGTTGTGGAAGATAATGCTTTTTCTTTGAAAGAGGGTGACTAAAGAAAATTAAACTTTGTTACTACAGAGAATCTCTTAGGATGGAGTCACTGGCATCATAAGAAAAAAATATCATTAGGTCATGCTCCTCCTTCAATGCAAATGCTCCCCAAATTGTATTTTGTCATATAACTGATGAGTTCTCAATGTCTTAATTAGAGAATGAATGATAAGTTTCTCACAGGAATTCTGGAGGACCTTAGGATCCATAACACTTGGAAAGAGGGATTTAGAGCACATTTTTGTGTACATGATGGCCAATATGGAGGCCTCAGATGTCCTTGGCAAAGGCAAAATGAGTTTCTATAAATGAAATAAGAAACATTTTACAACCTTTCCACCCCTTCTAGTCAGTAGTATTTTTTAAGGTACAACTCACAGTCTGGGAACTGATTATATGACATGGATTAAATGAAGAATAATAATTTGAGCCCACCAAGAAACAACAGGGCAAATTTAATATCAACAGGAGCTCTCTGTGTAGTAACTTGACCTCAAAGCACATGTGCTGAGTGAAAATGCAGAGGGAGTGTCATGTAGATGTAACAAGGGACCACATGTCCCGGACTCTCCTAAACAGCTAATCAGTCATATTTTTTGAGCACTAGTGATGTTTCTAGTACTGTGCATGGTACTTCTGGGCATACTAAAGAAGGGGATGGGGCCTTGGACTATAAAGTCTTTATAATGTAACTGGAAGACACTGTGAAGATGTGAAGAAACAGCTAACAAATACATGGTAACATATGAACAAAGTTATAGGTTGCATAGTTCAAATTGTGAGAACTACAGGAATTTGGATTAAGGAAATATTATTGTGAGGTGAGCTTAGTAGAAGACAACAGAGAAGAAAAGTGGAAGCTGAACTAGACCCTAAAAATGATGGGATTAATAGATGGGAATGAGAAAAATTTCATCCTCTGCCTCCAGTTGAATGTAAGCTCCTGAAAAGCAGAGGTTATTTTATTTTTGTCTTTGTATAGCTAGCAACTATCACAGTGCCTGTAATAAACTAAGTATTTAATAAACACTTAGTGAATTTTTTGAATTGAGGTCTAAAACTGCTTGAGGAACAGGACATAAAGTTCTACGAATGCAGTGTAGATCCCATGGTAAAACAAAGAAAAACAACTCAAGAGTCTGGCATTCATGCATACTCTACTCCTTCTCTCCCTTCCTTCTAATACTGACATCCCTACTCTGAAATTTGTGATATTAGCTCTGATTCTGGCCGAAGGAGACTCTTTCCTTTCTGGGGAAGATTTAAAGAGTGTTTTTCCTCTCCTATTTGAATACTGACTCCCCAGAAGGTACCCAGGACATCAGATTACTTTTGACACTACCTCTGTGATCTTGGCCAAGACTTTCCCATTTCTTGGCTTTAGTTTCCTCACCTGTGAAAAGAGGGAATTGGAATTGGTGACCCGTACATTTCTTCCATCTGTAATTTTATGACACAGTGATCCAATGATTCTACCTCTGTCTGATGGGGTAACATTGTATTTTATCATGCCTTGTTTGTCCAACTGGGTGACATTTTGTTTTATTATGCCATTTTATCTGTATGTACAAAGAATGAAGCAATTTTAGACAAATATCTAGGAAATTTCATTCATTTGTTTATTCATTTATTCATGGAAGAAATATTTATATGCCTACTATGTACAGGGCATTATTCAAGGTGAAGAATTTGATTAGTGCAGAAAATCAATCTCGATTATTCAGATTTCCTGGTAAATCTCTTGGACCAATTATACAGATTGTGGTCTGTCATCCAATTAATTATCTTAATTTTCAGTATTTAGACTTTCTGGGCTCTTTATGTTAGGGCACTCTGTGGTTAGATTCTGAGACTAGAATAGCAGGGCCTTTGCTGTCACTAGAGGGTTTCTCCTGCCTCTGGGACTCATTCTTTATACCTCTGGGCAGGGCACCAGTTAGGAAGTGTTCCGGCATTCTGTAAGCTGTTTGTTTGTATTTGGTTTCCGGTGGGTTTTTAGCTTCCTTTTGGCAGCCATGGTTCATACATCAGATAATGCTTACAGCTTCTACTTTTCTCATCAGGCAGCAAGTAGGTTTTTCTGACGTTTTACATTTGGTATGACAACCTTGATGGGGTAAAAGAATTGCAAACAGAATTTAAAGTAATAATAGTAGGATTTATCCATTAGACAGAAAGAGCCTTTGGGACCAGCCACGAAAGTCAAACCCTCGATTTTGAGTTGCTTAAAGCATCCAACTCTTTGCTCTTCCTGTTTACTTCAGTTTTAAAGTACACCATTTACTTGACCTTAAATACACTCCTTAGGCATGCTCTGGCTGTGAGGGAGTCCAAACCGGACCAAAATAAGCATACTTGACTTTAATGAGAGCTCTGCATCATTCACAAGGGAAACACCTCCAGTCTCCAGGGCCGCCTCCATTGTGTTTCCCCTTACAGGCAGGTTTCAATGGAAGTCTCTACAGGTCTTAACCCTTTCCTCCCTGCTGAAATTTATATAGTACAGCCTAGGGCCAAGTTCAGAAAAGCTGATTCAAGGGGGATGAGGAAGGAACTGAGAGGCACTGTGGTAGTATGGAAAATGAGTCAGGTTCTCAGTCCATGTTTCTGTTCTGCCGCCTGCTAGCTGTATGACATTTCCATTTTCTGAATCTTCAGTCTCTTCCCCTGGGAACTGAGATATTGGACTCAATAGGATTCTAGAGTTAGAACTGGAATGGATAGTAGAGGTCAGCTAGTCAAACCCCGTTATTTATCAGCTGCAGAACTGAGGCCCAAATGCCCCTTGCCCAACGTCATCCAGGTAGTAACAGACAAAGAATTTTACCCAAGAGCCTTTGAGTTGAAACCCAATATTCTTTCCACTGTGTCTCCCCCATTGTCCTTTGTAGCTCTACCATTCTGTGATTTGGAGTTTATTTATGGGGAGTTGTGGGTAATCATTGTTATCCAGTTAGTAGAGGGTGCTTTTGACCCCTTGCCTCTCCCCCTGGAACAGTGAAAGTAAGAAGAGGTGTGAGAACACTGAAGCTGTTCAGTCTAATTCAACAAGAATCCCTCCAGCTCCTCCTAGGTCCAAGGTTGAAATTTGAATTATATTCATATTTTGTTTGTGCTTGCATTTTGTATACTCTTAGTTCCCATAGGTAGTTGAGAGTTTGAAAGTTTAATGTAGATGTATATTGGGGGGAAGCGAGGGAGACAAGAAGAATAAGAAAAAAAGACCAGAAAGGAGGTAAAGATTTCATATTGTTTGGAAAATGAAAGAATAACAATGAAGAAACTCAAGAAAGGTGATATGCTCTGAACAGAAGAAAAAATATTGTTTTTAATAACCCTTAGATAAAAAGATTAAGTTGATAAGAAATAGAAATAAAAGCTGAAAAATGTAAAGGGTGATAGGGAGGCATTTTGGAATCTTAGGTCAAATGTTTATCAGCAAATCACTCAGAAGTATCTGATTAATACCTACCCATATGTGTGTGATGCTTGGGCTTGGGCCATGAACAATGCTGAGCTACAAAAACTTTGTTGGGCATGAAAATAGAGGGAAATGGACCACAGGGTCACAAATCTAAAGAAGGAAGGGACCTCAGTGGCTATGCAATCCAACCCCTTCATTTTACAGATGAGGAAACTGAGGCACAGGAAGGTTAAATGACTAATCTATGGTTATCACACAGGTAACGAGTCAGAGCTGGAATTTAAATTCAGATCCCCTGTCTCCAGTGCAAGTGCTCTTTCCATGGGAAAGGAAGATACAGAGTGAGGTAATGAACACTGAGTTTAAAACCCAGCTCTTCCACTTACTACCTATAGGACCTTGGGCAAATCCACCCATGTCTTTAGGCCTCTGTTTCTTCATCTGTAAAATGAAAAGTGTAGACTGCTCACTAGATGATCTTTAACAGCGTTTCCAGCACTAAATCCTGGGAAAGGAAAAGTGGGGTTTTATGAGTATGACAAAGAAGAAAATGCAAGTTTACAAGCTAAGGATAATAAGACTGTTGATTAAGAAAGGGAGGAAAACCTGTTATTCTGCCTTTTTAAGTGAAATAGCTACAAACCACCTGCATATTTCTAGCAAGCATTATTCAGTGACTTAAAAAAATACACAACAAACTCCATATTCTGGTTGGAAAAAAAAAGTAACTGGGTTCCCATTATTTTAAATTATATTGCATAGAAGAGGAGTAAAAAGCCATTCCTTTCTCTTTAAAAAGAAATCTTTTATTCTTTCATCTGTTCTCAAACTATTTACTGTAACTTTCCAGGAGCCATAGAACTGTTCCCTATCCAGAGAGCTTAGTGGGGCTTTCTTTATCACAGGACTCTGCCCCTGACAAGCCATTGCCCTAATGGCTCCACAGATGAAATCTTTATGTAATGGAGCCTCAGAGTTCACATTTCAAGGAGACTCTTGAAAAAGAGAGACTGATTGATGTATCTACCTTCCCTATCTCAGACCCTCACCCCACCCCCCACCCTCCACCAAGTGGGACCGATTCCCAAATGGGAAAGTGCAAATAAAGTACATGATTGCCAATGAAATTCTTTCGTTGATTTCCACTTGACAGGGAACTTTGGAAAAGACTGATCGTTATCAGCAGCAGGAGGATGGATTGTGGTAATGCCTTCAACTTGCTAAATGCCTGATGAACACAGAGGTTAAGAAGGAAGTTATTAGCTCATGCTCCATAAGGAGAGAGAGTGGGAAGAGGGAGCACTCTTAGGGAGACCTACCGACCTTTTGACCACAGAGCCCCAGAGACTGGCCTTTGTCTGCAGATGTATGGGGCTCCTGATTGTAAGGGAGATTTCCCTCTATTTCATCAAACCCAGTGCTGATGAGGTCAGGCAGCATTTCCCTCTTTGGGTGGGCTGAGAGCATAATAATTCCAAGGTCTTGCTAGGTAGTCCTAGACCAAAGATAGGTTTACCTGGAACCAGAGAAAGGGCCAATGTTTAAACCCAGGGGCAGGAATTGTTTGTAGTTGTGTTCTGGTGTTACCTGGCTACAGTGCTGTTCCTCAGAGGTTTGGGGACAAGGCACCCTGAGTCAAATCCTACTGTGTGAGCAATCAATGTCATGACCCTTCTGGCTTTTGTATATAGGCAAAATCAGGTTAAAATGGCCATATAAGGCAGCCGAGAAAAGTCGCTGACATCATAAAGAAGTATGTGGGGGGGAAGGAATAGTTTTATTTAGGGCAGCTAAGTGGTATGCTCTAGAGCAGTGGTTCTTAACCTTCCTAATGCCGCGACCCTTTAATATTTGTATGTGGGTGTATCTGCATGTGGGCGGACCTGCTTGGAGATGGATAGAGGAGTGGTATCTTGGTTCCTAAGACCATTGGAAATATGTGTTTTCCGATGGTCTTAGGCGACCCCTGTGATCCCTGTGAAAGTGTCGTTTGACCCCCAAAGGGGTTGTGACCCACAGGTTGAGAACCATTGCTCTAGAGTGAGTCAAGAAGATCTGAGTTCAAATCTTGCCTCAGACACTAGCTGTATGATCCCAGACAAGTTCGCTTAACCTCAATTTCCTCACACATAAAAGAGAGATAACAATAATACTTACCTCAAAGAGTTGTTGTAAGGATCAATTAGTTGATATGTATAAAGTGCTACATAAATGCTAGCTATAATTGTTATTATCTGCTTTGTTCTCATGATGGTGGTGAGAATGGCATCAAGGTATGATTATATGTAATAATGGACAGTAACATGTATACAATGCTTTAATATTAGAAAAAATGCTCTGCATATAGCAATTTATTTGAACTTTACAGCAATCCTTCAGGGAACTTACTACAGGTATTATGTCATTTCTTGGAAGGGAAAAGTGAGACTGAGAGAGCTTGTAACATGCCAATGAGCATAGGCCCAGGGTCAGTAAGTATCAGAGATGGGACTTTAACCCAGTCTTCTGACTTAAAATTGAACACTCTTTCCTTTTTCTGCATTGATATTAATTTTTTAAAAATTTATTTACTATTATTTACAACATTCAGTTCCACAAGTTTTTGAGTTCCAAATTTTCTCCCCCCTTTCCTCCTCCCCCATAGAGGCATGCAATCTGATACAGCTTCTACATATACCTTCACATTAAACATTAGTCAAGTTGTAAAGAAGAATTATAACCAATAGAATGAATAACAAGGAAGAAGAAACAAAATAAAATGAAAAAGAGAGAGCAAATAGTATGCTTCAATCTGCATTCAGACTCTACAATTCTTTCTCTGGATGTGGATAACCTTTTCCATCATGAATTCCTTTGGAGTGGTCCTATAATCTTGCATTGCTGAGGGGAGCCCAGTCATCACAGATTTGAACACTGTTTTTGCTGTGCTAGGGTATATCTCCAAGACGAACCTCACTTCAATTTTAGCACTACCTGATGGGATGGAGTTACCTCTTCCCTTGACTTCCTACCTCCCTGAGTCAGAACCCAGCAGAAGCCAACATGCAATTAATCCAGTTTCCTGTGCCCCTAGGGATGGCTTTGCCCAAATAACTCTCACTTTCTAGAATAATTATAATGCTAGAACCTACATTTCGATAGAGCTTTGAGGTCTACAAAATACTTTCCTCACAATAACCCTGTAAGGCATTTTGGTAATACTAGTAGCATCACATTTCATGTATTAGGAAACTTGAGTGACTTGTCCAGGAGTACATAGCTAGGAAGTCTCTTTCCATAAGCTTACTAACTTAAAAGAAGTTAGTAAGAGCCTTTGCAGATGCTGATAAAATTCCATTATCATATTTAATTTTTGTTGGGAGGAGAAGGATGAATTAGGTTAGATTCTCATCACTCTATAAGACTTAAATTATTCAGTTTTGTCTGCCATTTGGAAAAGATCAATTGATTTAATTTTCTCCCCATTTTCAAGGAAGAGTATGGTTAAGAGTTTCCTTTCTTGACATGTTCTTTCTGGCAATGTAATTTCATTCCAGAAGACTACAGGCATTGGGTCACTATTTCGGTGTGTTTCCCAGAAAGGGAAGAAGCCAACCTTCAGCAGTTCCTCAGGCCCAGAGCAGTGAGGCAGGTGAACTGTGAACAAAGCTGCCAGGAAACATAGCCCAGGAGCAGTGAAGCCCATGTAGTGGATGCTGGGCTCTGAGAGATCAGCCATGAGCCAAGCAATTCAATATTGTGACACGCAGAGATGGAGGTATAATTATACTTTTAATCACAAAATGGAGTTTAATTCATGCTATAAATCACATAGCACGATTTGCAAACTTCTGGCATCTTATTTTGTTTTCTTAGAGTAATTTCATAGAAGTGACTTCGAGATGAGGAATACTTCTCTGTTGGTGGATGCTTAGAAAAAGATTAATTTATTATTTGTTACCATCATAATAAATGCTTTGTATACAAACACAGCAATCACCTCTGATCTATTCATTTTTTTCTGCAGCTAATTGCCACAGGTTCTATTATGGAATGAAGTGCCATCTATAATACCAACCATATTTATTAAAATATAATTACTTTAATGAAATTGTTTTGAATTATTGTATTTCCACTAAATAAGGCACTGTTAAACAAAAAAAAGTTCCTTCACTGGGGTTGATTTTTCTATTCAATTATGGAAATGGCTACAAAATCTCCAGCTTTAAATTAGATGCCTTTCTCCTTGTGAATTCATATCAGAGTACCCTCATTTTCAGGCCCATGTTGTTAGGTTTGCTCCCTCCACCCCTTTCAGTTCTGCAATGCAAGAATGAACTTTGGTGGGGTGAGGACACCTGATCTGCTTTGAGTTGGGTAGATGGCAATGAGGGAAGGTAGACAAACCAAAAGGAATGCACCCTCTCTTGTGGTCTCTACTGGACGCTTTCCTTAGGCCAGTGGTTCTCAACCTTCCTAATGCCATGACCCTTTAATACTTGTATGTGGGCGTATCTGCATGTGGGAAGACCCACATGGAGATGGATAGAGGAGCGGTGTCTCAGTTCCTAAGACCATCAGAAATATGTGTTTTCTGATGGTCTTAGGAGACCCCTGTGACCCCTGTGAAAGGGTTGTTCGACCCCCAAAGGTGTTGCTATCCACAGGTTGAGAACCACTGCCTTAGGGCAAAAGAACCTTTCCTTTCCCCTTCCAGGCCCTTGCCCTGCCACCCAAAGTTGAATTGATTGGTTTTTAGGCTTCCTTATCTCATGAAGTCTACACATTTGGGAGAAGCAGTAAAATTCTGGTCTATCTTGAGTCACGCTTCTAGATGTGCTAATATATTGTTAAGAGTTAAGGAGGTTAGGAGGTAGGCCCAAGATGGAGTAAAGGCAGGGACTTGTCTGAGCTATCCTCCAAATACCTTTAAATAATGACTCTAAACAAATTCTAGAGCAGCAGAACCCCCAAAAAGATGGAGTGGAATAGTTTTCCATCCCAAGACAACTTAAAAGGTTGGCAGGTAAGGTCTGTTGCACCAGAGTGAGAGAGGAGCGCAGTCCAGCATAGGCTGTGCCAGCACGGACCAGGCCCCAGCAAACCAGAAGCAGGCCTCAGAGCAATTGAATCATGGAGCAGCAGTAGCAGTTTATAGACCTCTCAGCCCACAGATAGCAATGGGTTCAGACAAGGGGTCCCTTTGCTGGCACCAGGGGCTGGACTGTTGCATTGCCTATACTTGGATCTGGGTCTCAGTCTTGGGTCTAAGTTCTGGTATAATGAAGAGCACTAACATAGCAGAGCTTGCTACTACAGGGGAGCAGGGACCCTGATCACAATTCCAGGGTTGAAAAGAGGACTTGTGGTTTCTCACAAACTAGTGCACAGTACAGGAGAGTAGCAAACACACCTCTGACTACATCATACCACCTTGGAAGAGCCAAAAACTTATAAATTCCCAGAATTAGTTCTGAAAAGAGCTGCACAAAAAAAAAATCTGAAACTTGGGCCAGTGCCTTCTCCAATTGGGAAGCAGAGCCCCAGTTTAGCGTAGAGCTAAAATGTCAAGAAATAGAATGAAAAATGAGCAAACAGAAAAGATTCTAGCCATAGAAAGCTAATATGGTGACAAAGAAGATCAAAACGCATATTCAAAAGACAACAAAGTCAAAATTCCTGCACCCAAAACCTCAAAGAAAAATATGAATTGGTCTTAGGCTATGAAAGAGCTCAGAAAGGATTTTTAAAATCAAGTAAGAGAAGTAGAGGAAAAATTGGGAAGAGAAATGGGAGTGATGCAAGAATATCATGAAAAAAGAGTCAACAACTTGGTAAAGGAGACATAAAAAAAAAAAACTACAGAAAATAACACCTTAAAAAACCAGAATAGTCCAAAAGGTAAAAGAAGCACAGAAGTCAATTGATAAGAATTCCTTAAAAAGAAGAATTGGTCAAATGAAAAAGGAGGTACACAAGCTCACTGAAGAAAATAATTCCTCAGAAGTTAGAATTGGGCAAGTGGAAGCTAATGACTTTATGAGACATCAAGAAACAAACAAAATCAAAAGAATGAAAAAAAAATAGAAGACAATGTGAAATATCTCATTGGGGAAACAACTGACCTGGAAAATAGATCCAAGAAAGATAATTTAAGAATTATTGGACTACCTGAAAGTCATGATCAAAAAAAAGCTTAGACATCATCTTTCCAGAAATTATGAAGGAAAACTGCCCTGATATTCTAGAACCAGAGTGTAAAATAGAAATGGAAAGACTCTGTCGATCACCTCATGAAAGAGATCCAAAAATGAATACTCCCAGGAATATTATAGCCAAATTCCAGACCTACGATGAAATACTATAAGCAGTCAAAAAGAAACAATTCAGGATAACATAAGATTAAGCAGCTTGTACATCAAAGGATTGGAGGGCTTGGAATATGATGTTCTGGAGTTCAAAAGAACTAGGATTACAACCAAGAATCATCTACCCAGCAAAATTGAGTATAATTCTTCAGGAGGAAAAATGGACATTCATTAAAAAAGGGAACTTTCAAGCATTCCTGATGAAAAGACCAGAGCTGAACAGAAAATTTGGCTTTCAAATCCACGATGCAAAAGCAGAAAAAAAAGGTAAACAGGAAAGAGAAATCATAGAGGATTCAATACAATTAAGTTGTTTATATTCCTACATAGATAAATGAAATTTGTAACTCCTAAAAACTTTCTCATTATTAGGGCAGTTAGAAGGAATATGCATAGGCAGAAAGCAGAGATGTGAGTTGCATAAGATGGTATGCTTATCTAAAAAAATCAAATTAAGGGATGAAAAAGAAGAATGCACTGGGAGAAGAAAAAAGGGAAAGGTAGAATGGGATAAATTATCTGATGTAAAAGAGGCCTGAAAGCGATTTTACAGTAAAGGGGAACATATGAACATTACTCTCATTGGAAATGTCTCAAAGAGGGAATAACATACACACTCAGTTGGGTGTAGAAATATATCTTACCATACAGGAAAGTTGGAAGGGAAGGGAATAAGGCAGAGGGAGCTGATAGAAGGGAGGGCAGTTTGCAGGAGGTAAAAGTCAGAAATAAAACACTTTTGGGGGCAGCTAGGTGGTGAAGTGAATAGAGCACTGGCCCTAGAGTCAAGAGGACCTGAATTCAAATCTGGACTCAGACACTTGACACACTTACTAGTTGTGTGACCTTGAGGGAGTCACTTAACCCCAATTGCCTTGCATTTCCCCCTCCAAAAAAATCTACTTTTTAAAAAATGGACAGGGTAAAAGGAGAGAGAGAGTAGGCTAAAAAGGGAAAATAGACTGGAAGGAAATACATAGTTGGTAATCATTACTGTGGAAAAAAAATTTACAGTAAGTTTCTCTGATAAAGACTTCATTTCTCAAACATACAGAAAACAGAGTCAAATTTATAGAGATAAGAGCCATTCCTCAAATGATAAATGGTCAGTCAAAGGATATGAAGAGGTAATTTTCAGAAAAGTAATCAATGCTATCTATAGTCATATAAAAATGCTCTAAATCACTATTATTGAGAGAAATATGAATTAAAACAACTCTAAGCTATGACCTCACACCTGTAAGATTGGTTAACATGACAGAAAAGGAAAATGACAAATTTTAGAGGGGATGTGGGAAAATTAATACACTAATATACTATCGGTGAAGTTGTGAACTGATCCAACCATTCTGGAGAGCAGGTTGGAACTATGCCCAAAGGGCAGTCAAACTGTGCATACCATTTGACCAATCAATACTACTACTAGTACTGGTTTATAGCAGCTCTTTTAATGGTAGCAAAGAATTAGAAACTGAGGGGATGTTAATCAACTGGGAATGGATGAACAAGTTGTTCTATATGACTGTGATGAAATACTATTGTGTTTTAAGAAATAATGAGGAAGATGCTCTCAGAAAAACATGGAAAGACTTACATGAACTGGTGCAAAGTGAAATGAACAGAACCAGGAGAACATTGTATGTGACAACAGCAACATTGCATGGTGATCTACTATGAATAATTTAGTTATTCTCAGCAGTGCAATGATCCAAGACAGTTCTGTAGGACCTATGATGAAAGGTGTTGTTCATCTCCAGAGAAAGAACTGGAAGAGCCTGAATGCAGATCAAAGATACTTTTTCTTTACTTTATTTTTCTTTGTTTCTTTCTTTCTTTGTTTCTTTGTTTCTTTCTTTTTTCTTTCTTTCTTTCTTTCTTTCTTTCTTTCTTTCTTTCTTTCTCTTGTTTTGTGTTTTCTTTCACAGAGTGACTTACTGGAAATGTGTTTACCATGACTACACATGTATAACCTATGTCAAATTGCTTGTCTTCTCAATGTGGGGGGAGAATTTGGAACCTAATTTTTTGGGAAAAATAATGTTAAAATTGTTTTTACATGTAATTGGGAAAAATAAAATATTAAATAAGATTTTTAAAAGAATAAAGGAGGTCAGAAAAGAACTTTCTTGGTATACAATATTACTTAAAAAGAACACATTATGAACAGGGTAATAGGATGGTTCAATGGTTAACCCCTGCACCCCAAATTCTGTTTACACCATGCTGCCTCTCCAGCAGTATGCCTTCTAATTGTATAGATTTCAACCTTATTTTGGACTATTGTACTTCCACCTTATTTTGTACTATTCCTGTGCAACTCATTCACATTATGTTTGCTCATGACTGGGGGTCATCCTCTTAATCTCATGACATTGAGAGGACACTAGTGAAGCATGTAGGCCCTTCATGTCTATTACCTCAGTTTGTTACTAAAGGGTTTTTGAAATTTGGATAAAAGTTCAAATTTATTTTTTTCCTCTTTTTTTTTCCGATTTGACAATGATTTCCATCCTTTTTTTAAACCAATCTTCCTACTTTTTAAAAATTATTTTTAATTAATAAAAAAAATCAATGTTTTCTTACTCCCAATACCTCCCCAACACTGAAAAAGAAAGAAAAATAAAAAACCAAACCCTTGTAACAAATGTGCATAGTCCAGTAAAACAATTTTCTCATTGGATGCATGTCAGTGCTCTTAGTCAATCGCTTCTTTGTCAGGAAAGTAGGTAGCGATTCATGTCCATCTAGCTTTATAAAGGAAAAGTCAAGTCAATTACATTTCTTTTAAATTAGCTTCCTGGTCTTTTAGGACTGTGGCTTGGCTTCCTTTAGGGTCACTCATATTTCTTTGAGGCTAGAGGCAACTAAATGCATTTTAATTTACACCACTGACAGAAGGATCAGTCCCTTTAACGGATACTCGGTTTACAAAGGCAGAAACGGAGACAATAGAAAAGGTAAAGAAATCCAAGCTGGCAAAGATCACCAACCATAAACTGATCCAAACTATAGCAGAGCAGTGAGATCATTCCAGACTTCTCTGGAGAGATTTTGAACAGCTGTCTACACACTGCTCTCTCTTTCCTGGCCAAGTTAAGTGGAGAAAGCTTTGTTCTTAAAGAAAGATTTGCCCTGCCACACCCACAGAAGGAAGAGACTGACAGTCATTGCCAAAGATAGGCTCAACTCCCATATGGTTTTCACCCTCTTGTAGAGATCAATGGTCAAATCATACCAGGGCCCTGTATAACCTCAGGGCTTTGCTGCTGGTTAGAGTCTTTTTGTTTAGGCCTGCAAATTTGCTACCTCCTAACAAAAAATTCTATCCCTTCCAAATGAAAGGCAGATGGTCCAGTCGAGAGCTCCTTAAATATATCTTAGCAGCATTTCTTTTTCTAACAGAAGAGGTTGAAATCTATGCATGAGAGAATCCTCACTTGGATACTTTAAGGAGTGGTGATTTCATCCATGTTGGCACTCCCTCTATTGACACAGATTTCATCTTTTCATGACTTGATAGGAAGATTCATGAGTTGCTGAGGTTAACAACTCCATCACCTGGAAACCAGTTTTCTTAGGATCAAAATCATATTTAGAGCTAGAAAACAACTTAAAACCCAACTAGTCCAACATCCTTGTCTTATAGATGAGGAAATGGAGGCCTAGAAAGGTTGTGACTTGCCCAAGGTGATACAGGCAATAATGATAGAACAAGGATGAAATGCAGGTCCTTTCCCTCCAAATCTAGTTTATTTCCCATGGCATCAGGTTGCCTCTGGAGATGAGCTTCTTCTGCCTAACCTAGGCTGGTCTTCAGACAATAAGCATAACATTCCCAGTTTAGTAGGTCCTAGCAGTCAGTCAGTCAGTCAGCCAGTCAGTCAGTTGATAAACATTGTTTAAGCACTTACTATGTGATTAGGCCCTGTGCTAAATACTAGGGATACAAACAAAGCCAAAAAAGAGTTCCTGCCTTCAAGGAGCATACATTCCAATGAGAGAAACAACTTATAAATAACTAGGCACACACAAGATATGCAGAGTAGATGAGAGGTCATCTGAAAAGGTAAGTCGTTATTTGTCCTCCATTGTGAAGAGGGCCAGTGACATCATGGGGTGATGTCTTGACTTGAGACAGTTGTACAAAGTCATCAGCCTCACTCATTCAGTCATCAAAGTCCTTGTATTCCCTTCAAGATTCATTTCAAACCTTACCTTCTGCAGAAGACCTTTGACCATCTCTTTAGAAACTAATGACTTACCTGGGGTGTACGGGGTGTTCAGGGAGGACTAGCATCTAGTGGCAAGGGAATGACAAGACAAAAGTCAGGATGACTGGTGTCTTTCATGTCTGACCAAGCTCTAAATGCCTCACAGCACCTGCTTCAGCCATCTTCATGACCATTGGAACACATTGTTCTCATTCACTCATTCTTCAGAGGGAAGTCTTCACATGCTTGAGGCACACATCTCCCCAACTCACAACAGGTTTGAGGCCTATCGTTACTTTCAACCTAGTTTAACCCATCTGCCAAGATGGTTTTACCCAGGTGTGGCTGCTGCACTTGCTACAGCTTCTTGGAGCCCCTGATAAGAGTTGAATGCCAGATGGACACCAAAGGTAAATGAGCAACCCTGAAAAGGACTCAGGAAGCTCTCACACCAGAGAAACTAGTGCATCCTTAACACCCCATACACCCCAGGTAAGTCATTAGTTTCTAAAGGGAAGGGCAAAGACATTCTGCAGAACGTAGGGTTTGAACTGAATCTTGAAGGGAATACGAGGAAAATAAGAAGGTACAGGTGAGGGGCAGGAGATGAATGATGAAGTGTTGTATTAGGGTTCTTCACCTGGAGTCTATGTTCCCCAAGGGATCTAAGGATAACTAGGAGTATCCTTAGGGATTTAAGGGACCTAAAGATTTAGGGTGGGAGGGCATGAACTGGGATGAGAAAAAAAAGTACACCTTAGTTTTCACAAAGCTCTAACTGAAATTTAGCATTTCCTTCAATTATTTAAAAACATTATTCTGAAAATGGGCTTTATCAGATTGTCAAAGGGCCCATGCCCCATCCCCCAAATGTTGATCAAAGATCGCATGGAGGAGCAGAGAAGAAGAGGCAATTTTAAAGACACCTTTCCCACTTAAGGAAACAGAAGATAGACCAAGATAGGGAGAGACTTGAGTCAAGGAGACCGAGCAAAAACTATTGCAATAGTTCAGGCAAGAGGTGATGCAATAGGATGGTGGCAGTGTCAGAGGAGAGAAGACAAAGATGAGAAATATCACAAAGGCAAAATTAACAGAACTTGGCAATGGATTTAATATAAGGGTTTATGAGAGAAGAAAAAGCAAAGGGTGACCTAAGAGTTGTGAGCATGGATTCTTGGGGAAATAGTGATACTCTTTAATAATAATAAAGAAATTCAAAAGAGGGGAGGGTGTCAGGGGAAAGATAATGAGTTAAATTTTAGACGTGTTGAATTCAGATGTCTACCAGAAATCCTGTTCAATAGACAAGACCAATAGACAGTTGGAAATACAAGTTCTGGAGGTTGGGATAGAGGTTAGATAAGTAGATCTAAAAATTATCAAGATAGAAATGATAATTGAATAGAAGGGAGTTGATGAGATCACTAAATGAAAAAGTATAAAGAGAGAAGAGAAAAGGGCTCAATTTCTAGAATACATTCACCATTACTGAGTGTGATCTGGGTGCAGGTACAGCAAAGGAGACTGAAAAAGAGGTGTCAGACAGGTAGGAGAAGAACCAGGGTGGCATAGTGTCATGAAACCCTAGACAGAAGAGAGTCTTAAGGAAAAGAGGATGATTGATCGTATCAAAAACTGCAGAGAGAACAAGCATGAGGAATGAGAAGAGGACATTGGATTTTGGTGATCAAGAGCTCATTGGTAAAGTTGGAGAGAGTAATTTATTTGAATGATAAGATCAGAAGCTAGACTATAGAGTTAAGAAAGCAAGAGGAGAGAATTAAAGGTATCAATTGTAGATGAGTTCTCAAGGAGTTTTATCACAAAAGAGAGAAAAGATATAGGATGACAATTAGTGTGGCTGGGCAGTGATAAACAATCAACAATAGAGATCAAGATGAATCATTTTAAAAGCAAGGGGTAAAAAAAACAGGACAGAACATTGTCAAGAAAACCTAGCAAAAAGAGAGTATTTAGAAGGAGAAAAGTATGGTAAATATATTCAGCATAGGCCAGGTAAGTACTTCATTTGCCTGTCCTGGAGAACCACATGGAAATAAAGTGGTAAGTCTGAATATGACAGTGGGCAAGGCAATAAAATAGGACACAACAGGAAAGATTCCAGTTTGTCCTGTAAGTGTGCCTTTTGATGAGTTTCACTTAATTAGCTCATTCTCCAGAATTTTTTTCTTTTTTTAAATGTTGATTTTAATTACGAACTTAACAATCATCAAAAAACATGAACATTTCACTATACAAAGAACAGAAAAGAAGATTGTATGTAAAACTGTGAATTTCTATTAACTATACTTTGTTTTTTTATTTGTTTATTAAACTTAACAAGGTTGTAACAAAATGACCTGTTCTTTTGTGTTACCTTCTCAATGCTTTTTTAAATTTTCTATATACAAAAAATATTTTATTGATGTTTTCTTTTTTAATATTGATATTATTATCCACTTACTCCCCCTGCCCTCCAAATAAAAATTGTCCCTCCTAATAAATATAGTCAAATAAAAACAAATCAATACTTTGGCCATATCCAAAAATGTTTCTCATTCTGTACCTCTAGCCCATCAGAGTGGTCATCATGTAATTTTCCTTTGTTCTGCTTATTTTTCTTTTTATCAGTTCATATAAGTCTTCCTAAATTTTCATAAATTATCCACACTTGTCATTTCTTATAGGGAAATGACATTCCATTACATTCACATACCACAATTTTTTTCAGCCATTCTCCAAATGATGAGTACTCAGTTTATTCCAGTTCTTAGTTATGATAAAAAGTCCTACTATACATATATTTGGATACAAGGTTCCTTTCCCTTTGTCTTTGACAACTCTTCATTTTTTCCAATTATGCATAAAAACAATTTAACATTCATTTTTTAAAACTTTGAGTTCAAAATTCTCGCCCTTCCTTCCCCTCTTCCCCCCTTCCCAAGACAGCAAACAATTTGATATAGGTTATGCATGTGAAGTCATGCAAAACATATTTCTATATTAGTCATGTTGTGAAAGAAAACACAGACAAAAAAAAAAACCTAATCTTCAGTCTCCATTTAGATTACATCAGTTCTTTCTCTGGCAATGGATAACATTTTTCATCAGGGGTCCTTGGAAATTGTCTTGGATCATTATATTGCTGAGAATAGCTAAGTAATTCACAGTTGATCATAGTACAATATTACTGTGGACAATGTTCTTCTGCTTCTGCTCACTTCCCTTTGTATCAGTTCATGTAAGTCTTTCCAGATTTTTCTTATACTATTGTGTTTATGGTATTCCATCACAATTATATACTACAACTTGTTCAAGTCATTCCCCCACTGATGGGCATCCCCTTAATTTCTAGTTCTTTGCCAATGAGAGAGACAGAGAGAGAAAGACAGACAGAGACAGAGACAGAAACAAAGAGACAGACACACAGACACATACACACACGGGGAAGCCATAAATAATTTTGTACATATAGGTCTTATTCCTTTATTTACCCCCTTTTTATCTCTTTGGGATATAGATCTAGTAGTAGTATTGCTGGGTCAAAGGCTATGCACTGTTGACAAGCCTTTGGCCATAAATCCAATTTACTTTTCAGAGTGGTTGGATCATTTCACAATTCCACAAACAATGCTTTAGCGTCACAATTTTTCCACATCCCCACCAACATTTATCATTTTCATTTTCTGTCCTTTTAGCCAATATGATAGGTGTCAGGTGGTGCCTCAGAATTGTTTTAATTTGCATTTCTCTAATCAAAAGTGATTTAGAACACTTCTTTATATGCCTATATATAACTTTGACTTCTTCACCTGAAAACTGCCTGTTCACATCTTTTTATCATTTATCAATTAAGGAATATCTTGTATTCTTGTAAGTTTGACTCAATTCTCTAAATATTGGAGAAATGAGACCTTTATCATAAAAAGTTACTGTAAATTTTTTTCAGTTATGTGTGAAATATTGCAGGCAGCCAGAAGGAAACATTTCAAATATCATAGAACTATGGTCTCTCCATATTTCTCTCCATCCTATTTTCTATATTCATCATTTTGTCTCTTACACATTTACCCCTTCCCTAGTCACAGATGTTTTGCTTCTGATCACTACCTCCCCCAATTTTCCCTCCCATCTATCAGCACCCGACACTCTCCATCCTATTTTCCTCTTATTTCTCTGCAGGGTAGGATAGATTTCTATAATCAACTGAATGTACATGTCATTTCTTCTTTAAGCCAGTTCCAATAGGAATAAGGTCCAAGCATGACCTGCCACTCCGCCTCCATCTTCTCTTGCATTCTAAAAACTCTTTTATGTGAGATAATCTAAGTAATCTAAAATGCTTCTTTTATATGAAATAATTTACCTCATTTTACTTCTACCTTGCCCCTTCTCCCAATGCATCCCTTTTTCTCACTCTTTAATTTTATTTTTTAAATCATCCCATCATAGTTAACTCACACCCAATGCCCTCTGACTATGTATATTCCTTCTAACTTCCCTAATAATGAAGGAATTACAACTATCATCTTCTCCTATAAGAATGGAAACAATTTAACCTTATGGAATCCTTTATGAGTCCTCTTTTCTATTGATCTTTTTATACTTCTCTTGTGTCTTGTATGTGAATGTCAGATTTTCTACTCAACTCTGATCTTCTCATCAGGAATGCTTGAAAGTCCTTTATTTCATTAAATATCCACATTTTCCCCTAAAGGATTATACTCAGTTTTGCTGGGTAGATGATTCTTGGTTGTAATCCTAGCCTCTTAGTTCTATGGAATATCACATTCCAAGTTCTCTGATCCTTTGATGAACAAGCTTCTAAATCATGTATTATCCACACCATAGTTATATGTTATTTGAAATGTTTCCTTCTGGCTGCTTGCAATATTTCCTACTTTACCTGGAATATCTGGAATTTGGCTATAATATTCCTCAGAGTTCTAATTTTGGGATCTCTTTCAGGTGGTAATTGGTATATTCTTTCAATTTTAAAAATATACCTTCTGGTTCTAAGATATCAGGGCAGTTTTCCTTGATAATTTCTGGAAATATGATGTCCAGGGTTTTTTTTTTTTTTGATCATGACTTTCAGGTAGTCCAATAATTCTTATCTCTCCTAGATCTATTTTCCAGGTCAGTTATTTTCCCAATGAGATATTTCTTTTTTTAAAATTCTTTTGATATGTTTTATTGTTTCCTAATATCTCATGGAGTCATAGCTTTCACTTGCCTAATTCTAATTTTTAAAGAATTATTTTCCTCATTGAGCTTTTGTATCTCCTTTTTTTGTATCTCCTTTTCCATTTGACCAATTCTACATTTAAAGGAGATTTTTTTCTTCAGTGAATTTTTGTGTCTCTTTTACCATTTGACCTATTCTGTTTTTTAAGGTTTTATTTTCATTAGTATTTTTTTGTGCCTCCTTGACCAAGCTGTTTACTTTTTTTCATGGTTTTCTTGCATCATTCTTATTTCTTTCTTTTCCCAATTTTCCCTCTACTTTTCTTATTTGATTTTTAGAATCCTTTGTGAGCTCTTCCAAGGATTTCTTTTTAGGCTTGAGACCAATTCACATTTGGGGGTGGGGCAGCTTGGATGTAGCTTTTCTGACTTCGTTGTCTTCCACAGAGTTTATGTTTTGATCTTCCCTTCCATTTTTTTGTTGCTTGCTTATTTCCCCAGCTTATTTCTTGATTATTTTTAAACTTTCTATTAAGGTAGGGGGAGGGAACACTGTCCCAAGTTTTTTTGCAGGGCTGTTTTCAGAGCTAGTTTTGGTGGTCTGTAAGTTTTCAGTTCTTTTAAGGTGATATGATTTAAGGAGAGGTGTGGTCACTGCTCCCCTGGCCTGTGCTGTGGTCTGCGAGGGACCACAAGGTGCTCTTTTCCACCCTAGAACTGTGACCCAGGGTCTCGACTCCCCTGCATCCATGTTCTCTAGTTTGCCAGTGCTCCTTTCTCATCCTGGGACTGTTATCAGGAAATTTATGCATGGGCAATGCAACAGAGTCCTACTCTCAGTGCCAGAAAAGTAATCCCCTTACTAACAGTTATCCAACCTCCTTATCATCTGTGCTGAGAGCCCTGGAAGCCTCCACTGCTGATTCATTGTCCTCGAGACCTACAGCTGACTTGACTCAGACAGTCTGCAAAGGCATGGCGTATGGTAGATGGTGTGCCACTCTCACCGAGTGAGACAGACTATTTCTGCTAACTTTTTTTTCTAAGTTATCTTGGGCTGGAAAATTGTTTGCCCTTGTCTTTTGTTGGTTCTGCTGCTCCAGAATTCATTCTGAGGAGTTATTTTCAAGGTGTTTGGAGAGGCATTTGGGAGAGCTCAGGCAAGTCCCTACCTTTACCCTGCCGTCTTTGCTCTGCCCCTCCCCCATACAAATTTTATCATAACATTGTCCTGCTTAAGAAATCATAGTCGCTCTTGCCTTTAAAGAAAAAGTAATGGAGGGGGCAGAGCCAAGATGGCGGCGTAGCAGCAGCAACATATCGCAGCTCTCACATAGCCACCCCAAAATACCCATAAAATAGGACTCTAAACCAATTCTAGAACTCCAAAACGCACACAAGGATACTTCCCACTAAAGTCAGCTCGGCTACGAGGAACCACATCAGCACTGTGAACCAAAACCAGCCTGGCCTAAGCTGCAGCTGTGCCCCGGGGGCAGCTGGGCGGGAGGTGCAGAGAAAGGTGAGCGGATTAGCACCAGCTGCGAGTGGGGATTGTGAAAGGGGGAGATAAGCAGTCGGGCCAAAAGGTCTCCAGAGCGGAAAAGCGAAAGGCAGAGGTTTTGCACCCACCTCAGTGTTGTAGCTTCCCGCCCACGGCCTGCAGACAGCAGGGGGACTGAGCAATTGTTTTCAGGCCAGTGCTCTAGCGTTGAGCGGCCTGGATCCGGATCGTCGTCTTGGGCCTCAGTCTTGGAGTCTTCATTATCCAGTCAGCCGGAAGTCTACGGCAGCTGGGAGGACCCCAGCGATTTGGGACAGAGCTTTCCCTTCTGGAAGCAGAGCCCCACAGAGATTTAAAAAAAAAATTCACGGTCTGAACAATCATGAGTAAGAATAAG
>CM053587.1:205609719-205645745 GCA_028646515.1 Pseudochirops corinnae
GAGAATAGACTGGGGGAGGGGGGACACACTGGGATGACTGTTTTGGGGCGGTGGGTGGGGGAAAGAGGGGGAGAAAATATGTAACTCAAAATCTTGTGGAAATGAATGATGCAAACTGTAATAAAATTTTTAAAAAAATAAAATTAAATTTAAAAAAAAAAAAAGAAAAAGTAATATTACCTAGCATTTACATGGTGCTTTAAGGTTTGAAAAGTACTTTACAAATATTATTTCAGTTGATCTTCACAATAACTCTGAGAGGTAGGTGCAATTATTATCCCCATTTTACAGATAAGGAAGCTGAGACAGAGGGAGGTTGTAATTTGCCTAAGATCACACAGCTAATAAGTGTCTTAGGTCATATTTGAACTCAGGTCTTTCTGACTCCAGAGCTAACACCCTTTGGCTTTTAAAGTCCTTCACAATTTGATTTCATTCAACCTTTTCTAGGCTTATTCACATTACTTTCCTACATATACTCTGCATTTTCACCAAACTGGCTTAGAGGCTCCTTTGCATCTACACACGACATTCCATCTGTCATCACTTTCCCTTTGCACAGGTTTGACCATCACTCCTGGGCTGTGGTCCTTCCTTGCCTTTGCCTTGCAGAATCCCTGGCCTCCTTCAAAACCAAGCTCAGATGCTACCTCCTCCAGGAAGCCTGTGCTGATCTCTCCCTAGGAATTACTTTATATATAGTTTACACTTAGTTTGTTCTATATGTGTTGTTCCCACAAAATAGGATGCAGGCTTTTTGAAGACAAGAGCTGCTGTGCCTGACACTTTGTAAGTGTTTCGTAAATGCTTGCAGAATGATAAGGCTGAAAGTGTTCTTCCTAGCAGAGGTCGAATTGCAGTGGGAGTTAAATCCTTTTGCTAATAGAATGGATTTCTAAAAGCTGACTGAGTAATCATGAAGCCAAGGAAGGATTTATTGTTGGAGGGAGGAGAAGCTTTCCTGGTACCCATGATCCCTAGCATTTGTGGTTTTATATATTTTGCATCCTTTGCTACAGAAAAGCATGACTGCTGGCCAAACTCATTTGTATTTGGTACATACTGACCTTTGAGTCTCAATAAACTTTATTTTTACCCACACAGGCCATAAAGCACCCAGGTGGGTGCAATAAATAAAATATTGGATCCGAGGTCAGGAAGATGCCTTTTTCCTGAGTTCAGATCTGGCCTCAGATACTTACTAATTGTGTGACCCTGGGCTTAACCCTCTTTGCCTCAATTTCCTCATCTGTAAAATGGTCTGGAGAAGGAAATGACAAACCACTCCAGTATCTTTGTCAATAAAAGTCCCAAATGGGGTCACAAAGTGTCAGATACAACTGAAAACAACTGCACAACAACATTTTCCCTTTTTGTCTTTAGGTTAGTATTCAGTTCTGTTCTCATCTTCTTATCATGTAGGATCCTATGATTCCGATCCCTCCTCTATTCTGATGAAGGGAATTTCAAAGAATTATACCTGTCCTGCCTCAGAGGCACTCAAAATACAAAGATAAAAACACATAGTCCCTGTCTCCAAGGAGCTTATATTCTACTATAATCCTTTGATTCTCCAAGATATGTAGGAAGTTAGCTATATATGTCACTGCTTCATAGAACATCAAATCTAGAAGGTACTTCAGAGGCCTTTTGGTTCAGTCTCTACCTGAGTACATAAATGTTTTTGGATGCTATGGGCCATAGTGCTATAGATAGGACTGTAGATTTTGAACTTGAAGATGAGGAAACTCAGGACAGACAGGTTAAGTAACATACCTGAAACATGAATACTCTGTATAGCCTCTTTAACAATTGGTCATCCAACCTCTCCTTTGAATAAAAAGAAAATTCCTGTTCCAGAGGCAACAGTAGAGGGCAGATAGGTGGTACATGGGTGGAACACTGGGCCTGGAATCAGGAAGATTCATCTTCCAGAGTTCAAATCTTGCTTCAGACATTTACTATCTGTGTGACCTTGGGCAAGGCATTTTACCCTGTTTGCCTCAGTTTCCTTATCTGTAAAATGAGCTGGAGAAGGAAATGGCAAACCACTCCAGTATCTTTGCCAAGAAAAACCCAAAATGCAGTCACCAAGAGTTTGATGTGACTGAACAACAACACCACCAAAATTCCCGAGGCAGCCCAATTAAACTCTGGGCATCTCTGACATGAAGGAAAACTTGGAATTTCTTCTGGGCTCAGCTTGATTCAAGGTAGTCACGTGGTTCAGGCCAGGCATTTAAACAAAATGAGATATTGGTAGACAATGCGACGTTTAACAACAATAACAATAGTTTACTGAAATAATAGTATGGAAAAGATATCCCGCAAGGATACGGCATTGATTCAGCTGGGCACAGTTCTCTGGCCCCTTCCTGGTCACCAGGGTATATGTGTATGTTGAGCCTGAGAAGCTTCTGACCCCTCCTATGTTAACCTTTTCCTATTTTGTTGACTAAGAAGATGCTTAAACAGTTCAAGGCCTGGTCTTTTGGACCAGCTAAATCTTTAAGAGAGTTTCATTGCTTTTTAGGGAGAAACTAACTTAGACTACCAGCATGAGCCCTAGTAGATGTTGCTTCTATCAAATCTTTATGCTGAGTTAGAATTTGTCCTGTTGTTATTTCCTTGTTTCAGTCACATCTGACTCGTTGTGTCCCCGTTTGTTTGGGATTTTCTTGGCAAAGACCCTGGAAGGGCTTGCCATTTCCTCTTTCATCTCATCTCAACTGAGGCAAAGAGGATTAAGTGACTTGCCCAGGGTCACACAAATAGTAACTGTCTGAGGCTGAATTTGAACTTAGATTTTCCTAACTCCAGGCCCAGTGCTTCCTCCACTACACCAAAAAACTGCTCAGAATTTGCCCTATTTTGCCTTAATTCTCCAGTGACTTCAGTGCTAATTAATAACGCAGAGAGCTCTGGAATTGGATAAGAGGACCTGGTTCAAGGATGGGCTAGGTGGCGCAGTGAATAGAGCACCTGCCATGGAGTCAGGAGGACCTGAGTTCAAATTCTGTCTCAGACACATAACACTTACTAGCTGTGCGCCCTTGGACAAGTCACTTAACCTAAATTGCCCTGCCTTTCCCCCTTCCAAAAAGAGAAAAAAAAAAGAGGACCTGGGTTGAAGTCCTGCCTCTGATGTTGACTACTCTGATTTTGGGGAAAATCACTTAGCCTCTCTGGGCCTCAGTTTCCTCCTCTGTAAAATGAGGCCAATGGACTAGAGGCCATAGTCCCTTCTGGCTGCTATATTTGTGGTCTCTCATATCTCACCTTGAGCTGGCATGTAACGCCCTTTATCCTAATATTTTCTGTTTCATTTTTTTAAATCCTCTGCAAACATTTTCTATGCCTGCTCAGAGGAGCAGTTATTTTAATGTGGCTGATATGGACTCAATGAATCTACAAATCTGTTCTATACAAAGACTAAGGCCAAAGACAGGATCTCCTAGATTGACCTCCCTGATGTCATGTACCTCTGCATTGAATTCATCTGCCCTTTTAGACCTAAGGGGAGGGGGTGGGGTGGTGATTGACTCCAAAGAGAAGACCTGTCCACTTTTCCTTGGCTGGAAAGATGACGGCTGTCATATGAAGCCTTCTGAAGGGTTGTGAGGAGTGGGGGTTAATGCAAGGGAAGTCCACTGAGATCCCTAGGGCCAGGTCAAGGGTTGGGGATGGAAGAGCATAATTGCATATGGCCCATTGGCAGGGTCACCTTGGTCATGGAGCAATCCAACATTTACAGGAAACTCCACAGATGGTGCAATTCCGTAATTCTTTTTCTTTAAAGGGGGGAGGGTAGGGATAACAGGAGTAAGATTCATACAGCCAAGCCCTATTTGGAAGGAACAGTGGACCTTCCCCTTAGTTTCTCTATGCTGTGTAGTTGGTGCCACTTAGCTAATTTAGCCACTAAAGGGCTTTTGAAGTTTGGCCAGAGGCCTTCTCACTGGCCGTACACCACAGCACAATGCCCAAAAATACCCTCTTTTAATTCCATTTCATTAGCAGGGAGCTCTTGCCCTGCTTCCTCCTTATCATCACCTGAGGCCTGGAAGGCCTGCCAGTAAGCCTGCTGCCAGGGCCAACGACTGGCTGCCAAGCAGCTTCTGCAGCTGACTCCAGGAGCGCCTCCAGCTTTCACCAACAGTGCTCCCTTTGTTGGGAACACAAGCTGCCTGCTCCCAGAGCCTGCCCACAAGCCTTTTATTCCGGCTGTGTGTTGCTGGCCCTGAGCCAACCTCAGGAAAACCCAAACCACCATGTTCTGAGGAAGGTACAAAGATTAAACGTGGGTTTCTGTGGCTTGCTGTGTTTAATACACATGGGGAAGAATCAAGAAACCTAAACAGGAATTAATGTAATTTTCCCAATGCTTGGACTTATTCTCTACTGACCTCTTCTTTTCACTCCTCCTCTACTCCAAGCACTGCTTATGCAAAATAGTTCTACATGAAAATCTGCAGGCACAGTGACTGCTAGCTTTCAAAGGAAATTGTAGCTTCTTGGCTTCAGCCTTGGAGGGGATGCTTTCTTCCTCTTTAATCAAACTTCTCTGGTTAGACCTGTAGGGTTTTAAGGTAGAGAGTTGGAACTTTTTTTTTAAAGTGAGATGCTTAGAAAACTTAGATATGTCTTCAGCAAGTGTGCAGGGTACCAGAGAAGGAAAGAGAGACAGAAAAAGAGAAAGAGAGAGAGAGATACAGACGGACATACACACAGAGATAGAGAGACAGAGAAGAAACAGAGAGACACAGAGACAGAGAGAAAGAGAAAAAGAAAAGAGGGACAGACAGAGACACAGAAAGACATAGAGAGACATACAGAGACAGAGAAAGAGAAGAAGCAGAGAGACGCAGAGACAGAGACAGAGGCAGAGAGAGACAGAGAGAAAAAGAGAAACAGAGAGAGTTGGTAGAGATGATGATGAGGAAGAGGAGGAGGACATGCCCAGGGAATGCGGGAAGAATGAAAATTCATTTGGCAAGAGTATTAGAAGAAAGTGCAGTCTTTTCTTCTTAATCATCTCCTGAGAGCTGTGTGCAAATCCTGAGGGAGAATTCAATGGTTCCCATCATAGGATTTAGAGATGGAAGAAGTCTTAGAGAGCACTTTGTCCAATGCTCTCAGGGCACCAATCAGGGCAATGAAACCTGGAGAAGTCAAACCACTTGCCTAAGGTCACGTAAGGAAATAAATTACAGAGGCAGGCCCTCTGGTTTCCAAATCCAAGACTTTTTCTCTCACACGTAGCATTCATCTCTTCTCTTTTTCAGTGACTGCCCCTATGTCTGGATTGCTCTCCCTTCCTTGACTCATCCTTCTGGCTTCCCTGGCCTCCTTTTGAGACTCAGCTCAAATCCCACTTGTTGCAATAGGCCTTTCCTGGTACTCTTTGGCACCGGTGCCTTCCCTCTGCATGCATCCCCAATTTACACTGTATATGTCCTGTGTATATACGTGGCTGTTTACCTATAGTGTCCGCCATTTGACTGTGAACTCCACGAGAACAGGGGATGTTTTCACCTTTCTTTCTATCTCCAGCTAATTAGAGCACAGTGCCTCTTGCTTCTTAATTACCTAGAAAATCTTTGTTGACTCCTTAAGTAAATGTGCTGTTCCCTAGAAGGCCGTTATCATTTGCGCTTTAGACCCTTTCATCATGCTCTGTTCCCTAATTTTGTGGCTGGTCACTTTCCCCTTTCTCATTTTTTTCTTATTCACATCCTTATTCATTGAATGGTCTGTGACTTCTGGGAAGGAAGTCATCAGCATCAGGAATCACCTTTGAACTGGCTCTGCCGATTGTTAAATTTTCAGTGCGAGCATTTACACCTCGGAAATCAGCAAATACTTTAATTCAGGGCTTGATTTATTGTTTTGTTGATTGAATTAGGAAAGCAATGGAGAAATATTAATAGTGCAAATTAAACTGAAAAGCATCTCACAAATATAGTTTTTGTTTTTTATTTGCTTTGGAGAGTCAGTTGTTACATATTTACCAATACATGGCTGCAGGACATGACTGAGGAGTTGTCTTTTTTTGGGGGGTAGGGGGAGATGGAGAAAGTAGCACAATTGGGCTTAAGTGACTTGCCCAAGGTCACTCAGCTAGTAAGTGTCAAGTGTCTGCAGCCAGATTTTGAACTCAGGTCCTCCTGGGGCCGGTGCTCTATTCACTATGCCACCTAGCTGCCCCAATTTTTTTTTTTTTTAGTAAGAGATCTTTTCTTCCCATGGATATCCCCAGGGGCTGCCCTATGCAGAGCTAAAACTAGTCTGTGATCAGATAACAGCAAATTGACCTTTTGTAAGTGGATCACAGCAGCAACAATAAGTGGAAGGCAATCTCCAGGCCAAATGTGGGAAGAAGCAGGCCTCTGGTTTCCTTTTCTCTGACATGGTTTAAAAGTAATGTGGGTCAATGATCAGAAAACAACAACAGAAAAGGTCCAGGGCTGCATTAAATGCATATTTGGGGCCCATAAATCTAATCCAGTAAATTGTCTATTATCTAAGGCAAGTGAGAGGAAAGATATGGATTATTGAGGCAATTAAACTTAGAAATTTAGCTTTGTAATACTGGGAAACCTTACCTAATTCTACCTTTTACTCTAGAATCCACAACTCTTTTGTTAATGAAGAAGGGAGTTTAAAAAGTAGGTTTAAAAGCAGTAATCCAGAGCCCCAACCTGAGTTTCTTGGTGACAAAAATTAGAATTATTGTCCAGAAGAAAGGAAAAATATAGCTTTGGTCCCTGCTGGTCAGTGCTTGCTTAAATAGTTCAAGTAAGTGGTGACTGGCATATTTATGCAAACCCCTTCTCTGCTCTCCCAACTCCTTTGCCTATGTCTACACGCAGAAGGTCAGGGTTTTTTTTTTTTTCTGGGGTTAAATTAGGCCACTAATCAACTTCCTGTGCCATGTGGTTCCAGCTCTAGGTTTTTAAAACTATTTGCAGCTTCAAGTCACATACATATTATGACAACTCTTAGTAGCCGCAAGCTACAAGTTGCTAATTGAGGTTTCTGGGCCTTCAGATCATCGTTTTGGGAAAATAAGGGGGGTTATGACCAAGGTACCCAAACCAGGCACTTTTTAGTTTGAAGAAGGTCAAGAAACAAAAGACAGTATCTTTTGTATACGAAGGGAACCGAGGTAGCAGGTAGATCATATCAAGTAAAGAGGTTTAAAGGTTTAAACCAGCAGTTCTCAACCTGTGGGTCGCGCCCCCTTTGGGGGTCAAACGACCCTTTCACAGGGGTCACCTAAGACCATCAGAAAACACATATTTCCAATGGTCTTAGGAACTGAGACACCGCTCCTCTATCTGTCTCCAGGCAGGTCTGCCCACATGCAGATACGCCCACATATGAGTATTAAAGGGTCGCTGCATTAGGAAGGTTGAGAACCACTGGTTTAAACTATTCGACTTCTCATGGTCCCTTTCTAGCACTCATAAGGAGCTGTACCTGGGAAATGAGGGTGATGTGGTATTGTGGAAAGAGTTTTGAACTGAGAATCAGGAGGCCTACATTCTGGTTCATGGCATGACCATAGTCAAATTGCCTCACTAGTCACCAAATTCCCCATCCCACAAATGAGGGAGATCATGAAAACATTTTTTGCCCTAAGGATAATTGATGGTGTGTACATGTACTTACTTTGAGGAGATCTGCTATCCCATCTATATGGGACCCCAAAGCAAATGATACGGGATTACAAATGATCAGCTCCTTTTGTATTGCTCTTGTCTAAATTATCCACCCAACACATTAGGAGTCTTCCGCTATAACTCCTGACACTGCATGGATAAAAGTGGCTATTGGTTAGCCCTTGCTCTCATTACATGATTCACTTCTTTTTCCAGCTATCTCTCTCTCTATCTGATAATAGCCTCAAGCCACTCTTTCTTCTGCCCTCCTTATTTCTTCATCTGCTTCTCCTGTTAGAATGTGAGTTCCTTGAGAACAGGGATTATCTTCATTTTCTGTTTGCATCTCCAGGGTTTTGCATAGAGTAAAAGCTTAATAAATGCTCTTCCATTACTTCATTCACTGGTAATATATTGCAGCTTTCTCAGGTCTACTATGCACCTCTTTGTTGCCTTTTAGGTGACCCACAATTTTGATTATTTGTAGAGCATGATATTCTATGAATTGCTCACACATTACATTATGTAAAGAATTTTTACTTTAAAGATAGATCTTTTATTTCAGGGTAAGTCTAGATTCATTAAAAGCAGAATCACAGAATTTTTTAGCTAAAAGGGACTTCAATCGCCACCTAGTTCAACCCATAAAGAAATCTCACTTCCACATAACAGGTAAGTAGCTATCCAGTCCTTCCCTGAAGACTTCTAATGGCAGTGAATCCACTACCTTCAGAGGCAGCTCATTTTGCAGTAACAATCATCTTTATATTTTCCCCTTACATCAATCTAAATTTGTCTCCTTAGCATTTATTTCTACCCATGACTCTTAGTTCTTCCCTATGGGGTCAAACAGAACAAATCTCATCCTTCTTCCATATCATACATAGCTCTTCAAATACTTGGAGACAGATATAATATCCTGAGTCTTTGCTAGGCTAAACATCCTAGTCAGCATCATTGTGTGACTTCCTTTAGGGGTGCTCAAAAACATAGGTGTCGATATTGAGAAGATGGGTGGTGTGGATAACTCAGGATTAAGGTTTGGCAAGGCAGGAACAGTGATAGGACAAAGGGGCATGGATTCTAAAGGTGAAGATAGTATAAAGTAGAACATCTTAATTATAAGGGCAAATCAACAATGATAAGAAAGTAAGACAAGGTCAAGCTTATGAACAAGGGAAAACAGAGACAGATGACTTGGAGATTGCAGTGGAGCCAAAGAATAGCTTTAAGAGGAGTGAGGTAAAGAGACTAATGGAAGTGTGAGAAGCTATGATTAGAGATGGGAATTTCAGAATTCGGTCTCATGGAAAATGTGCAGTTATGGGTGATGGTGAGATCTAAGCAATTTCCAAAAGGCAATTCAGTCAGTTAGCCTCCATCTATTCAATTATATGTAAGTATGCATACATGTGCACACATATTGTATATATGTTTATAATTACACAGATATAGATATTTGTGTGTATCTACATATACATACATATATGCACATATACATACACATATGCATATTTTGCCTATGTTATTGGACCAACAACATGTGGGCTGTCCATGTAACGGCATCGGATGGTCTTCATCCAGTTGATTTTTCCTGTGTGGATGTTAGGCTGAGCTCTTTTCAGTGACTATGGATCTCATTTGGAAGGCTTTGCAGTTTTCTAAGAGCTTGATAGAGTCAACACAAAGTCATCCACAGACAAGAGCATTAGGAGAACCTTAACATAGATAATGCAGTTAGCTGATGCAGCAGATATAGCACATGACCTGAAATCAGGAAGACATCTTCCTGAGTTCAAATCTGGACTCAGAAACTTCCTAGCTGGCTGACCCTGGGCAAGTCACTTCACCTTGTTTGAAAGAGTCAAACACAATTGAACAACAACAAACATAGAGAATTCCCCTTTCCTTGGGGCTTTATGCTACATATCCTCTACATAGGGGGCAAATTCCCCCTGGCAAGTAAGTCTCCCTGGTTGTTTTTCCTTTTATATAAATAGTTAAATAATTGTCAGAGAGAGTGAGCAACAGAGACAGAGAGATTGTATCTGTTATATATTTTAAGGAAACTTGTATGATTATAATGATTATAACTTAAGCATGAGAGTAATCTTGTTGGATGAACACATTTAGGAAGTTTTTTGCACCACTGAATCAAAATTCTTTTTTATCATAAACAGTAGGCACGGGACCATCTTGCATCCTTTATAATTTTCAGTCAACTGTACAACTGTTAAGATGTGGTCTGCTCTAGAATATTACTTGCAGAAGCCTATCCCATTTTCTAATCTTCATTCTGGTGCTTGATAAATTGTTATTGGATTAGATTGGTTGCATGTGTAGTTAGTTTATTGTCATAAAGATTTGGGGGGAGTATGAAAAGTAGATATATGGCTTAGTAGTTACTGATGTTTTCTCAGTCTCTTTAACAACAAAAATAGTAATAATAAAATACTCTTCTCTCTTTCAGATGTCTTGAGAATCAATAACTCTATACCTTCAAAATTGTGTCTCCTGTAGCATAGACTTCCCTGGTGCCTAGTCCAGCTGCTCTTCCAGACATGTGCTGGTTAAGTGTCTAACAATTGGATATCTGTGGGAAGTACAACACACTTTTAAATTTAATCTGTTATTAACACTTTCTGAATCCCTTAAGTTGAGAAATCAACAAAATAATGAATCAAGCCATGATTTGTTGTGTTTGCCAATTTCCAAGATGTAAATGCTCAAAATTTAACAATTGGCTTTCAGAGTCAGTTTGAGCTGGTTCCAGCACATTCTTGGCTTTTCCCATCATCATTTTTCTTAATGTTATTCCCATTACCTCTTGTAGCACATTAGGGGACTGTCATGTTAGAGCTTATATGTTGTGGCTCCATTGTCACTCATGGAGAAAATAGTTTGTTATAGAAATCTTTATGGATTGTTTGCAATTTTTTTATCTGTTCATCATTTTCTTTCTTAAATACCCTCAGTATGATTTGACTTAGGGAAGCTAGGTGGTACAATGGACAGAGAACCTGGGGCTGGAGTCAGAAAGACCTCTATCAGTGGTTCTCAACCCATGGGTCATGACCCCTTTGAGGGTCGAACGTCTCTTTCACAGGGGTTGCCTAAGACCATCGGAAAATGCATATTTCCAATGGTCTTAGGAACTGAGACACTGCTCTTTTATCCGTCTCCAGGCAGGTCCACCCACATGTAGATACACCCACATATGAGTATTAAAGGGTTGTGGCATTAGGAAGGTTGAGAACCACTGACTTATATTCATGAATTCAAATTTGGCCTCAAACACTTACTAGCTGTGTGACCCTGGGCAAGTCATGTAGCCCTGTTTGCCTCAGTTTCTTCATCTGTTAAATGAGCTGGAGAAGAACATGACAAGCCACTCCAGTATCTTTTCCAAGAAAACTCCAGATAGGGTCATGAAGGGTCAGACACAACTGAAAACAACTAAACAACAAGTGATTTGACTAAAGTCAGTCTCAAGCTTTCTATAAACTTTGCTCCTCATTTTCTGTAAACTTTTTCTCATTTTCCATCTGTTACTTCTTCCTGTTTTATGAGGTGATATTGGTCAGCATCTTCTACTGTGCTGTAATAGAAATCAGTTTAGACACTAAATTGGTCCTATTCTTCATGGCCACATCTATGATTGGGAAAGAGATCAAGTGTTTGCAGCCTGAGACAATTTGTGAGTTTTCTTGGTGTCCTCTTGTGGCAACTGATTTACCCTGGTTAAATTTCCTTAGCAAGAGGCAATAGTCTATGGTAATGTCTGTTCTTGCTCTTCCCATTTTTCATTGTCAAAAGTTTGATTAAAATGGGTCAAGTTGGAGGGGTATGTCCTATCTTCTTATTTTTATTTTTCCTTTAACTTGATAATGGTTTTAATGCCTGCTCTAACAAGGCAATTGTTTTATCATACATAGATAGATGATTCAGAAATAGCTCTCATATGAGGAAGCCATTGGTTCTTGTCTTTTAAGACATAGTTAATTTCATTTTCCATGATGTTCTTCAGTACTCATCATGTACAGTGCCTCTTGACCCTCTTCCCGAAGAAAGTACTCATGAAGTGTCGCTGTTAAGTCAGTGTGTTGTCTACAAGCCTTTGCCCCGTCTCACTTCTTACTTCTGGATCATGTTTTCCACCATATTTTTAACTGCTATGCCTATACCCACTTTGTATTGAAGTCATCAAATATTAAAGTGTATGTTGATTTAATTTGGAATGTCTTTTCGAGTCTCTCTTGCATTTCTCTAGTTTTTCGTACTGTGGCACATAAGCTGTAATTACCATGATAATGGTCGTTTTGCAAATTCTAAACATGAGTAAGATGTTTCTCATGGTCTCTGGACACATGATAAAAACCAGTTCTGCCAACTCTTTTATTTGTATCTCCCAGAAGAATCTGTGAGCCAACCACGCTCTTAGCTGCAACGGCCCCCTCTCTTCTGATTTCATTCAGAACGAGAAGGTAAAGATGGATAGGACCAGATAGGATATCCCCTTACTGACCACTAGATAAGGAGCTCACATTCGAGGACCGGTAGTTAAGTGCACATTTATAGATGGCATAAATGTTACATGATTTTTAGGTCCTTCTGATGCTGTCTCTATAGATGCAAGGCAATCAATCTGCTTGAAAGCAGAGATAGTTTCATTTTTTGTATTTTCTTTGCCAGCATGGTGCCTGGTACAGAGTGGTACTAAATAAATGCTCACTGATTATTGAATTGAGGGTCATTTTGTATCTTTCTTTCTCATATGGTTTGTCATGCCCCTAGAATTCATGACCGAGTGGTCAGCTTCTTGGTGAAGAGCTTCTCTATACTTATTCAGGTTGGCCCCTAGAAAGCAAATATAGTCTGCCCCCAAGACCAAGCTCAGTGTCTTTCCAAGATGGCAGAATCTGCCAGAGATGATGCCCCACTGGCAAAACATTCAAGATCCTAGAGTTATAGACTAGAGGTATGTCTACACACAAATTTTCCCAAAGAGAAGATAAAACTACAGAAAAGATAACCTAACAGTTGGTTAATTAAAAATGTATTAGAGGCCTTTTCTAGCTCTAAAGTTTCTTGATTCAGTCACACCATTAATCCGATATCAGTGTATCCCTTGAATTTTTCCCAAGTAATAATGATGGGTTGAGCTGAGCCCTTCACCAGGTCTTCCCCATCCTTAGGAACCATCATCTATCAAAGGACTGCTCAGGCATGAAACAGGGCAAATCTAGATGACCTCAATGGGAAGGAGAATTCTCTTAGCTTTGACTTTGTTAGGACCAAATTCTAACCAATGGAGCCAACTGGCCCTATAATTCTCTGATTTGACTTCCATCTTAAATAATATCATCCAGGAAGCATCTTCCAGTCATGGGGTGATTATGTTTATTGAAACATAGGAATTAAGAGTGGGGTCAGAAGAAAACTTAGAGATCATCAAGTCCAACACACATTTTACAGATGAGAAAAGGGAGACTCAGATGGAAGAAAGTGAGCACTGAACCTAGAACCAGGAAGAGCTGAATTCAAATCCTGCCTCAGACACTCACCAGCTATATGACCCTGGACAAGTCCCAGGGTCGTAACTGTAAAATGTGGATAAAAATAACATCCGCCTCTCAGGGTGGTTGTGAGGATAAAATGAGACAATATTTTGTAAATACTTTGCAAACCTTAAAGGGACAATGATGAGGATGATTATAATGCAGAAGCAGAATTCTTGTCTCCTGCAGAGGAAGATGATACTACAACAGTAAGGCCTCATCTGCCTCTCCTCCAAATAGAGGGTATGAAATCCCATTTGTTTGACCAAGATAAACAGCAAGTGTAATTTCTGAAGAGTAAAAGTAAACCCAGAACATAAGCAAACTGCCAATAAAGGAATGACATAGGAATATGGCTTTCATTAAAACACAAAAATAAAATCCAGACTTCCCACTGGAAGAAATGACACTTTTTCCAAGATGGCAGATTCTGAGTTCTCCCTGGGTGCTGAAGGACTGAGTACAATCTAGTTCTCTGATTCTTGATCACCATTTATTAAAATGCTCCATCTCACTGTTGCTTTTTGGGGGAAAGTCTGAAACAACTTTCTACCTGGGAGGGTGGAATGTGCATGTTCTTGGGCCACTTGGATTCTTTCCCATCCTTTCTGCCTATCAAACACTTTTGAATGAACAATTTCTTTCTGGAAACACTAGCCCTTTCACAGACCCAGTTGTTTCCAAATCCCGGCATCTTTGTTCTCAGAAGCTGCACATATTCAGAGAAGCCACCCCACCTCTCACAATGCAGGTGAGGCAAATTTATGAGCACATATTACACATGACTCTGAGACATGAGAGGTTGTTGTAGTATTTGGGTATCCTGCCTACTTGATGAGAGTTAGACAGGATCAGACTTGTAGTCCATTATATCCTCTTCCCAAACAAAGACAAAGCTTGTCCTTGAACTCCCCAAATGAAGCACATGACTCATGATCCATGTGCCTATCCCTGAATCCACCCCTCGGGAGAGGATGCTATAAACTGCCTTGAATAAACTAACAGTTGTTTGGGGTTTGGGACTGACTTCTGTTGTTGTTTTAATTAACCAATTAATTATCTTTCAGGTGAAGCCAACACACTATTCTGCAAGGCAATGTAATGTAGTGGCAAGAAGATAAAAGATCTGAATTCTAAGTCCCAGCTCTGTCCTGAGAAGTTGCTTTATTCTCTCCATGTGTAAAATGGGGAAGGGTAAACCTCCCTGCATTTTCATGAAGGGAGGAAACAAATATTTATTAAGAATCTAATATGTACCACACAATGGGCTAAGAACATTACCAATCTTATCTCATTTGATCCTCACAACAACCCCTGGGGTAGATCTTAGAACTGCTTCCTTTTTATAGTTGGGGAAAACTAAGGCAGACAGAGGTTAAGTGATTTGCCTAGGTTCATATGGCTAATCAAGGGTCAAAGGCCATATTTGAACTCATCTTCCTGTCTGTGGGACAGTGAGGTGACACAGGGGATAGAGTGCAGGGTCTGAAGTCAGGAAAACTCATTCTTGTGAGTTCAAATCTGGCCTCAGACACTTACTAGATACGTGACCCTGGGCAAGTCACTTCACCCTGTTTGCCTCAGTTTCCTCATCTGTAAGATGAGCTGGAGAAGGAAATGGCAAACCATGCCAGTATCTCTACAAAGAAAATCCCAAATGGAGTCACAAAGAGTCAGATATGACTTCAATGACTGAACAATTTCCCGGCTAAGGCCCAGTACTCTGTCCACCGTGCCACCTAGTTGCCTCTGTGTGTCTTGTGTGAATAATAGAAATCTATAATAATCATGAGCATTTAGGAGCCTTATAGAAGAAAACTATGGATAACAATGTATAATTAGGTTCTAGATTAACTGCTAAGTCACATAGCAAGCCTGATAGCATTTCATATTATTTTATATTATTTCATATAGTATATAAATGTGCATGTATATATAATTGTGTGTATATGTAGACATTTATGCATTTATAATTATGTCTATTTGCAAATAATCATGAACATCTACCAACAGTCAAATCGACCCTATCCAAGTATGAAAATATCATCTTACTTTGATTTATGAGAAACAGAAGAAAGAATATCATGAAAAGGAACATGTCAGACCTTCAGGCTTTGGGAAACTGATGACTTGAAATTGCAGAAAAGGCAGAAGAATCAGCTTCTGCTTTGGTGGTTGGTTTATTCTGCTGATCTCAAAGAATAGTCAAAAGAATAGCTTTAAAGGTTAGTGATGCATCTAAATGGGTCTCCAGATTCAGTTTGGGCCTATCTTAAAATAGGCAGATTTTCACACACTTAAAAATGGGTTGTGCCCATAATCAGATGCCTAAAGGAAATCATGAAACACATCTAAAGGAACTTAGAGTCTAACCCTCTTTTCTGTTACATTTTCCATTTGTCTGGTGTCAATTTGTTAGACCACAGCCCTGAATGATGTGTAACAGCTTGGGAATAGCAAATTCCTGTATTGGTCAGTCAGCTAGTAAGACAAGAAATGTTTATTAAGCCCCTACTATGTGCCAGGCATTCTGCTAAGCAGTGAGGACACAAAGGAAGGCAAGATAGGCCCTTATCTCAAGCAGCTCACAGTCCTGATGAGAAACAACCCCTCATGGGGAAAACGAGATAGTACAACCATGTGAGGGAAAGAAAAGCTACACATGAGATAATTTGGAGCTAATCAAAAGAGAAAAGTCACTAGAACTAAAGGGAGAATGAGGAATTTTTTTTTTTTGAGGGAATATTTCTTATAAAAAGTTGGATTTTAGCTGGGACTTGAAAGAAATCTAGGAAGCCAGAGTCAGAGATATAGGGAGGTGCTTGAGGTATAGCAAAGAGGTCAGCTTCATTGGGTATATGGAGGGGACGAGGTGTGAGATGAGTTTAAAGGATGACTTATAGTTTAAAAGGATGACCAAAGCAATCTAGGCACTAAGCTATGGCAAGGTTGCAATAGGGATCCATGTAGAATTTACGCACATCTATAAAATCATGGAACTCTGAAATATAAGTAAAATGGTGGCAATTTGATCTTAGGTCTCTTGAGAAATGGCCTGGCACTACATCCTATTTCCCAAACTTGTCAGTGTTCAATTCCCATATGAGAGTATCAATTCGCTATGTTGAAAGGAAAAAAAAAAATCACCCTTCTATGACTACAGCTATTTTACCAATGCTGGGCTCAAGGGTGATTGGATTGTGGATGTCTCTGCACCAGACCATCATCACTCCTGGGAAAATATCTCAGTATAAATGACCCCAAAATATGGGTTAGGGATATCACTTCATAAACCACAGAAAGGGCCGACTAGAAGAAAATTCAGAATTAGAAAAAAACTGTCACATGGCTTACGAGCAGCCAAAGTAAGGTATCCTCCCCCATTTCCCCTAAAACCACAGTCCAGGCATTTTGCACTGAGCTCTCCTGATGGACTGGAAGCCTCTCCTTTGTTTTTGGGAAAGCCACAGTGCTCTACTGGGGAATATGTTGCCAGAGAGATAGTTGCAGGGGACCAGCCAAGTTCCATCATTTCAAAAGACTATGGTTGTGAAGAATGAAAATAACTAACATAAACCAGGCCCCCGAGTGGTGCTTCCTTTGGAAGGAGAACCCAGGCTGGAAATCTTTAAATCCAAGGTCCATTTTCCTAGTAGTGCCAGATGGGAGCACATCTGCCCACACTTTCTCAATTTCTATAATGACCTCGGTACAAGTGCTGTCTACAGCATTCACTTTGCCATTAATTTTTAGTCAGGCAGACAATGCAAACCTGCTCTTGGTTTTTCTTCGAGTGGCATGTGTTCTATTCAATCTGGAAGGCCCAGCCAAGTCCAATTAATGTCACTAGAACCCCTGGAGTTCACACATAGAAAGAAACCGGGAGCCCCAAATTTGGAAGAGTTCCTATTTTTTCAGTGAGGATGGGAAGGGATGGGGTAGTTGTAGCAATAATCATGATGATAATAAAAATGTCAGGGATATGAAATCAGTCTATCAAGACCATTTTTTGGCAGGTTGCTTTCTTCCTTCTGCCCCATTCCTTTATTTCCTGAGAGTCTCCAGACTTTGAAAAAGTCATCACTGGAGTCGGAGGAGACTCCACCAGCAAAATGCTAGACAATTTCCTCCCCTTCCTCAGCTAATGAGAGGAATTTGGTATTTAAAGATCAAAGTTGCATGTATGATTGTGAGTAGATCCATTTTCCCTGTCTTCAGAAAGGTCAGCCTCACATCTTCATGAAATCACCAGTGATGAGCTGTGAAGTAACCTTCTGTGTAGGGCTGAAGGAAAAACAAGACATTTCTATCTCTTGGCCCCTATGCTTGTGACAGTTCCACTGGCTTCTCCAAGGCCTTGCCTCCTCCCCTAGGAGGTGATCACCTCTTCCCCTTCAGGAGCCAAGCATTGCTGGGAAGAGCCTAGGAGTCTGGAGGGGGATTGGCTGTGGTAACTCCCCTCCTGCCTCTCAGATGGTGGTGGCACCTCAGCCACAGCTGGACACCATAAGTGGGAGTGTCCATTCCACTGAAGTCTCTTCTACCTGATTACAGAAGGGAGAAAAGGGGGGGCCTTTTTATAATATTGCTAAAATATCAGTGTTTTGTAAAGGTTGCTACAGAAACACGTAGAGTTGTAGAATCCAAAATAGGATGTCTAGACAAACTCCTACTGTCTGACCTTTTATGTATTTCCTAATCCAACCAATCTTGCCAAGCAAATTGGTGACTAAGCAACAATTCACTTTACACTATGTCATAAAGGCCTGACAAGGCCCAGGTCACAGTTATAAATTTCAGTCTGGCTACTTCAGCAACTCTCAGCTTCCTTTCCCAACACAACTCCCATGTGGTTTCTGGGCTGTGATGTGTGCTCTGGATAATCATGAACTAATTTTGGGGCTGTTAAATCCAAAAGCCACAGGGCTGCTGAGAAACAGAGAGTACTTTCATCCAGTAGGACCCCAGAGTTTACATAAAACGGTAAAAGGAAGGCTGGAGAAAGTCTCTGGCAAAAACAAAATAAAAGGCAGCTTCGTTGGAGTCTTGGGGGCAGCCGTCTCTTTCTGGGGGGCAAAGATTTGGCATTGCTGTTTTCTAAATAAATGGAGCACTAATGGTGCTGGAGCTAATAATGCTAAAACATGCTAATCACACCCCCAATTAATAACGTTCTTTCTATTTTTGAATTTCCTTCCCTTTAAGAAATGGCTGAACCTCTCAAAATTAGCCCCTGGACAAAAGTATCTGGGTATAAGTAGAAGTATCCCTTGTTCTAAGTAGACTCAACATTCAGAATTTGCAATTCACCAGATGAATAAACTTAGAGCATTCATTAATCCCCCCCCCCCCCAAAAAAATCTTAAGCCTTAAAGTTAAAAGGAGTTTTCATTTTGCCTTAGAGAATGTCATATAGTATAGTGTAGTAGGAAGAATATTGGGTTTAGTTAGAGTCAAATGGCCTGGGTTTGAATCCAGACATTGGGGAAATCACCTAAACTTTCTGGGTTTCAATTTCTTCTACTATAAAATGAGAGGATTGGACTAGGTGATCCCAAAGTTTCCTTCTAACAAATTCTATGTGTTAGTTGATAGTGTTGGCTGGCAAAATACGTTGTTATGACTTAGTTCTTATAAAAGTCACAGAATTTACATCTAGAAGGGGCTTTAAAGATTATTGAAGTAACATACCCATTATTGAGGTGCCACTCCCCAATTAGCTCATGATGATCCAGATAAGGAAACTTAGGTCCTGAGAGAGTTATGGAGCTATTTCAAGGTCACACAGGTTAAAAGTAGTAGAGTTCTAGTAGACATGGCACCTATCTAGAACAAAGGAGAAAAAGAAAATAAAACTCTGAGACCTATAAGCAAACAAGGGTGTTCTTAGCCATGAGGAATACGATTGGTTAGGATGGGTGGTGGCTCCCAACCCAAAGGAACTTCTGCATCTGTGCAAGTCATTCAAAAGTAAAAAGTGAGTTACGGGATGGAAAACATAATTCTCAGCAGAAAAAAAAAGTACTGCTGGTACACTTTGAGAAGAATGGTGATACAATGTAAAATAGATTTGGTATGAAGACCCAGGTTCAAATGCAAAGTCAGTCGCCATCTGACCTTGGCTCTGACTCCACATGTCTGGCCTTATTGTCCTTATCTGTGTATGTATGTGTGTGTGGGGGGGTGGCTGAAATAGACACTCTAAGGTCCCTTGTACCTCAAAAGGTATTATTCTCTAATATCCCAAACTCTGTAGTACTGACAATCATTTTCATTTTTTCCTTTAAGAAAACTTTTCAAAGTCTATTGATTTCCATGCACAACCCAAGACTTAGGGATACATATTGATTTTCAAATGGAAGGCAATAGAAAATAAGATTTACTTTATTGAAATTTGCTTTACAATCAATAATGGGAGAGTACTCTACTTCAAAGAAAAGACCTACTCTCCCTAGTGCTTCAGATTAGTAAACACTTATATATATATATACATATTATATATATATAATATATGTATACATATTATATATATATAATATATATATATATATTCAAAGATGATAAAAGGACAACTTTTCATCAGACTGCAAAGTTCTTGGACAGTAAGATAAAATGAATGTATTTTTGTGAATCTTATATATTTTAGGTGGGGGAATCAGTCTAAGGAATCTAAGCTCTAAGCTTGATCTCAAAGGGAAGATATTATTGGAGAAATATATTCTAAAGCTCTGTGATGGGAGGGAGGGAAATCATGATAATAGAACAGATTTTTTTTTAAAAAGATACACAGAAAACAGGAACTCTTGATTGAAGTTTGCTTTTGCCAGAAGTTGAGGTTTTGGAGTTTTCTCTAATACTCATTTTTAATTGCTTCTATCTAAGACAAAGGCTTGATATTGTTCTTTGGATAGCTTTGAATATTTGATAAAGAAACTCTGACACTGTGGTAGAAAAGCTCTGTGAATCTCTTACAGAATTAAATCACTTTCATTTTACTTTCTGGCCTTTGTCAGAAAATCCTTGTAATAACATAAACCACAAAGCTGAATCATTTGGTAAATGTAGTAAAACCATCTTTTGGGAGAGATTGAATGTTGAAAGAAAGGGTTAGGGGGTGTGTGTGTGTGTGTGTGTGTGTGTGTGTGTGTGTGTTGCAGAAGCACTGCTGGACTCGGGAACCAAGGGACCGAATTTTGAATTCAAATTCGATCTTTACAGCTTTTTAACCTTAAATGTTATCACGAAGGTCACTTTGTTTCTGTGGACTTCCCACGTCAGAAGGATTTTAATAGACATCCTCTGTGACTCTTTGAAAGGCCTCATCTTATGGATCTACCATGCCACTTTAAACTGAATAAATATCAATTTCAATAAAATTTAAAGTCCCAATAAAAGCAGCTAGATTGTCATTGATAGGGCGGAGTCAGAAAGATCTGAGTTCAAATCCTACTTAGAAGGTATGTGAACCTGGGCAAGTCACATACCTTCTCTCTGCCTCGGTTTTCTCAACAATAAAATGGGGATTATAATAGTATCTACCTAATGGGTTTGTTGTGAGGATTAAATGAGATGATATTTGTAAAGTGCCTGGCACATATTAGGTGCTTAATAAATGCTTTTCCCGCCTTTAATCCAAAGAAGATGAACTTTAACTTAAAGCAAATTTTAAGGGAACAGTATAGCTGGTTGCATGGCTTACTGAAGCTTCATGGGTTTAAATGAAGGAATATTGATTACCAGCATACATTTTTATTGCTTGTTCGCATTATTTACCTATAAAGTATTCATCATTATGTAATTTTACATCTAAATATATTTCATATACATTAACACTCACAGAATCATGGAACTTGGTGGCTAGATGAGCCCTTAAATATCATTCTACTAGTCTAAGTCTTCCATTTTAGAGATCCCAGAGAAAGGAAATGATATGTCAAAGGTCACACAGCTACTTAGCAGCAGACTTGGGTCTAGAGCCCCTATCTTGATTGCTAATCTGGCATACTTTCCACTACATCATCATAACATTCGTAATTTTTACAACATAAAGTTGGCAAGATTTGTTCCCATTTCTGAAATAAAGTATTTTGAAGATACGCCTACATCTTCAATTAAATGGAATTAGGTGGAATTTACAACCTATAGTGGGAAAAGTACTAAATCTGGAGTGACTCAAATCTCTGGTTTTCTTAGTAGTTGAAGTATCCCTTCTCTCCGGGCCTTGACTTCCTCACATATAAATGCATTGGAATAATGATCTCAAAGGTTCCTTCCAACTTGAAATCCTATATTCTAGGGGATCCTTCTTGTCTCTGGGAGACAGAAATTAATAATAATAATAATAATAAAGTTCTAACGAATTAAGTGCTAGGCACTTAGCATTGTAAAATGTTAGACATTTTACAATTACAATTTCATTTGATCCTCGCAACTACCACTAGAGGTAGGTGCTGTTTAATGATTTTCGAGTTGAGGAAACTGAGGCAAACAGAGGTTAAATGACTTGTCCAGAGTCACAAGCTGCTAAGTGTCTGAGGCTTGGATTTGAACTCCATTCTTCCTGACTCCAGGCCCACAGGAGAGAGACACACACAAATCATCTCCCCTAGTCTCTTCTGGTCTTTAGGAGATGGTGAGAGACATCATTTTCTTCTGTCCCCCTCAGCATATATCCAACCTGGCTCATACCTTCCTGAGTAGGCAGGAAGCATCTTTTCCTTCATATTCCCTCTGCTCCTCTCCTAGTTGGCCTGGCAATCTCCCCCAAACTGGTCCCCTGGCCTGAGCTGTCGAAAGCCCTGAGAGGACTTCACCCTGAGGCCAGACCCATAGAGAGGTTGATATCTACCTGAACTCATTCCCCAGTGATTAGCAAACTCCTTTTGGGTCATCTCCTATCCTTCCAGTGTTCCTGAACCCTGTTCTCCAATGCCCTGTTCCCTATTTTTATTCCCCCTCAACCTAATCCCATCTACTCTAAAGTTACCCATCCTTTTCACTCTGGTCTCTGGAATATCTGTTCCATAGGTAAGAGATTTCTTTCATCTTAAATCTTTTACTTGCCTAATCCTTTAATTTTCTGGCTCTCATTGAGACCGGGTTTCCTCCTGATGACATAGCCTCCCCGACTTCCCTTTGCAGCACTACTTGAACTTCTATAATTTACTGGGACTCACTAGTCTAGATGAGGGAGGTAGACTACCCCCTCCTTTTCCTGTGGACCTTACTTTACCTTAGAATAGACCTACCTCTAAGATATTCCTCATCTTGGAATTCAGTGTCTGTTAGATCTTTCCTCCCCAACTTCTGACCTCATGCTAGAGGTCAGATTGAATATTTCAATATTCATATTGCTCCACTCTCAACTGTACTAACCTCTCACTTACTCATCTTAATCATTTCACATGACCACTTACCCTTCCATTCTACCTTGGCTACACAGAGAGATGGTTAGACGCTTGATCTTGCCACTACTCACAAAGGCACCACTTCCATGTTCATTAAATCTGACATTCCCTTATTGGAATACAATCTGTTGTCATTCCATCTCCTCTGTCTCGCACTCCTAAATTCTGCTCTTCATCCTTACATGATCTCCAAACCCTTGATCCCCCCATTCTTTCTCAGGCCATTGCCCCTTCACTGGTTACATTCTCCTCCCTTCCCCATCTTCACTCCTCGATAAACTAGTTCAACATCATGTTGTCTTCTCTAGAGTCTCCAAACCATTTATTCTATCACCAGTCTTGCCATGCCAAACTTCAGCCTTAGTCTTGTTATCTGCTGCATCTGCTCCTACTTGTGTGCTGCTAATTTGAGCTAGAGAAAAATCACAAAATCATGATGACTGGATCCACAACAAATTCGTGTTGCACAATCTCAACTGCTCATTGTGGCTAGGCAATCCTTTGACACCTCCCTACATGACTCACTCTCCCACTTGACACAGCTGCTTTTCTAAACCCTTTTATCCTTCCTCAAACTTTCTATTGCTCCCCCTCCCCTTCCCCTTTCAGGTGAGAACTTTGCCTTGTATTTCTCATGTGCACACAAAAGGCTATTCACCAAGAGATCCCTCTCACCCTTTCATGTCACATCGCCCAGATACCTTCTGCATGTACCTCTTCCTTCACCACTGCTGCGTCACATGAAAAGGCTATCTTTTTTCCTCACCAAGGCAAACTGTTTCTATTTTTCTAGAAAATCTAGAAATATTTCCATTTCTATCCTGTCTCCTCCAACTGATTTCTCCTTCTATCACTCTCACTATCTCATCTTCAATCTCTCTTTGTCTGCTGGCTGCTTGTTCACAAGCCTGTGGCTCCTGCATCCTCAAAAAAGAAACAAACTTCACTTGATCCTATTATCCATCCATCCCTGCTAGCTATCATCCCATATTTCCCCTGGCTTTTGTGGTTAATCTTCTTGAGAAGGCTGTCTGCAACAGATGCCTCCACTTCCTTTCTTCTCACTTTTTTCTTAACCTTTTAGTTTTACTTCTGACCTCATTATTCAACCAAAACAACTCTCTTTAGTTGACAAATCCAATGGCCTTTTCTCAACCTACATCCTTCTTGACCTCTCTGCAGTTTTTGACACTGTCACTCACCCTCTTCTCTCGTTACTTTTTCCTGTCTAAGTTTTTGTGACATTCTGTATTCTGGTTCTCCTCTTACCTTTCTGATTGTTTCCTCTCAGTTGTTTTTTTTTTTGGATCAAATCTTCTAATGATGGGTGTACTCTAAGGCTGTGTTTTGGATCCTCTTCTCTTCTCCCATGAGCACTCTGTCTCCTTTGGTGAGTTGATCAGCTCATGTAGATTCAATTATCATCTCTATGTTGATTATCAAATTTACTCAACTAGCCCTAACAGCTTTCCCAATCTCCAGTCTTGAATCTTCAATTGCCTTTCAGATATCTCAAATTGGATGCTCAATAGACACCTTAAATTCAACATGTTCAAAAACAAGTTGATTTTTTTTCCCGAAAAAAAAAACTTCTTCTATTCCAAATTTACTTATTACTATGTGGAGGGTACCACCATTCTTCATCACCTGGGCTCTGCAACCTGTCAACTTTGATTCTCTCTTACCCCTTTCCCATTTGATTGTAAACTCCATGAGGGATGAGATTGTCTTTTGCCTTATTTTAAAATTTCTCCACAACTTAGCCTGCTACCTGGCACATAATAGGCATTTTTGTTGTTTTTGTTGTTTGTCCTTTGTTCTTTTAAAAATAATTTAATTAATTTGTTTTTAGTTTTCAATATTCATTTCTATAAGTTTAAAATTTTCTCCACCTCCCTCTCTTCCTCCCCCCCCAAGACAGCATGCAGTCTGATAGAGACTGTACACATACATTCTTAAGTTTTTAAAAAAATATTTATTAACTTTTGCTTATTTTTAGTTTACATCATTCATTTCCACAAGATTTTGAGTTACAAATTTTCTCCCCATCTTTCCCCTACCCACCACCCCAAAACAGCAATCCCACTGTATATCCATTCCCCCAATTTGCTCTCTCCTATATCATCCCCCATTACCCCTCTGACTTTCTGGTAGGGCAAGATGGATCTCCCTGCCCCAGTGCCTGTATATCTTATTATCCAGTTGCATGTAAATAATAATAATAGTAATAATATGCATATATATTTTTAACATCTGATTATAGAACTTTAAATTCTAGATTCTTTCTCTTCCTCCCTCATCACCCACCCCCACTGGAAAGACAAGCAGTTCAATACAGCCTGTACATGTGTAGTTATGCAGAACATCTCCACAATGGACATATTGTGAAAGACTGGCTATATGTCCCTCCTTCCTATCCAGCCCCCCACACATACATTCTTATTAAATGTATTTCCACATTAGTCATGTTGAATAGAAGAATTAGAATATATGGGAGGAACCATGAGAAAGAAAAAAAAGAGCAAATAATAAGTTGGATCTTCATTCAAACTCCATATTTCTTTCTCTGGATTTTCCCACATCTTCTCCAACATTTATCATTTTTCTGTTTTGTCACATTAGCCAAACTGATAGGTGTGATGTGGTACCTCAGAGCTGTTTTGATTTGCATTTCTCTAATCAATAGTGATTTAGAGCACTTCTCATGTGACTATAGATAGCTTTAATTTCTTCCTCTGAAAACTGCCTGTTCATATCTTTGACCATTTATCAATTGGGGAATGTACATAGTAGGAATTTAATAAATGTTTATTTATTGACTAATTCTTTAGTATGCCCATGGGTCTATAATCCCATTCAAGTTAGTACCTACAACACAGTGGATAGAATGCTAGATGTGAAGTCAAGAAGACATGGGTTTCAAAGAGATCAAATTTTTTAAAAAGGGAAAAGAACCTACTTGTACAAAAATATTTATAGCAGCTCTTCTTGTGGTGGCAAAGAACTGGAAATTGAGGGGAGGGCCATCAATTATGGAATGGCAGAATAAGTTGTGGTATATGATTATGATGATACTATTGTGCTATAAGAAATGATGAGCAGGATGATTTCAGAGAAATCTGGAAAGACTTACATTTACTGATGTGAATGAAGTGAGCAGAACCAGTAGAACATTGTCTATAGTGATAGCAATATTGTACAATGAAGAACCGTGAATGACTTAGCTGTTCTCAGTAACACGATGATCCAAGACAATCCCAAAGGACTTATGATGAAATATACTATCTGCCTGCAGAGAGACAGAGAGAGAGAGAGAGAGAGAGAGAGAGAGAGAGAACTGATATTGTCTGAATACAGACTGAAACATATTCATTTTCACTTCTGTCTTTTATTCTTTTTTTGTTTGTGTCTTCTTGTACAAAAAGACTAATATTCAAATGTTTTATATGATTGCAAATGTATAACCTATGTCAGATTGTTTACCATCTCAGGTAGGGATAGAATTTGGAAGCCAAAACTTAAAAAAAAACCCCAAGTGTTAAAAACTGTAATTGGGCAGAAAATAAAATTTTATTTTTAAAAAAAGACATGGGTTTGAATCCTACCTCTTTCACTAACTAGCTGTTCATTCATTGACAAGTCACTTAACCTCCCTAAAACTCAGTTTCTCCATTTGTAAAATGGTGCAAACAATGTCTGTAGTTTTTTACCTCACATGGTTGTTGTGGGGACCAAATAGAAAAAAATGAATGTAAAACCCTTTGGAAACTTTAAAGTACCATATAAATGTCAATTATTATTATTGCTATGGACAACTAGGTTGTACAGTGGGTAGAGTGCCTGGGTCTGGAGTGAGAAAGACTCATGTTCATGAATTCAGATCTGTCCTCACACACTTCCCAGTTTGCCTCAGTTCCTCATCTGTAAAATGAGCTGGAGAAGGAAATGGCAAATCACTCCCATATCTTTGCCAAGAAAACCACAAATGGGGTCACAAAGAATTGGACACAACTGAAATGACTGAACAACAGAATTTAATACCCTGTAGTGATGTTGTACAGTTAATTTAATAACCTGCTTGAATAACCATTTCTTTGAATAATCTTCACTGTTCACTTATTCTCATTCCTCCTCTTCCTCTCAGTCTCCTCCCTTTTCTTCTCTTTTTCTTTGTCTCATGAGCTTATTTTGACCTTTAAAGCTTCTGCCAACATTCTTTTTTTAAAATAATTTTTTATTGATTCTTTTTTATGTTACTATTATTTTCCACAATATCCCTCCCCTTTCCCTTCCCAAAGAACCATCCCATATAATAGATAATAGTTTTCAAGCAAAATAAAGAGAAGAAAAATGAGCATAATTGATCAATACTTTTTAAAAGTTTGAAAATATGTTCATTGTACCACACTCATATGCCTCCCAGATCTGCAAAGAAATGGTCTGTGATTATCTTCTCATATCATTTCTTTTAAGTCATGCTTGTTCTTAATAATTTTGCACCATTCACTTTTGATCATTTTGTGATTTTTCTTTCCTTTCACACTGTTGTAGTATTGTATATAGTGTTTTCTTGGCTCTACTTACTTTATTCTCCATCAACCCATACTAATCTTCTTATGTAATTCACATTATTCATCATATTCATCAACTCTTCTAACTCGTTAATATTCCATTATATCATGTACCAGAATTTGTTTAGCCATTCTTCAATTGATCACCATCTATTTGTTTCCAATTCTTTGTTATCACAAAAAGTGCTACTATAAATATTTTGTTGTGCATGGAGAATTTCTTCTTATCAATGACCTCACTGGAATATAAGCCTAGGAACAAATTCTCTAAATCAAAGTCTGGAGATATTTTGGTCATTTTATTTACCTGATTCCAAATTGCTTTCCAAAAAAAGTTGTACTATTTCATACTTCTACTGTCAATGCATTAATGTGCCCAGCAATGTAATGGTCAATGTTTAACAATTTGCTCTCTGAAAGCACATATCACATTTTTAAAAGTTTAACATGCATCATCATCATTTTCAATTTCACTTTCTAAGTCTAGACAATCAACAAAACCAAAAATCCAGCCCTGATTTATAGAATTTGCTGATTTCTGAGGTGTAAATACTCACACCAAAAATTTAACAATCAGTTAACCAATACTTGGTGAATCAGTTCCACTTTTCGCAGTTGTTTACACTGGGGGTCCCTTGCCCCCTTGTCCTATAGCCAATCATATTTTGCCAAACCTTAGCTTTGGATTGCTCCCACCACCTGCCACCTTTGTTCCTATTCACATGGAGCTAGAGGAAGTCACAAAACCACGGTGAAAAGGAATAGATAGACCTGGCTCCAACACACCCTGAGTGTGCCTATCTTTCTAATCTTTTTATCCCTCCAACATTACTATTTCCATCTTTTGTCAGATTTGCTAATTTGCAACATGTGATATGAAACCTCAGTGTTGTTTCAATTTGGATTTCTCGTGTTAGTGATTTAGAGCATTCTTTCATTTGGATGTTAATAGTGCACAATTTTTTTTGAAAACTATTCATATCTTTTCATCTCTTATCTTTGTTCATAAATGTGTATATATGTGTATGTCTCTGTTAATTGTTTATGCATTTTGGATACTGAATCATTATCAGAAAAATTTAATACAAAGATTCTGGTTTTTTCCTCATTGGACTGCTTCCCTTCTTATCCTAGGTGCATTAATTTTATTTATGCAGAAGTTTTTCAGTTCAGGTAAACAGTTATCAGTTTTATGCTTTATAAGTGCTTCTAGCCCTTGTTTAGCTAGGAATATTGCTCCTACCTATATCTGTGAGAGGTATATGATCTCTTTCTCTACTAATTTTTTATAGTATGATCTTTAATGTTAAGGTCACATGTCCATTTCAAATATTCTGGAATATGGTGTAAGGTGTTGGTGTAAGCCTAGTTTCTGCCAGACTGTTCTCCATTTTTCCCAGCAGTTTTTTAAAATCAAAAATAGAGTTCTTTTCTAAGTGATTTCTGAATTCCAGTTTATCAAACAGTGGATTATTGAATTCTATTATTTCTGATTCGACTTTGTCTGGTCTATTCCATTGATCTACCTCTCTATTTTTAAACCAGTACCAGATGGTTTTGATGACTGCTGCTTTATAATACAGTTTGAGGTCTGGAAGTGCTATCCTGGCACTATTCTTATAGGACCATGAAACACTTTTATATTCATCCTCTATTAACCTGCTCTTGTTTCCATCTTCTTTATGTGTCTTTTAAAAATCTAATTTTGTTAGTGACCTCTCTGTGCACTCACATTAGATTTTTAGACAATGCCCTTTTTCCCTCTTCATGGGAATTTTTTCTTATGTTATCTTCAGAATTTCCATTTTAAGAGCTTTCCTTTCCTTCCAGAATGACTTCCCCTCTGCAGCTTAAATCCATGGAATCCAGTTTGAACTTTACTTGGGAGAGAATAGGAAGTCATTGAAACAGAGTTGTGACAATTAGATCTCAAGATCATTATGGCAATGGTATGTCAGAAGGATGTTGGTAAACAGGAAGAGAGAGACAGTAGAAGGATTGATTAGAAGTCTATTGGAATGGTCTAGGTTGGTGACCATGAGGCAGGTGTACCAGGATTGTGGCAATGAAAATCATAGAAAATATCCCACTCTAAAGGATCAGATCTATTAACCCCAAGACATTTTCCTTCTTTCCTAAATGAGGTCACTTTCTGGCTTACAGACTTTCTCCTGCCCAATTCGTGTTTGAGGACTTCAATAAGCATATTGATTCTACCTCCAATGCCCTAACTTTCCACTTCTTCAATGTACTCAATTCCTATGACTTCCCCACTTTATCTCACCTACACAGAGAGATATTGTCATCACCCCATGTTCATGAATTCTGAAGTTCTTTTATCTGATCTAACCTTCTTTCATTACATTTTTCTCTGTGCCTTGCCACCCTTAACCTTGGTCTTTATCCTCTCAGTGACCTCCAGTTTATCCATCCCTCAGTTCTTTCCCAGGCTATCACTCCTGAACTTGCTACATTATTCTATTTTCCCTATTTTAATGCCTTGGTGAATCAGTTCAACTCTTCACAATCCTTTACACTGGAATCCCTGGTCTCCTTGTGGTATAGCCAATCCTGCTTTGCCAAATCTTAGCTTTGGATTACTCCCAACACCTGCCACCTTAGTTACTCTTCTCATGGAGCTAGAGGAAGTCACAAGACCATGGTGAAAGGGGCCACTACAAATTGATGCTACATGATCTTTCCTGGATCTTTGCTGCCCCAAGGCAATCCTTTTATATCTTCCTGATAAATCTGCTCTCCTACTCACCACAAAAGCTATTATCAACCTTTTCATCCCTTCTATGGTACTGCTTCCCCTCCTCTTGCAGCTGAGGACCTGTTTTCATACTAAAAAACTGAGGTCATTTACTGAGAACTCTATCTTCTTTCCATATTTTATATCCCTTGGATCCCTTCCCCTACTATTTTCTTTTCCATCCCTGTGTCTTCTGAAGAGGTAATCTTGCCAAGGCAAATCCCTCCATATGCATACTTTATCCTATCCCTTCTCCAGAAGGTTGCCTCCTCTTTCATCCCCACTCTTTCTGTTATCTTTAATTTTTCCCTATTTATTGGTTCTTTCCCTGATTGCCCACAAACACACCTATGCCTATCTTTACAAAGCCCTCACTTGATCCTATCATCCCTGCCAGCTTTTGTTCTGTATTTCTCCTCTGCTTCTCTGCTAAACTTCTTGAGAAAGTCATCTACAATTGGTATTTGCACACCCTCTCCTCTCACTCTTTTCTAAATCTTTTGCATTCTGGCTTCTGACCTCCTCATTCAGCAGACACTGCTCTCTTCAAAATCACCAATGATTTCATTTACCAAATCTGGTGTCCTCTTCTCAATTCTTGCCTTTTTTTAAACCACTTTGCAGCCTTTGACACTTTCCTTGAATATTATCTTCTTTCTAAGATTCTGTGATATTCTTCTCTTCTGGTTCTCCTGTTTCCTGAATCTTTTTTTCCTTCTCTGTCTCCTTTGATGGTTCTTAATTCAGGCCATATACACTAACTCTGGGTGTTACCCAAATCATCTCAATAGCTCCCCTGGTTTAATTATAATTTCTATGCAGATGATTCCCACATCTAAATGTATAGCCGAAACCCCTCTCCTGACCTATAGTGTCTCAACACTAACTACCTACTTTAGACATCTAGAAGGAGATGTCCCACAAGCATTATAAATTCAACATGTTCAAAACTAAACTCCTTATGTTCCCTCTCAAAGTCTCCCCAGTTCTCAACTTCCTTGTGAAGAGGTTTAGGGTTAGGGGTGCTCAAGATCCCAAAATACCAACTCTCCTGGTCCTGCTGAATGAATTCGACTCAAGCCTTCTCTCAGCCAAAGAAAAGCAAAGTTTATTAAAAGTTCACCGTATTGGGTAGACCTTTAAGGAGCTTCATTAAGGCTAGTGGGCCAGAGCAAGCATGATACTGAGTAAGTCTGTTATAAGTCATTCTATGGTGCTCTCATATGGAGGCAAGATGGGGTCTTATATGCAGAAAGGTTGTGGGAGGAATCTAGGGGTGGTCTAGAGGAGGAGTTTGGGGAGGGTCTTCAGGAGGAGTTAATGAGGTCAGACTCCAGTAAATGCATGAAGTTGCTGGAGGCTACCTGGAGACAACAGACCATGGTGGGCTAGGCCAGTTCAAGGGTGTAAACAGTTGATTTGGGTATAGATATTTTGATAGGGTCAATGGTGGAAAGTAGATGGACAATGGAGGGCTAGGTTAGTAAGAGTAAGAGATTTGGGCCTAGCTATAATGAAAGGCTTATGGCTTCAGGCAAATGCCTCATCAAGTGAGAAGATTCAATCAGAGTTCAAGGGGGTTGCCATAGCCTGTACCTCATCACTTGTACAGACAATCATATAGCCATTCTCTCAATTTACCTGGCTTGAAACCTTGCTGTCATCTGTCTTCTTTCTCTCACTCAGTCCATATAGCCAATCTGTTGCAAAGTCTTGTTATTTCTACCATCACATCACATCTCTTATACATATCCCCCTTTTTTCCAATCATAAAGTCACCACCCCATTCTAGGCTCTCATTAACTAATTCCAGTAACCTTCTGGTTGATATCCATGCCTCGAGCCTTTTTTTTTTTTTTTTACTCCAGTCTATCCTCTATCTAGTCCCCAGAGCAATTTTCCTAAAGCATAGCTTTAATCATGTCATGTGCATTGTGCCAGGACCCTCCTCCTCCAACTCTAAATAAACTTCAATTGATCCCCATTACCTCCAGAATATAATAAAAATCTCCTTTTTGGTATTTCACAACCTGGTCCCTTCCTATCTATCTTTCCAGGCTTCATTCACCATAGTCCCCTTCCTATACTCTGTAATCCAACAACACTGGCCTTCTTTCTATGCCAGGCACAAGGTACTCCACCTCCCGTTTCCATTAACTGACTGTCCTCCCTTTTTGCCTCCTCCTGACTACTTTTAACACTTAGCTAAAAATCTTATCTTCTGAAAGAGGACTTTTCTCTTGTCCCTCCCCATCCACTTCTTAGTTCTTTCCCTCTGAGATTATCTTCCATTTGTCTTGTATATATCATATATGCATAGATGTTGACAGGTTCTCTCCTCCATCAGATTATGAGTTCCTTGAGGATTTGCACTGGTTTTGCCTTTTTTTCTATCTCTAGCACTTGACACAGTACACTTAGTAAGAGCTTAATAAATGTTAGCTGATTGATTAATTGAATGAATACAAGAGCTATTGGAGGAGAATGAAGAAGCCTACATCTGACTGTATGTAACAGATGAAGGGGAGTAGAAAGAGGAGTCAAAAATAGCCCCAAGATTAAGAATATGGGAGACCAGGTGAATAAAAACATTGACAGAAATTGTGAAGTCAAGGAAGGAGGAACAGACTTAAGGGGCAAGATGATGAGCTTAGTTTTAGTCATGTTGAATTTGAGGTATCAGTGGCACATCTAGGCAGCTCTGAAAAACTGATCAGGGGTACAGAGACTAGCACTGAAATCTCCTGAGTGGCATTCTCTGCTCTTTCCATTACAATAATACATTGCTTCCCACATTTTTTTAAATGTGTTTTCTGTGCATATATATGCATATATACATACATATATACATTTTGCTGTTGTTCAGTCACTTTTTAGTCATATTTGATTTTTTGTGACCCTATTTGGGGTTTTCTTGTCAAAGATACTGGAGTGGTTTGCCATTTCCTTCTCTAGCTCATTTTAGAGGTCAGGATACCGAGACAAACAGGTTTAAATGCCTTGTCCAGATTCATACAGCTAGTGCCTGAGGCTGATTTGAACTCACAAAAATGAATCTTTCTGTTCCAAGCCTGGAGCTCTAACCACTGAGCCACCTAGCTCTGTGTGTGTATATGTATACATACATATACGGATATAGTCACTATCAGTCCATTTCCTATCATCTCATGCTATTCCTTCTTCCTCTTAAATCTTTAATTACTCAACATAATTTTTCAAACCTTTCCAACAACATGCATTACCACCATTGGTGGCTCTCCAACCACCGTTATGGCATCATTGGGGTAAAGGTGCAGCTGTCAGGGTTTGCAGTTCTAGTCTCACCAGGAAAAGTTACCTTTGCACCTAAAGAATGTGCTATATCCTCTTGATGTATAACATAACCTCTGAACACATCACAATAGCAATATTGCTTAAATAAATTACCCTGGCCCCAAATCAACAACATCTTTGCTGTTGGTGCTGACACAGCAATAGTGTTGTTAGATAGGGATTTCACTATCTATTTCAAAGACAAATGGAGAACAGAATGTGTAGTTCCGTATGTTTCCTCTATTTATGTAACTTGTGACTGTAATTAAATTTCTGTTGGGTTTAAAGACACTGATGTTGCTTGAAATGGAACAATCATTTCAAAGAAAATCATAATATGAAATGATCTAGGCTTTCGTGAAGCAAGGGAAAAAAAAAGATATGCTGTAGTTTCCTTAGAGTAGGCCTTTAAATTCCATGTTTGGATCTCTGATTCAAATAGAAGTTATCCTGATTTTATACAAATTGTTTATCTTGCAGATTAGCCTTTTGGAGGAATGCTTTATATTCAGGTTACTCAAGGTTGGTGCTTGAGGCTATATAATCTTTTATGTGATACATCAATACTTATATTAAATTGTTAGGGATAATTTATAGTGAAGTTTCCCCATTCTGAAAAATCAAATCTAGAATGGCTTCAGTATTCACTAGGCCCAAAGTCAGATCACCTGACCTTCAAACAACCTGGGGCTTAGAGAAATGGAGACCCTCCCCCAGAGCCAACACAGCAGAAGATATGCCAAATAAGATTAAGACTGCTTTCATGGGACACCCACATGTTTCCAGGTCCTTTGTCTCAGAGAGATTCCTGCGCTTAGGTTGTGGGATAGCCCCCTACCAATAAGAGTTAAGGCCAGTTGGGGGGGGTTGGGTTCCTGCATTGGAAGATTATATAACTATGGGCTGCCTTTTACCTCTCTCTCTCTCCCTGCAGATTCCATGTTGGTTGACAGAGGGGAGAGTCCTTTCTCATGAGAAAGAATAAAGACCTTTTCTGACCTTAGATTCAGACTCCGAACTCTTTCATCTCACACAAAGTGAACAGTAAGGATTGCTCTTGCTGGCTCTTTTTAGGATTCTCCATGTGTTCTCCCTCTTGGATTTCCAATTGCTTAATCTGGGTAGAAAGAACACTGGATTTGGAGTCAGGAAAAAGAGGCCTGGGTTCAAACCCAGAATGATACTGCGTGACCATAAACAAGTCTAAGTTTGCAAGTCTCTCTAAGCCTCAGTTTCCTCATCTGAAAAATGGAGATAAGGATACCAGTTGGTATCTACTTCATCCAGTTGTAGTGAGGAAAGAGCTTGGTAAAACTTAGAGTGTACTAAAACTTCAACTCTTATTATCTTAAGGAGATAGCTGGAGGAGGCCATGAAGGCTGAAGGACACATGGGAATTGGTAATGGTATATGTTTCTCTCTTTGTTAACTCAGCAATGTTTCCTAGGTTGCATTAATAAGCCCTGAAAGGCATTCTCATCTGAGGAGCAGCTTTGGCTTCCAGTAATAATGAATGTACAGTTTCCACCCAGTTCTTAAAGAACAATGTATCTATATCATTAAATCAGCCCTCATGCATAGAGGTAGTGTTCTATTCTTCCCTTAAGTGTCTTCTTTTGCCCTGTATTTTGCAAACTACATTGTAAATCACTTGTAAACCCATTCAAGTTTTCTTGGTAGTAGGTGGGTATAAAGCTTTAAAAAAAACCCAAGCAAATTAGTAAATAAATAGCATGATTATTCAGGTCTCCCAAGCAGTAATTTATTCAGTCTTCTGAAGAAGAGGGTGGAGGTCTGGGTTTATAGCAGATACTTTCCTGAATTGCCAAGATTTCAGAGCAGAGGACAAAGATGGGGAGTTTTTCTGTGCCCAGTGGGCATTTGTGCTACCTGCTGCACCCTTTGCAGCCCACACATGACTGTGAACTGAGATGCCTTTCCAGACCTCCAATGCAGGTGTGGCACAGGCATGGAATGTGGTGAAAAATCCCTCCAGGAAGAAGTAAAGTTCTTTGTAAAATAGAAAAGGAAATTATGCCCACACTTAGAACCAAAAGATATTAACTCTCAGGGTTTTGGTGTCTGAATCTTCTCTACTCTAGAGAGTCACTGAACATTTAGAGTTAAGAAAAGTCTTAAAGATGATCTAATCCAACTCTCTTTGACCGATTATTCTTTCCCACCGATGGTACCTACTGCTTATTAACTATGTGGCCTTGAGAAAATCACCTTATTTACCTTTGGATTTTAGCCTTCCTCTTCAGAAATGGGACAGTTGAACCACATGATCTCCAATCCCCCTCTCCACCTCAAATACCCTATGATTCAACAGTCTCTAGCATCTTCAGATTTTATATGATATAATCAGGGGAGGCCCTTGATGTGCTGAAGTGGAGCACTTCCCGAGGAACTGAGCATGTACTCTGGTCCCTTAGAGGTCCTTGCTTTGGCCCAAGTAAAGGATTATGCTCGTGAAAATTCATGCACAACTCACAACACCAAGTCCTTGCATAACCCCAAGACTGGAGGCTGTATTGCAGATGATTAGTGGATAAGCCTAGAAGATGCACTCCTCAGAATGCAGTGATGGGACATTTCTCTCTCCAGGAAGAATTGTTCTTCTGAATCTTCTTCAAGAACCTTTCTCTGATATATGATGCCATTCTGGTCTCATGGGAATAAAATTCTAGCTAAGTCAATCAGCAAGGATCCTTCAAAAGGAAAATTTCTGACAAGCATGAGGAGAATAAGATGTTGTT
>CM053587.1:205646245-205690520 GCA_028646515.1 Pseudochirops corinnae
AATGATATTCCACAGTAGATCAACTCTTTATAATTGTACAGTTCAGTCTCTACCTGACAAAAATTTTGAGAAGAGATCAGATTTCACGTGGTCATTTTTCATTGACTATTTAAAAAGCATTTGATCTAGGAAGGCAAAATTCCACTTTAAATACTCTCCTTCAACCAGATGTCTATTATATTTTAAAATGTTACATATGAAAATATTTTTAAATATATATGTTAAAAAATCATATAAGATTCCTTGAAAGTTATGACAATGAAGAAAATTTTATTTGAAAGGCCTATAATTAATATCAGATAAAGAATAAAACCAAAAAACATCACTTTCTTTCAAAAACGTTTACTGCTGTTATGGAGAATGTCAGAGTTAAAATGAAAGGATTCCCTGTAAATTTGTAAAATGGCAAGGTCCTACCTGCAAGTGACAATGAACTGATTCCATCAAGGCCAAATCATTACAGAGACTCCTAATTAAATTCTATAATGAGCTCACTATCCACCCAGGAAAATTAAGTGCATCAGAGATGTCTAATTTCTGGACTATAGGATACAGTTAAATGAACTCAAAGAAATAAGTGATCAGCACACATATCCAGAACAGAATGAATGCAAAGACATTTCTTTAGTGATTATGATTTTCAAAGCACTACAATCAAGTCTGAGAATGCAAACAGAAAAACAAAACAGGCCTTTTTCTAGCTGTACATATTCTCTATGTCCCTTAGTCATTTATCCACTTATGGAGCACAGGTCATCATTGAAAATGTGTTCTAGCCTTATGACCCTTACTATGCTTCTCTCTGTTCCTCACTGGATCTTCCACAACTTTGATCCCTGAAATATCAAAGGGTTTCAAGGTTCACAGTCATGTTGCATTTCCAGAAGGACACCAGTACCTATGTTGAAAAGATCACTCTTTTCACAAAAGAACAGCTTGGGATCAATAAAAATGTTGTGAAATTTCCCTAATATACTCTAGCTTGCTCTCTTTCCCCTGGGTCCAATTCATCCACCATTTGCAGTACTGGAACTAAATATACCTAGGTGACCACTAAGTGATGAATTCTTTGGCCAAGACAACCCATGTAGCAAAGAGAAACACAAAATGATCCTCAAGCCTGGACAGCCCCCTTCTACTTTCACAGCAGGGAGGAGAAGTATAGGGTTCTAAGATTCATGGAGCTTTTTACAATGAGACTGAAATGGACCAGGGCCTGGTTTCTCTAGTATAGAGAACTCCTTGCTTCTTCTTTCTCTGCAACTTACAACTCAGTAAGTGACTTCCCAAGGGTCACAAAAACTGTAAATGTCAGAGACAAGAGTTAAAGCCAGTTCTGACTCTAAGATAGATTCTGCCTCTTATATTTATGTGTTTGTGTATGCATACACATGTTTATAAATATGCACTTCTACATAAACATTCAAATAGAAGTGGTGTTTGTGTAGTAAATATCTAGATATATATTTATGAGACCTAGGTTTTAAGTCTCAGCCCCAATATTTGCTTCTCTGTGGTCACTGACAAATCACATAACTGTTCTGGACCACGGTTTCCTCATCTGTTAAACTGTAATAATAATTCTTGCACTTCATCATCCCCCCCGATACCATATTCATTTATTTGTTTATATGTTATATTATTTTTATAATTTAAAGTCCCTGAGGGAAAGGGACCTGTTAGTTGTTGTTGTTGTTTGGCAATGCCTTACGCACAGAAGGTTCTTAATAATTGCTTATTGGAATTGAGGTGAAAATTTCTGCTTTGCAGCATCATTCTGAGGAAAGTGCTTCGTAAGCGTTTAAGTGCTATAGGCATGAGTTATTATTTGTGCAGAGAAGGATGAGGGGGGCAGGAAAGAGAGATCAAGTAAGGTTAGCCCTATGTCAATGAGATTCAATTCCATTTAACAAACTTTTTGTAATTGCTAACTATGGTCAAGGCACCATATTGGCAGTAGAAGAGATATAATGCCTATTTCGATAGCTAAGCATCATCTTGAAATCATGAAGGTCATTTTGTCTATACAGCAGTTTCACTGATGCTGCCGCTGACTATCTGAGATAACAAAAATAACAACAATAATGATCATAATAAAAAGCTAACATTGCTACAGTGCTTACTATATTGATCCTCACAATACTCCTGAGAGGTAGGTGTTATCATTATTCCCATTTTACCGTTGAAGAAACTGAGACAAACAGCAATCAACTGACTTGGCCAGGGTCATGTAGCTAGTGCGTGTTTAAAGTAAAATTTGATTCAGGTCTTCTTTTGGTCAGGACAAGAGTTCTGTCCCCTGCAACACCCAGCCACACCAATGCTTTTCATAAGCAAAGAATTTCAAGTCATCTATAATGAAACCCTATAGGATGGGCTGTTTTTTAATCGACATTCTTGGTTTATGCATCACTCTTTTTTTCATAAAGCTTTCTCTGACAGTGATGACCTCCCCTCAGGACTTCATATAGCAAATTTATAGGAATTAGGGTGGGAAATGACCTTTGAGATCGTCTAATCCAACCTCAACCTTTTGCAGATCAGGAAACTGAGGCCCAAGGAGTTTAAGCATTGTTCGCTGGTCCATAAAGTTGAGACTTGACCTCAAGTCTTCTGATGCCAAATCCGGTGCTCCTTCCACTATAATGATTTGTTCCATGCCTTTTTCACAAAGGAGTCCCTTTGTGTATTATAGTTATCTATGATATCTACAGGCATCTATGCTAACTATCTGTGTTATCCCTATTAAACTATAAGGTATATGAAGGCTGGAACAGTATTACTATAAACTAAGTATATTAGTAGGTCCTCATTTTATTTGTTGTGAAATATCTTTGCTGCCTCTATTTTAATTAACAAATCTCATTCATTTTTATCTTTACAAAGTATAGTCGTGTATATAAAGGACCACATTGTACAGCCAGGCTTGCTCAAAATGCTATTGTGAGCAAATATAAATATATTCCAGATCCCAGGAAGATGGCCTTTCTGATTTAAGACCCAACACCCTTCCATCTCTCATTTCAAGGATGCTATAATAAACTTCCCCCATCCAGCATGCTTTACGCTGCCCATTAAGCTTATTGATGAAAATCCCTAAAGCTCTTTTTGCTTTGCTTGGTTTAGGTAACAAAGTTCAGTGCCAGGTTTCATGTGCTAATTGCTAGTTGATGTTCTCCTTGGGTATATAACAAAATATGAGGCAAAACGGAGTTTGTTCAGTATGCTCAGGAGCCATGGTCCTGAGTGCCTGCATGTACCTTACTTAAATGGTAAATGGAACCATTTAAGCGAGTGATGCTAGAATGTTTCTGAAATATTATGCCAAATAAAATATTTTGAATTACCAATACAGAGACCATAAAAGGGATTTTTCCCTGTGTGTGCTATTGCATAACCAGCCAGGTGTTCTGGAATGGGGGTGGATGGGATAACTTTGAAAATATCAAGAACAGGCTGAGGTTGGGGCCAAGCCTAAAGACAGTGTACTAAACAACTCAGCAATAAGTTACTGTAATAAAATGAAAACCTCTCAGTATGTAAACCAGTTATTCATAAGAGGAACTCATGGTTTTTTTCATACTTGGTATAAAATGCTTGTGGTAGAATTGAACACTGTTCTTTAGGGGTCCCAGAGACTCCTAAAGTAAATGCAAGAAAAGATAAAATGTAAAAGAGGTGCATTGTTAAAGCACAGATGTATACACACACACACACACACACACACACACACACACACACCCCACAGATGAATTAGACCTGGAATTCCCATTCTCTATGGCAGTGGTTCTCAACCTTCCTAATGCCGTGACCCTTTAATACAGTTCCTCATGTTGGGGTGACCCCCAACTATAAAATTATTTTCGCTGCTACTTCATAATCGTCATTTTGCTACTGTTACAAATCGTAATGTAAATATCTGATATGCAGGATGTATTTTCATTGTTACAAATTGAACATAACCCACAGGTTGAGAACTGCTACTCTAGGGAGTTCCAGGTGAGGAAAAAACCTCTACCAATATATGTTGGCAATCATTCTGTAATTTATAGTCTCAGAGAATTGTCTGAACATTGAAGGGTTAAATTATTTGCCCCATGGTCAAAAGCCAGTATTTGTCACGTCTTCAGGTTAACTTTTTATCAGCTCTAAGTCAATGCCTACTTCTACCTATACAATATATAGCTCAACCCAAATACAGTATCAGGACAATTTCTGAATAATACACTACAAATAATATATGGAGAACCATCCTAGTGCTGTAATGAATACTTGAAAATATTTGATTCAGCACCAATTCATGAAGCACCTACTATGTGAAAGGTACTATACTAGATTGTCTTATCTAACTGAGTCTCCCAACCCCCAATCATATTCTCATTCTATCACACTATGCTGCCTCGTTTTTAAAACTCAGACTCAAAGTCCCACTGTTTCTTCAGTTCAGCAACTTCATTTACTTCAATTCAGTTCATTAAATACCTGCCATGTACAAACCAATCTCTTCAGTCTTAAGCCCAAGCCTTCTTCTAAAGTGCAGTGGAAGCTCCAAGGTAGAGTGTACAGGCACTCCTCTGGAGCCAAGATCAGCTTAGTCAATCAATCACTCAACAAGTATTTGTTAAAGCCCTACTATGTGCCAGGCACTGTGCTCGGCTTTAGGGAAACAAAGATAAAACTGAAATAGTCTCTGCCCCTCAAGGAGCTTGCATGCTGTCAAGGGAGACAAGGATAGGTAGGTAGGTAGATAGATAGATAGATAGATAGATAGATAGATAGATAGATAGATAGATAATGCTGAACAGCTATATATGTGCATATATAGATAAGCATATATACATACACACACACACATGTATTTGTTGTTCGGTTCTTTTTCTCAGTTACATCTGACTATCCGTCTTGGTAGTAGACTGCCATTTCCTTCTCCAGCTCATTTTACAGATGAGGAAACTGAGGCAACTAGGGTTATGTGACTAAACCAGGGTCTACAGCTATTAAGTATCTGAGGTCAAATTTGAACTCAATCTTCTTGAACTCCAGACCCAGTGCTTTATCCACTGAGCCACCTAAATTATGTATGTATAAATACATGTCTGTACATATGTATATACATGGGTATAGATACATATATGTATGTGTATACATATATCCAACAACATATATAATAGGCAAGTTTTCCTAGTGCTTACTATGTGCTAACACTAAGCTAACTGCTTTATAATTATTATCTCATTTGATCTCTTCCGACAACTCTGGGAGGTAGGTGTTATTATTATTCCCATTTTATAGATGAGGAATCTCAGGCAAATAGAGGTTAAATGACTTGGCAAGGATCACCCAACTAGTAAATATTGAGGCTAGATTTTTAACTCAGGTCTTCCTGACTCTGGGCCTGGCTCTCTATTTGTTATACCATCTACTTGCCCTGATTTATATATATATAGTAAGGATTTTAGAGGGTGATACCTTCACATGTAGCCTAGGTGGGGGTGATCACTTCTCTTTCTCCCTGCTGCTGGCTTGTTTTTCTCATTCCTTCACATTCTAGGCTATAAGGCAAGCAAGGAACATGTTTTAATATTTTCTTATTAATTGCTAAAATTACATCATCTCTCTCATTTAATTAACCAATTGGCCCAGTTCATATTTTCCCATAAGCTCACCCCTCTCTAAATCAAACCCTCTAATCTTGTAGGTTGAAGTAAACATCTAGGTTACTAATTACATTATTAATTACAGATTTTTTCTCTCCAATATGTCCTGTATGTAGCTTGCTTGTACACAGTTGTTTGTGTATTGTCTCCGCCATCAATCTGTGAGTTCCTTGAGAACAGAGACTGTCTTTTGCCTTTCTTTGTATCTGCAGGGCTTAGAACAATGCCTGGTACATGGTAGGAGCTTAATAAATGTTTGCGGATTGGCTGATTCACAGTGTAACCAACAATAAAACAAAGACAGAAATATTTCTTTACAACATATCAGTTATAAGAAAGATTGTAACCATGTAACTAACAATAAAACAAATACATAAATATTTCTTTACAACATATCAGCTATAAAAAAGACTGTAGTCAAATCCATTTTTCAGTATCACTACAACCACTAACTTCTAAATTCTATAAATATAATCCCACTATTCAGTACTCTTAGAATACTGAAGTCTTTTCTCAAAAATTCTCTTATGTTTCTTCCCATGGTAAAGATTAAACCTAGTGCTCTCAAGAAATAAGTTTGTTCAGTCCCTTTTCTGTCCTCTTTTCAGCCATCACAGTTAATAGTCCCTCCAAAACAACAGTTAAATTCTCAACCTCCTCCCGGCTTCTTCAAAGAAATAGAATATAGTTAAATGGTAACTCAAAGACTCATTTGCCTCTTAAGAGGTTATTGATGCTGCTGTTACATTTAAAAAATAAATACAAAGAAATACAAAGAAAGAAGGGGGTGGGAGGTGGGGAGGTGGGAAGTGGGTCAGGAATGTCTTTATGTAGAAGGTAGTACTTGAGTTGAACTTTGAAGAAAATTAGGCATTCCAAGAGTTAAAAGTGAGAAAAAAGTGCATTTCAGGCATGAAGGACAGCTAGTTGAAAAGTACAGAGATGGGAAATGGAATGGAGAGTATGAAGAACACTTTAAAAATAGGGACCTATGTGGCTGGTGTTGGTAAAGAGGGAGTCCACTGTAGACTTCATGGCTAAACTTGTCCTCTCTCTAGAGTAGGAAGTCTCTTCTCACTTTATCACTCCAGGGGTTATACCCACCAAAGCACACAGAAGGAAAAATCAACCAACCAAATTCAAGGAGAGAGGAAGGGAAAAGAATGAATTGATCAAATAATGTTACACTTAAATTTCTCTTCTTAAACAATTAAACAAAAAAAATTTTTTTAATATCCTTATAGTGTTTTAGTTTTAATAAAAATGATATTCTAGGGCAGTAGATCCTTTATTTCACACCAATGGAGATCCAGAAATAGTTATGGGATATATAAAAAATGAAAGTAAGAAGAGGTATCTTCCAGATGGTTCTCCAGGCATCTCCAAATTGTCTGGTTTGATTATACTCTGGGCTATGACCCCTCCATCATGGCACAAGAAAGAGATGAGAGGGAGAAGAAAAGGTTGTTCTAATGTTTGACTTCACATAACCTTAGGTGTTTAATTTGTCAACCAAATTTAATGAACAACCACTGTCAGCCAAGCCTGCTACTAAGCCCAGTTTATAATGATGTGAAAACTATAGAGAGGCAATGCTTCTAGATTGGGCTTAGACAAATCTTTATAGGTGGAGATTTACACACCCAAAAATAGAATGATTGAGCTCTGATGCTAATCTATAAACCTTGGAATCATGGGGGCATCTGCTATCCAAATTAATCACAGTAATATAAAGGAGCCTATGAAAGAAATCCCCCTAAAACAAATCTTCCCCTCCCATAAAAGCCTTTAAAAAATAAATTAGCTATGATAGTGCTTTTGCAAAGTTTTGTTTAGAAATTAAGGGGTTAGAGTTCTCCCTTTCCTGAGAACTCAAAGTGATAGGAGGGAGACAAGAGCACTATTCATAGGTCCTACTTACACCATCAAAAAAAAATCCAGTTATCTAATACTAAATTATTGTCATGTTCTAAGTTATTCTCTTTACTTTGTTCCTCTAAATTATGCAATTCTTTAGATGTGTGTTGCCTGCTAGGTGGAAAACAAAATAACATGATATCAAAGGAAGAAATCTATTAGGATCATAGGATCTATCTAGAATTGAGAATATTACTAGAGATGATCTAATCCAACACTCTCATTTTGTAGAGGAGGAAAGTGGAGTCTAGATGGGATAAGTGGATTTCATAAGGTCATATATGTAGCAAAATAGCAGAAATGGATTATTATTCATAGAATTAGAGAATCATAGAATTGGAAAGGAACTCAGAGGTCATTAAGTCCAGCCTTTGTCTGAAACATAAATATCCTCCTCAAAATCTCTAAGAAATGTCCATTCTGCCTATACTTGAAGATTTACACTGATATGAAGCTTACTACCTTCCTAGGCAGCTCAATCCATTCTTGGACAGTTCTGAAAAAGAAGGTTCATTCTTTTGTAGTAGGGGTTGAATTGACCTACAGGAGTCAAGATCTTGATCTTGTTCAGATCTTCCCTACCTGTTTCCAGTAAGCCATGTGCAAGTCTAGGGTTCAGCTTCCACCCACATGTTACTCAGTGTACTTTGAGATGATGCCCTATTACTTGCTAATAAGGAAGAGTTGATGACTCAGTAGATACTTAAAAGATACTACCCCCATCCTTAGGGCTCACATCCCTGCCAAATTTCTACCTTTCACTATTCCTTATGACCCCTGATCATGTTCTTTTTTTTTCTTCATGACCACCCTTCCGCCTGGCACTCAGCTCTCCTAGGCCTAGTAGACATGACATGGACAAAGAACCAGCAGAGGACAATGAGAAAAAAATGGTTAGATAGAAGGAGAACCAGGAGAGATCAGTGTCATGAAAACTTAGAGAGGAGAGAGATTCTAGGTAACCATCTAGGTAACCAGCAGTGTCAAATGCTGCAAAGAGGTCAAGGAGAATCAGCATGGATAAGGAGGAAAGGAATAAGCATTGATTCAGGTACCTGTTTTATGTCAGGGAGTCTATGGGGTATTCAGGGAAGACTAGCACCTCTGGTGTGAGAGTTTGCTAAGCGTTTTTCAGGTTTGCTTATTATACACATTTGGTGTCCACCTATCACCCAACTCTCACCTGTGGTTCTAAGAAGCTGTAGCATGCACAGCAGCCATATCTGGGTGGAATCATCTCAGCAGATGGGCTAAACAAGGTTAAGGGTAACCAACAGGTCTCAAACTCATCATTGAGTCAGGGGAATGTCTACCCCAAACATGTGAAGACTTCCCTGGGTGGAATGGGTAGATGAGAACAAGTTATTCCAACAGCCATGAAGGTAGCTGAAGCAGGCACTGTAAAGTGCTAAGAGCTTGTGCAGGCATCAAAGATGCCAAGGTCATCCACTACATCCCAGGCGATCACCAGTAATCTTGACTTTTGTCTTGCCCTGGACTTCAATGATTCTGGAAGAGACAGTGAAGCTTCCAACTTGGCTCAACTCTCCTTTACTTAAATCCAATTCATGCACAAGTCAATACATCACCCCCATGCCATTGGTTCCCTTCAAAAATGAAGGACAAACAAGTACTACTATGTGCCAGGCATTGTGCTAAGCATTTTCACAAATATTATTTCATCTGATTAAAAGAACATTTGACTTGCCAGTTTAAAGGTGATTGGTGACCTTGGAGAGTGCAATTTCAGTTGAATAATGAGGTCAGAAGTCAGATTACAGACAATTTAGAAAAGAGAAGAGAGGAAGTAGACACACCAAATATAGTTTACTTTCTCAAGAAATTCAACCCAAAAAAGAAAGATCTAGGCTGATAGGTATCAGGGGTAGTCAGATCAAATGAAGAGAGTTTTTTTGTTTGCTTTTTAGAATGGGAGAGACATAAACATGCAGCAGGCAAGGAGTCAATAGATAAAGAGAAGCTGATGATAAAAGAAAGAGTAACGATGATAGTGGAGGCAATTTGTTGGATAAATTGGAAGGGAAGGAAATCAAAGGTGCATGTGGAGGGGCTTGCTGTGGTAAGAAGAAAGGCTACTTCTTGATCTGAAATGATAGTTAAGGAGGAGAAAGTGAAAGAAGAAATCTGAGTGATAGAACATCAGGATTTGAGAGATGAAAGGGAACTCATCAAAAAGTCTCAGATATTTTGGTGCAACATAAGATGAGGTCCTCAGCTGAGAAGGTTGTGAGGAGGTTCTGGTACCATGGGAAGCTTGAAGAAAGACAAGAATATTGAGGACAGCCATTGTGAGAAAGTGGGTTTATGAATCAACTAGAGAAGCATAGACTGTTTGCCTTGATGCAGTGAGGGACTAGGCAAGATTAGATAACACGTTTGTAGCAGGCCTATTCAGGAACCATGTGGTGGGAGTAATCCAAGGTTGGGGCTTGGCAAAGTTTAACTGATGATATGACAAGAAGTAGGGAATTGAGAGTGGAGATAAGTATAGATTTGAATTAGTTCACAAAGCAATTGAAATTAGAAGGGGATGAAAGTATAGCCAGTACAAGCTTACACTTTGCTTCTCTCCATATACTCTATGATCCAGAGACACTGGCCTCCTTACTATTCCTCACACAAGACACTTCATTTCTAAGCCTTATCACTGAGTGTCCCTCATATCTAGAATTCTCTGCCTCCTTATCTCTATCTCCTGGCTATCTTCCTCATCTTCCTTCAAGTCCTTGTCAAAGTACCACCTTCTAAAAAGAAGCTTTTTTTCAATTTCCCTCCATTCTAGTGTTTTCCTTCTATTGATTATCTCCAATTTATCCTGTTTATAGCTTGCTTTTACATAGTGTTTGCATGTTGTCTCTCCCATTGGACTGTGAACTCCTTCAGAGTATGGATGCTCTCTTCTCTTTCTTTTTTTCTCTTATACCATTTAGCACAGTGCTTAATAAATGCTTGTTGACTAACTCTAGGGTCAATGATCATCTCTATTGTAGTGATTCTTAGATCTAAATATCCATCCCTAGTCTCTGTGCTGAGCTGCAGTTGTGCCTTTCAAACTGCCTCTCCAACAAACCAGATGCCCTCTAGACATTTCAAACCCATGTCCAAAACATGATTTTCTCAAAGAATTCTCATTTACCCCGCCACTGCCACCCCCAAATCCTTTCACTCTTCTGAACTTCCCTATTATGGTCAAGAACTCTACCATCCTTCCAATCACCAAGGCCCATAACTTTAATGTCATCCTTGACTTGTCAGTCTCACTCATCCCATAATCCATAGCCAAATCTTGTTTCCACCTTCACAATATCTCTCATATATAGATGCCCTTCTCTCCATTCACAAGCCATAACCCTAATTGAGATACCATACCCTGTCACATGGACTACTGCAATAGCCTTCTGATTAGTCTCCTTGCCTCAAGTATATTCCCTCCTCAATCTATTCCCCACTGAGCTGCCAAAGGTGTTATCTTCTCTGCTCAATGAGCTCCTGCAGTTCCCTATAACCTCCAGGATCAAAGATAAAGTCCTCTGACAGTTAAAGCCCTTTATAACTGGGCCCCTTCTTATCTCTTCAGCCTTCTCATATCTTGGTCCCCTCACTCTCACTACAGTCCAGATATATTGGCCTTCTGGAAGTTCCTCAAATACTACATCTCCTATATGTATACCTTGATGCTCTTCTTCCCCTATCTGGAATTTTCTGCCTTCTCATCTCTGCCTCTTAGTTTCCCTGGCTTCCTTCAAGACTCAGTTCAAATTCTATCTTCTGCCGAAGGTCTTTCCTGGTTCTCCCCTTCCCCCACCCCAGCTGCTAATGACTTCCTCTTTCAGATTACCTTCAGGAATTCTGTAAATATCCTATGAAATGGGAGCCTAATGAGAGGGCACAGGCATTAGTGTGCGTGACTGATGCAATCACTCCTATGGAAGAGTCTGGGAAGCCTGTTTCTCAAAAGGCATGATGACATATAATGGAATTGCCTAGGAGAGAACAGGAACATGGGCAGACATTCTGTAACTGGTTCCAATATGTTAGCCATAACAGAGGAAGCCCCTTTGATTGACTATGGAGCTGACTTTCAACAAAGCACTAAGTTCTTAGTGAGGATTTTTTCCCCCAAACTTTCTGGCCCTGGGAAAGGAGAATGATCTGATTTGATGGGGAGGGGGCAGTATGAGAGGGAGGGCCTCTGGCACTCTCTAAACTGAACCAAACAAGTTCATGACCTAGCTATTGCTTCTGTTATCTATTCTATTCATTCACCCCTCCCCAGACCCAACCTCCCCACCCCATATACACATACACTTCTCTCACCTCCAGAGTCATCAAAGTACAATAGCAAGATAAAGTTAAATTGTCAATGGCCCAGGATGTTTCTAGGAGAGAGATTGGAGATGGATATGGCCTTTGATAGTTCAGTTCACTCTCTGGGAATGGAATCTATGCCTGGTTTTCCAGCCATCCAGTCCAATATTGAGGAAAAATTTTTCCAATCCAGCTCAGCATTAGCTGAGACTTAAGGCAAGTCAAGAAGCATTTGTTAAGCTTGTTATATGCCAGAAACTGGACTAAATGTTAGTGATATAAAGAAGGATATAGGGGAAATAGTCCCAGCTCCCAAGGTTACTCTCCCAAGGACTGAGCGGGTTTTCAGTTGTTGGGGTAAATGTTCTATATCATCAAATTAACTATTCCTTTGTAAAAAAAAAAAAAAATCAGTGTTAAATCATTGAATGGAAGGTGGAGTTAATTTGTCACCCACAGTGTAATGGAAGCACAAACCAACCACATTAGAGAACCAACCCCTCAGAGGTACAACTAGAATCCTAAGAGGGAATTACAGCCAACCAGAGTCATTTCACTGTACTTTTAGGTACCTTATTATTTATGTGTCATCTTTCCCAATAGAATGTATACTTCTTGAGGGCAGGGACATATGTTTTGGCTTTTCTTCAGAATGGTTGCCGCTTGTGAATTATTGTAAAGTAGTTTAATTTTCTACATTCTTGATTTTTCTTGGGGAGGGAATCTCATAGAAGAAAACTCAAAATTCTAGTTATGTTAAAAAAAAATTTCTCCAATATATTAATCACATTGGAACGAATACCTACTTTTGAAATGCTTTATCATAAAACTGACTGTAGGTAGAGAAACCCTGCATATGCTCCCTAAGATGTCTCCTATAGATCAATTCCACCACACCCAACTTCTATTGAGTAGAAATTCCACTCCCCTTTATAATTTCTACTAGTTGGTGCTAGTTTGGCTCTCTGTGACCACACACATCTTATTTTAACAGACTAAATTCTATCTTATCAGTTGGGGAGTTAAATCTTAGCATGAAAGATGAGATGACTTCATTCTCTTCTATTCGACCTTAGTCCCATAATACAACTTCTGGGGAAAACTATGGAGCTAAAGGCCCCTAGTACTGTTGGGAGAAAATACTAATAACCTTGGAAAATGACCTTTGACACAATGAAAAACCTTTCCCAAAGTGTTTATTTTCATCAGGACACAGCCACTTGAAAGGAAGCTTTTGACATGTTTAGCTGATCACCAAGACCTTCTATTCTGTTGCTATATTACCCCTATTTTATTTGAGGTATGCATGCAGCAGGGTGTTTATTGCTGACACTTATCTTGGGTGCATAGATTGCCCTACCTATCTGCTGTAATTTTATTGTTTTTCTGTCTGGTAAAGCCTGTCCTTTGTTGTCAAGGAAATGGGTCACTGACCAGATCTGCAAAAAGTGCCATTAAAAGAGAAACTGGCTCCCTGGTCCTCAACAAGTAAGGAGGGGAAGGGTAGAGAAAAGGAGAAAGTTGGTGAGCCAAGGCTAGTATTTTATGCAGAAAAGAGACTGCTTTTTGCAATAAGTTAAACATATCTGTGTAGTCTTGTTTGTAAACTGAACTCCAGCTGCAATAAATGATCTCTTATCTGTTGGCACTAAGTGAAGTCGTGCTAAAGTGCGAGCAGGGCCCCTAGTGGTCATCTGATGGAAATAAAGTGGTCACAGTTGAATTTTAGAGTAGATCCAACTGATAATGAGCCTAGATCTTAGAATGCAAAGGTATTGGAGAGGGAGTAGGGGGTTATGGGGAGTGGAGGGGGAGGGATCATCTTGTCCAGACCCTTGCCTTCAGGAAGTAACTGAAATGCTTATTTATTTCTGGACCTGGATCTTCATTAAAAAAGTTTCTGATATTAAACATATTGACATTTCTGAACAAGAAGATCTAAACACACATTCAAAGGAAGGTACCATGAAAAAAAAAAAAGGGCTACATATGTAGTTAGAAGACTGGATTTTCATCCTTGGTCTAGGAATCACAATTTTCCTATATGCAAAATGGGGGAAGGAAGGGCTAGATGATCTCTGCTTTCCTTTTAGCTCTAAATCTATAGTCCTAAGATTCTTTAATTTACAACAATACAATTGTTTTTAGTATTTTTTTTGGTTATTCTTGACTTTGAAAAAAAAGTGACTAGATAATAAAACAGCAAAATATGACTTCTCTTTTGGTCCTCTTTGAATAGACATCTTAAGCTGTACATTCATTAGGAAAATGCTCATAGAGTTACAAACATATAGAATGGATTGGTAACCTGTCTTATATAGTGTGCTAACTGCTAGGTGGCACAGTAGATGGAATGATAGACCTGGAATCATTAAGACTCCTCTTCCTGAGTTCAAATCCAGTCTCAGATATTTACTAGCCTTGTGACCCTGGGCAAGTCACTAAATCCTGTTTGCCTCAGTTTTCTCATCTGTAAAATGAGCTGGAGAAGGAACCAGTATCTTTGTCAAGAAAACTCTGAATGGGATTATGAAAAGTCTGAAACAACTGAACAACATCAAAATAGATGGATAAGGGGGCACCTAGGTGGTGCAGTGAATAGAGCACCAGCCCTGGAGTCAGGAGGACCTGAGTTCATGATCCAGCCTCAGACACTTAACACTTACTAGCTGTGTGACCTTGAGCAAATCACTTAACCCCAATTGCCCTGGCTTCCCCCTTCCAAAAAGGCAAAAAAAGAAAAATAGATGGATAATAGAAAGATGACTGGAAAGTCAGAAGATCTTCATTAGAATTTTAGTTACTATGTGGCATTGAGCAAGCACTTACCTTCTCTTCTCCTATTTCCTCAAATCCAAAAAAAGAAAAGTTAAAAAACAAACTTTTAGAAACCTCTTAGAGTTTTTGGGAGCAGAAGATGAGATAATGTGCCCAGAGCATTATATCAATCTTAAAGTGCTATAATACAAGCTTAAATTACTTTCATAGCACCTGGCACACGATAGGTGCTGAATAAATGTTGATTATCACATAATTATTAAGTAGAACAGGAGTTTTGGAACTTCATATTTTTTAGAAATATACAGATAAATTTAAAAGTTTTACTGAAATATATGTCCAAATGGAGAAGTCTTGAACAAAGTTAAAAATATTTCCTTTTCAACAAAATTTTCACTGGTCCTTTTCACTTTTTGTCAAACCTCATGGCAACATAGATGCAGATATATCTGGTGCTTTTGTCATCAAAGGCCTGAATAAGCAGAAATGGGCTTTCAGGGCAGCAAGAAGAAAGAAAGATGCAAGGAAGAGCATCCTGACAAGGTGTAAAGAGTGAGCAAGGGCAGCTGAGTCTACTGTTCTAGATATCAGCCACCCCTTTGATGGCTTTGGGCTTAAAGAGAATCTGGAATTTATTTATTCCAAGCTTCTCATTTTGCAGAAGACGAACTTGAAAGCCCGAAGAAATTAAGCAACTTGCTAAAAGTCACAATGCTAAAAAGTGAGGTAACTGGGACTTGAACCTGGATCTTCTGGCTCCAAGTCTAATGCTCTTTCTACTACATCATATTGTGTCCTCACCCTTATTAGATGGTGTTGAGTGTTTCACGAACCTAAATAAAGTCACAAGAGAATTCTGAGAGGTCACAGGAAAGAACAGGGCTGGGTGTGGTTCTTAACACAACACCCTCCCTGCCCCCTACTGTGTTTATACTTATCAGTACTGTCCCCCTTCCTTCCTTCCTTCCTTCTCTATGCCCAACCCTGTTATCATTCTATCCAACCTAGTCATATGGTCTCCTCCTAATACAGTAGGATTTCCCACCATTCCTTCTCAAATCTTCTCCCCAGATACTTATTCTATCCTGCTTCAAGATAGACTTGAAAAAGATCCAGAAGCAGAAATACCAAACAAAAACAAACTAACCCCAAACCCCATCCCAAAGCACAAAAAGAAAGCAGCAAAGATAAAACCCCAAAAAAATTTACATCTGAGTTGTCCACAACCAAATTAGATGTGGGCACTATCTTTTCAAATGAACTTTATACTATGTACAATAGGAGTTCAATTTTTTTAATGGAAATAAATTTGATTGTGTTAATGAAAGCTTGATTCCTTCCAGCACCCTGCCCTCCCAATTCCTTGATCCCTAATGACCTTCATCTGCACTCTATTCTAGCTCCCACAAGGATGACCACACCCTAGACCTCTCATTGCTCAGAATTATTTTATACCCAAGACTTAGAACTTTGAAATTCTCCTCTCTGACCACAACTTCCACCTCTCCCTTAATCAGACTCCTGCTAAACCACAAATCTACTTCAGGATTTGATAGGAGAAGGTTGGCTTGAAAAAAGCAAGAAGATTCAAGTTGGAGAAGACGGAATTATATAGGAGTTGGGGAATTATGAAGAAGGCTAGAGGCTGAACTTGTGGAAGAGAAATTTGAGAGGAGTTGAAAGAATTTGGGGAAAAGGACCTAAGCAGAAGGACCAGAGAAGAGCTCAAGCTGAGGGAGACAAAGAAAGGAGGAAGAGAACTCAAGCCAGAGGAGGAAGGGAAAGCAGAAGAAAAGGAGAAGGAAGTAACGACTCCAAATAAAGAGAAGGAAGTTGGTCATGCAGACTAAGATGAGATATGAAGTTAGTGAAGTGAAGAAAAGGAAGATGGGTAAGACTGTCAAGATTAACATGAAAAGGAAAGTGACAAGTCAGAAATTGAGAACTAAAGACCTCCATTTAGCAGTGTTTGAATTAGAAATTCTTCAGATTTATAATGGAGATACATTTTACTTGGCGGTCAGGTTCTAGAGTCAATGCCTGTAGCAAAAATCCCATATAGTTAAAATTATATTTGAAAGTCCTCTAAGTTTTCTATAAAGTGCAATGTAATATTTTTGAGAAGCCGTAGCTATAAAGGAGCTAGAGACTCTTTAAAGGAAGACTTTTTACATCAGAGACAATGGGAATCTGAGATGGTTGTTATGGAAACAAATGTAAGTTTTATTCTTCGTTAAGCACAAGTAAATTATTTATCAGAAGTCAGGCAGAAGAAATAATCATGCTCAAATAGAAGAAAACAAAGGCGAGTCAAGACTTAGCTGTCAGAAAAAAATGAAAATAATGGGCAAATATTTTTTAAATAAATAAATGAGTGAATGAATGAATCACAAATGAATGTGATTATATTAGAGGGTGATACCACTTCATAATCCTATCTTAGTTCTCTTTCACCATGATAAAAGAGAAGCAAGGGTCTTTTAGCTGACTAGTCGGAAGGCAACTAAGTCTCTCCCTCTCATTGTTTCTATCAACATAAGCAGAAAGACTAGACTGAGTATAATGAAGAGTAGTGCCTAGAACCACATTCAGTATGGCAAGATAGTCATAGTTGGCACATGGAAGGCAAACAGGAACTGAGTTCTGCTGAAGGAACAGCAGAGTCATGTCTCTCATCTCCTGCTGTGTGGCATATGCATAATCATCTATTTCTGTCTGTGTCTGCTTTGATGTTGTGTGTGTGTGTGTGTGTTTTGTTGTTGTTGTTGTTGTTGAACATCAGTAAGCTAAATACAGATGTGATGTGACTAGGAGAAATAACAAAAGCTGAGAATCTCACTTCCAGGAAGGATGAAGATTAGGGATAACTTTGTAGGGGCAGGCATAGAGTAGTTGTTTGTATGTGGTCAGGCAACTATCATCTATGCTCGTCCTTTTTCTTCAAGAAGGTAAACAGAAATGCCTCCCAACTCTCTAGACTATCAGTGAGAAGGAAAAAGAAAGAAAGGAAGGAAGGAGGGAAGGAAGGAAGAAAGAAAGAAAGAAGGAAGGAAGGAAGGAAGGAAGGAAGGAAGGAAGGAAGGAAGGAAGGAAGGAAGGGAAGGAAAGGAAAGGAAAAGGGAGGTAGTATGAAAATGAAGAAAAATAGATCTTCAGAGGCAGACCAATGATAGGAGGATGGACAGTAGAAAAGATCACATGGAGGAGAAAGGGTAAAAAGGCCACTGGGCAATTGGAGATAGGTAACAGTTACTAGTCTCTTGCCAGTGCAGAAGAAGCTAGACCCTCTGGGGAGGAAGCAGCTATTTGCCTTCCAAGTAATGAAGATGAGAATCCATAGGTACTGTCAGGTGAAAGCCCATCCAATAAGGATTGAAGGAAGAAGAGATGAGTAGTGGTCATTAATGGCTCCCTGGTGAGGGGAACTGAGTCATTTCTCTGTCAAACTGATAATATTAAAATGTTCAATTATTTTCCCAGAGCATATATGAAAGATGAAACAAAGAATGTCCCAAGACATAAAACTGTTTGACTACTTACCACCTATTTCTGATGATTCGTGGAGCAAAAATTTCCATAAAATAATCTAGAAAGCAGAGTTGAAGATTATGAAGTTGAATTTTACCTCACACTCATCAAATTGGCGAAGTTGATAGAAGGCAGAAACAGCCAGGAGTGTGCTTGGAGCCAACCTATACTGGCTCCCCAGAGTCAATGTGAGCATTTTCATCTCAGAAACTGGCAAATGCTACAGATCAGGGCTTGATTTATTGTTTTGTCTAGACCTAAGGAAGTGATAGAATAAATGTCAATAATTTCGATTAAATTTTGAAGTGTATCAAGGGAACATTTTTTTTGGACAGCCAGTTGTTAAACATTTACCATCATTCCACTGGAAAGAATAAATTTTGGAGGGACTATGGGAAATCAGACACAATTACGTGTTATTAGTGTGACTGTGAATTTATATATTCTGGAAATGCTTAGCTAATATATATGAGGAAAGTGAACAGTAAATTTTTCATAGACTGACCTGACAATACGAGTACTTGGTCACTGACCAAGAAGGTAAATGACAGGAGGGTACCAAAATATTGAATATTACTATTTTTATTAGCAATTTATTTAAATTGGAAAAAAAGTAGGATCCCATCAACTGTTGAACAAATTGTGAGATCTGAATATAATAGGATATTATAGTGCCATAAGAAATAAAAAAAACAAGGAATTTAGACAAACATGGAAAGATGTTTATGAACTGACATGACATTTAATGAGCAGAACCAGGAGAACAATATACATGATAACAACAATAAGGTAAACTAAGACAACACTTAAACACATCTGAATTCCGATTATATGTAATGTCTAATCTTTGTTCTAGAGAACTGATGATGAAACACATTTGCTAGACAGTAAAGAGGTGGTGAATTATGGGTGAAGATTGTTGCATGTACTGTCAGTTATAATGTCTGTGTATCTATTGGGTTTTGTTTAATGATTTTTGTTATAAACGAGTGTTTGATGGGGAGTACATATTGAGAAATAGCTATAGAATAATAAAAAAAAAAAATAGCAAAGGGCGGCTAGGTGGTACAGTGAATAGAGCACCGGCCCTGGAGTCAGGAGGACCTGAGTTCAAATGCGACCTCAGACACTTAACACTTACTGGGCTTGTGAATTTGGGCAAGTCACTTAACCCCAATTGCCCTCCAAAAAGCGGGGAAAAAAAAGAGAGAGAGAGAGAGAACAATAGCAAAAAGGAATCTATTTTAATGAACACCGTGGGCTCTTGAGTAAAAACTTAGGGGTGCAAGTAATATTGATATCATTGCAGAACATTGAAGACAAAGACTTCAGAAGAGAAATGCAAATTTGAAAGACAGGTTGTTTCTGAGAATGGTATTTGGATTTGGGAATCACAGTTTAATATATAGGAATGACACGATCTTATCTGTGGCATCTGGATGCACAGTGGATAGAGAGCTGGACCTGGAATCCAGAAGGCCTGAGTTCAAATATGACCTCAGACACTTACTAGCTATATGACCCTGTTCAAGTCACTTAACTATTATTTGCCTCAGTTTCCTAATCTGTAAAATGGGAATAACAATAGCACCTACCTCCCAGAGTTGTTATGGTGATATAACATCAGATAATATTTATAAAGTGCTTAGAACAGTGCGTGGCCCATGGCAGGCATCCATAAAGAGTAATTATTATTATTATTGAATGAGGTATAACTAACAAGAACTAAAAATCTTTCAGGAATCCTACAAATCTAATCAAAAGAGTTTTAAACTCAAACATAAAGAAGAGGGATGAAATTTCCAATATAGAGAGTAGCTATAGTGTAGGAAGAAGAAAACAAGTAAAGATTCCCAGGAATTCACAAAATCCAAGCAAGGAGTTAGCCATAAAATGTATGGTCTCAGTGCAGAGGAAAAAAAGAGTCCTGCTGAGAAAGAGTCCTGGGGAGCATCCATAGGGCCAGAAGATAGACAATGATCCAGCAAAAGAGCCTGAAAAGGGAGTCAGTCATAAGACAAGACTGAGGAGAAACAGGAGAGAGTCAGTGTCACAAAAGACATGGGAAGAGAGAGATCCAAGAAGAAAGGTGGTCAATGATATCAAAAGTTGCAGAGAAGTAAAGGAGAATAAGGACTGAGAAGAAACCATCGGTTTTACCTACTAGAGAGGAAAAAGTTTCAGTTGAGCAATAGTGTCAGAGGCCAGATTACAAGATATACTTGTGAGGAAAACCAGGAATGAGAGAGGGAAGTATGGTTGAGAGCATTTGAGTGAAAATTAACAGAGGAAGAAACATAAGCGATATCATCAGAGCATAGTACAGACTACCCAGACAGAAAGGGAAAATAGAGAATTCAGAAAACAGATTACAAAACTGGCATAAAGGTGATGTAAAAGTAATGGGTGACTTCAATAATCTGAAAAGCTGCTGCCCTAAAGAGAGAAGCTAATAATTTGTTGGCTTGTATCAATTATTATTCTTTTTTTTAATGTAGAGGAACTAACAAGGAGAATATCTATATCTGATCTGATTCTCACTAACAAGGAGAAACAAGTTTCTGGGAGAGAAATGGCTATTCTATGTTAAAATTTGTGATAATGAAAGAGATTATATTCTGATATAAATTTAGATTTTTTGGAGAGCAGATTTCAATGGGTTTTTGACTATAAAAATATATGTTGACATAAGAAATCAAAATACCATCTTAAATACTCTCCTATAAATTTTGTCATCTATTCATATGTTAAAATCTTATGGATTGGGGGCAGCTAGGTGGCACAGTGAATAGAGCACAGGCCCTGGAGTCACGAGGACATGAGTTCAAATCCGACCCCAGACACTTAACACAAAACTAGCCATGTGACTTTGTGCAAGTCACTTAAACCCAATTGCCCTACCTTCCCCCCTCCAAAAAAAGCAAAAAAAAAAAAAAATCTTATGGGATTCCTTGAAAATATAGAAAATGGAGTTAATTTTATTCAGCAACCTTCTGATTATTCATATCAAGAGTTGTATGCACAGCAAAAGTTTTTGTCCTTGTCATGGAGAATGTTCAGGACAGAGCCAAATGAAGAGATTCCCCAGAAATGGTAAAGTCGTCCTGCTCCTCCATTTGAAGATGACATTGAAATGAATGCATTAAGCCCTAGAACACCCAAGTACCTTCTAAAATAATTCCATAGTCACTCAAAATTTAAGAGTTCCCAAGAGCAAAGGAAAAAAACCAAGTGGATGAAGAATACCTATTGTCCAAAAATATGATACTCCATGGGATGAGAAACCTATAGAGCTAGTCCATCAGCACATATGTCTTCTATTGACACTGTGACTGGAAAATGAACTGGGCCCAGTATTGGAATGGAAGAGAACAGTAGGCTGGATTGCATTTTGCAAATTGCACAGTGCTTTTCATGGCCTAGATCTTCTCCCTGAATCAAAGGCACATATTTTAAACATCAATACTCTTTAAATGATGCTGCATGGCTGTAAACCATTAAATGGAGCCTATGAAATATTAGAGTGGCAGTTCACCAAAGGTCAATGGAAAGGCACATGGCAGACACGAGAAGACTTTGAAGCATTCTTCAGGACAATCCCTATAACATATATCATCAGAGATGTGTGGAAGAGGAACTAAGTGATACAGCAAGAGCAGGAGATAATTGGAGAGTCCACATGCACCACTGGTAACAGTTCAATATCAAATGATTGAGAGGAAGATACTTTCCCTCCCTGCCCCCCACCCCTCATCAGAATGATGAGCAGGCTCTCTGTGAAGGATTTACAGAATGACATGGATAAGAAACAGAAAGGATGAGTTGGTATGGAAACATTGCAATACACATTGTTGGAGGGCGTATCCCCAGCAATAAGATTATATATCCATCAAAGGATCAGAGAAATTTCCACTTTCACTGCAACCATCTTGCTTCAAGTTGTAAGAGCTTCCTAACAGGCTCCCCCACTCAGTTTCTACACACTGCTGCCAGATTAGTTTTCTGATCTTCACTCGTAAGACTACTCAAAAGCCTCTGATGCACCTTGATTGGCTACAGAATGAAATGAAAGCCACTGAGCCTGGCACTTAATACCTTTGTGATCTAGTTTTAACCTATCTTCAGAGTCTTATCCATTTATTCCCCCATCCAAACTAGAAAATAAACAGCCTATTTCCTGCCTCTGTATCCTTTGTTCATTAATACCACCCCAACCTACCTATTCTTTAAATCTCTGTTCAAATGCTAACTTTTCCATTAAACTTTCCATAATTCTTCTGGGGGGAAGAGGGAAAGCTTCTGAATTCCCACAGGACTTGCTTTTCCTCTCATGGCATATCACATTCTACTAGTATTATAATCATTTGTGTTCCTATTTTAACTCCTCACTTCTAGACTGTAAGCTGTTTGAGGATAGAGATGTTCTTATATTCATTTTTAGGTCAATACCTCCCACCACCCTACCAGTACTTGCTACCATAGTAGCTTCTTACACACAAGGGATTCCATAAATGTTTGTTGAATATAAATGATTGAATTTTTAAATAGGTCAAAAGAAGATCAAATTTTACTTTTGAACCTCCTTCTTCAGCCTAAGGAAAGTCTAGTAGGTGGTGATTTTTTTTCTTTAAGGTACAAGCGTAGTTTAGGAGAAAATGGGAAGAACCCACAAGGGATTCATTCATAAAATAAAAATATGTGAGATTCCATGTGACTCAACCAAGCCAATAAGCATGCAGGACTCAAAACTGAGTAAACGAATATACAGATTACACTTATCTAATGGATCACTTAGGGTTATTTATTGAAGCAAAAGATATAAGCATGACATTAATAACTCATTACACTATCATAAGGTCCTAGGACTTCTGAACTCTGGGATATGTGGCCGCCCAGATGTCTAGAAATTTTATTAACAGAGAGATGCTTAAGAGTTGGATGAGATAGTATTTTTTGGCATAATTCATTCACTTTACAAGAGCAGGGATAGTAGAGAAATCATGGCCTTGGAATCATAGTTCAAGCTGCCTCTTTTATATATGAGCTGCTTGATCATGGACAAGTCACCTCCTATCTCAGTACCCCAGATGACTCAAAAACTCCTGTTGTTTGTTCTTCATTTTGTTCTTCATTGTAGTGACCAAAGACACTACAGGTGATGACTTGCTTTATGTGTGAATTAGATTTAAGTGAGGCAGAAGTATACAAAGTCATCAGTCTCACTCTCTCTTCCAGAGTCATCAGTGAGCAGGGGTAAGATAGAAGTCAAGATGACCATGATGGTTCAGGATGCAGTGATGACCCTGGCATCTTTGATCAATCTGACCATGCTCTAAGCACTCCACAGCACCTGCTTCAGCTGCCTTCAAGGCCATTGGAACAAATTGTTCTCATCTGCCATTCCGCTGGGGGAAGTCTTCATGTGCTTGGGACAGACATCCCTCTGACTCACAGACAGGTTTAAGGCCTGTTGGTTAATCCCAAACTGGCTTAGCCCATCTGCTAAGATGATTTTACCAGGCTGTGGCTGCTATGTATGCTGTAGCTTCTTGGAGCCACAGGTGAGAGTTGAGTGAAAGGTAAACACCAAAGGTAGATAAGCAGCCCTGAAAGGCTCAACAAGCCCTCACATTAGAGGTGCTGATCCTCTGGAATACCTCCTACACCTCTCAGAAACTCTCAAGTCATAGATGAGGGATCAGTCTGCATCAGTGATGGGCATTTCCAAATGGGCAGGTTTCTATAATGAGAGCTAGCATTAATTAATACATCTTAAGCTTTGCAAAGCACTTTACATCTACCTGTTCCTCAGAGTAACCTAGTGAGATAGTTGCTATCATAGGAGATGGAGGTAAATGACTTGCCCAGGTTCACCATACTAGGAAGTGTCTAAGGCAGGATTTGAACTCAAGTCTTACCGACTCTGAGTGCAGTGCCTTGTTTTCAATGACTTCTAGCGGATCTAGACACCACCCCATTCCACCCCCCCCCCCAAAAAAAAATCATTTGTCAAAACCAAAAACTTGCTTACCAGTGGGCAAATATCCAGGTTTGACTATCCATGACAAGGGAATCAGTCAGTCAACAAATGTTTATTAAGTAGTTACTCTGTGCCTGGAACTACGTTAAGCACTGAAGTTACAAAGAGAGGCAAAAATAACCCCCTGCCTTGAAAGAGCATCTATTTTCATGGAGAAGATATTATGTAAGTAACTAAGTATGTATCTCATATGTGTGTGTGCATGTGTACATATATACATTCATACACACACATAAAGATAAAATGGAAGGTAATCTGATTAGGGAAGGCATTAGCAACTGGTCAACTAATAAAGGGCTCCTACTGAAGATATTATTAAGGAAGCCAGGGAATCTAAGAGGCAGAGGTGAGGGGTCACTGCATTCCAAGAGCAGGGGACAAGCAGAACAAAGACACAAAGATGAGCAATGGAGTACAGTGTTTGAGAAATTGGTAGTAGGCCATATAGCTAGCTGGATCTTGGTATTAGTCAGGGTTGGGGATGGGTCAGGGAGGTTAGATGTAGGAAGATCAGAAAAGTAGGAATGGGCTAGGTTGTGAAGAGGTTTAAAGGCTAAACACAACACTTTCTATTTGGTTCTGGAGCTAATAGGGAAGGACTCAAGATCATTGAGCAAGAAAGTGACATGGCCACATCTATGTTTCAGAAAAGACTTGGCAGTTGAGTAGACAACTACTGGAGTAAGGAGAGACTTGAAACAAAGAGACCAATCATAAGGCTATTGTCAAAATCCAGGTGAGAGATTTAAGGACTGTGTGAGTGGGGAGAAAGGGAGGTATAGGAAAGGTACTGGGAAGGTAGAAACAATAAGATTTGTCTATGGATTGAATGTATGGTGAGAGTGAGAGTGAGAAGATTATGACTAGGAGGATGGTGATGTCCTCACCAGTTTTAGAGGAAAGATGAAGTCTGTCTTGGACACAATGAGTTTGACATGCCTTGGGGACATCCAATTTAAGACATCCAAGAGGCAGTTAGTGGTATGGAACTGGAGCTCAGAAGAGAGACTGAACAGTGTGTGTGTCTGTGTGTCTGTGTGTCTGTGTGTCTGTGTGTGTGTGTCTGTAAACACCTGAGAATCATCTACAGGGAAACAATTGGACCCCCAATGGAGCTGATGAAATCATTAAGTGAGATAGTATAAAACAAAAGGAAAGGGGCGGCTAGGTGGCACAGTGAACAGAGTACCAGCCCTAGAGTCAGGAGGACCTGAGTTCAAATCTGGCCTCAGACACTTAATACTTGCCAGCTGTGTGACCTTGGGCAAGTCACTTAACCCCAATTGCCTTCCAAAAAAAAAAAAAGAAGAGGACCCAAGAGGGCAAAACTTTAGAGCATACCTATAGTTAAGTGGGAATGATGGATGAAAAATCCACAAAGTAGGGATGGGACAGATAGGAAGAAAACCAGGACAGAATAGTATCACAAAAACCCAGAGAGGAGAGCTTTTTCAGAAGTTTATCAATAGAGTTAAATGCTGCAGAAAGTTAAAGGACAATCAGACTAAAGAAGAAAATAATTCACTTTGACAACTAACAGAGCACTGTTCACTCAGAGAGGTCAGTTCTAGCTGAATGGTGAGGTAGAGAGGAGGTGCAATGGAAAGTGGAGGGGAGGGAATAAGCCTTTATATAGCATCTACTAAATGCCGGGTACTGTGCTAAACACTTTACAAAAATTATCTCATTTGATCCTCACAACCTACCTGTGAGGTAGGTGTTGTTATCACCATTTTGCAGATGAGGAGACTGAGGCAAGCAGCAGTTCAGTGACTTGCCCAAGGTCATCCAACTAGTAAGAGTCAGATCTTCCTGACTTCAGACTCAGCATTCTACTATACCATGAGGAGAAGAAGTCGAAGTATAGGGGTCTCTCAAGGAGTTTAGCCACAAAGGGAAAAAAAGATATAGAATGGGGGTGTGGCTAGGTGGTACAGTGAATAGAGCACTCGTCCTAGAATCAGGAGGACCTGAATTGAAATCTAGCCTCAGACACTTAACACATACTAGCCGTGTGACGTTGGGCAAGTCACTTAACCCCAATTGCCCTGCCCTCCCCTCTCCAAAAAAAAAAAAAAAAAATTTTAAAGGACAGCTAGGTGGAGCATTGAATAGAGCACCAGCCCTGGAGTCAGGAGGACCTGACACTTAACACTTACTAGTCATATGACCTTGGACAAGTCACTTAACCCCAATTGCCCTGCCTTGCCCCCTCCAAAAACAGCAAAAAAAAAAAAAAAGACATAGAATGATAGCTGCAAGCCGGTGAGAATTAAGTAAAAGTCTTTTTCAAAAAGGATCAAGCATCTTAACATCTAAATTATGTAATTATTAGGAAGACATAAGGTAAAACAAGGCATATGATAATTCACAACTAGAAAACAACCATACCAGAAAAGCAGATCTCCAAGTTTTCTGGGGCCTATACTATCCTCTCCATACCATGACTCTCACCACATCATGACTTAGGTACATGCTGTGCTGTCTGGAAATAACAGGATGAACTCATCACATGAGTCCTGAAGATGCCTTTGATTCTATGTAATTGTTTCATGCTGCCAGCCTGCCACCTTAAAGAAAGGGTCAAATGATGCAGTGTTGAGAAGACTAGCCTCTGTTGGGATGATAATTGTAAAGGACTTAGCATCAAAAAGTAAGGAACATGGTGGGGGTAGGCCAGTGATTAGCATTCTGCCTCCATTAGCATCTGTAATGGAGAGGAAGCTGGCTGCCTGACACGCATTTTGTATTGGTTGTACCTAATGTGGAAAATCTAATTTAGATCAATATTGCAAAGTATGATGGGCATCAGCCCTGGCCAAATAACTGCTGTCAAGATGTTTTTTTTGATGGTATAGCAACTGACAGGACCTGTTATGAGCCTACTTATTTTTAAAAATATGTCAATGTTGTGCTTTAACCCTGGGAAATACATTAGGTTAAATTGTGCAGATGCCATCATATTTAGCAGTGGTGTGTAAGGCAAAAAGAAGTTTGCTTTTTAATAAACTTGTCTCAGTGTAATAAGAAAGACTAAATCCCACATATAAGGCTTAAGGGTTTTCTCAATGCAATGCTAACCTGACAAATACTAGAAAATTAAAAACTAATTACAGGCCAGAAAAACTACTAACAAATGCTAACCTTAATCACTATTTAAGCTTAATTTTATTATATAGAGTATATAGAGACACCTGAATTTAAGAAAAGACCACATTCAAAAATCCAACCTCATGGAAGACACAAAACAGAAAAAGATCAATTGCATTTCACAGAATCTTTGCCCTTACAAGGAAAGGGCTAGTTTTACCAGAAAGTTCCTTCAAGGCTTAAAAAAAAAAAACACCCACAAGATTCATTTTACAAAAATTCAATCTCCATTCAATTTTCCCCCAGAAACAAAGAATACAATCATTTTAGGTAGTACAACCCTCTCTTTTATGCCTTTCTTTTCATTGTTTCCTCCTTCTTTAATCATTAAAATAGGAAAACACAAAATCTCTCACTATTGCAATACCAAAGAAGTACACCAAGGAAAGCCGATGATATCCAAGAGTATAGTTCTTAAGGGAATGTTGAAATGTCTGAACTTTTATACACACTTTTCAACCCCAATCAGATTATAAAGTGTTATTAAGAAGTATGCATATGCTATCCATTATGCCAAACTTTAGCAATACTCAGCTGGATTTTCCCATTTTTTCTTGTCTTTTTCTTCATCACTATTTTGCACTGATAGAAAATTCCACTTTGTAGTGGAATAAATCAACTTCTATTTTGTCTCACATTTTCTTTTTTTGTGTTTTTTAAGAAGCAACCATTATTTATACCTTATTTAAGATTATTTTGCAAAGTTTGGGATTTGGCAAACTCAGAAAGGAGACTTCAGGGAACAGTCATTTGATGATAATGATTGATTATTTGGGGAATGGAGACAGAAGAATAAAGTAAAGAAGAGAAATAAACATGAAAAATAAAAGGAAGAACAATATTTTGGAAGGAAGAATAAAGTCAGGAAGACTCAGAGGAATGATACTTTCATATCTCAAGTCATGAAAAATGAAAGGGAGTACAATAGAAATCAGCTGAACTGCCATATACTATGGACAGGTTTCAGCTGACCTTGATCCATAGGACCTAAAAGATGTCTGTGTGGATGTAGTATTTGTGAGGAAACCTGTCTTAATGCAGCCTTTGGACTTTGTTTGCCTGCCTAGAGTTTTGTATTATTATTGTGGAGGACCTAGGGATCTATTTGAGAACATATAAACAAAAGTCAACAAAAAACAAGGTTTTATTCTTACACCTTTTGTAGCCACAAGAACATTGAAACATTAATCTTTAATTCTCTCCTGCCCCTGAGATTTTCTTTTTATTGACGAAGAAAACAGTAAGGGGAAAGGGGAAAAAAAAAACATATCCCCACATTGAAGAAAAAACCCAAAGTTGCCTTTTTGTATTTCTCCAAAAGTCCTGAGCACTTTACCTGAATCTACCATGAGAGAGTTGGAAAGGCAATTCAATTGACTATGCACTTAATCAATGTCTTATATGTATAAAGTACCATACAGCTAGGACCTTGGGATAGAATGATGAAAAATAGTGCCTGTCGTCAAAACTCATAATAGTATAATGGAGTGATATAATGAACACTAGTAATTGTGAATGATACAAGGTAGAAGGTGAAAGAGGAAAGATTCAAAGTAGACTGAGAAAAGATAAAGAAAGATTATCTTCTGCTATAAGAAGCAGGGAGTATGGATCAAGAAATACTTCATGGAGAAAATGGCAACTGAGCTGGACCTTCAAAGAAAAGAAATTTCATCAGAAAGGAGTATGTTCTAGACAAAGGACCATGGGATCATAAACATATGGCTAGAAGGACCTTGGAGGTCATCCAGTTCAATGATATCATTTTACAGTTGAGGAAACTAAGGCCAGGAAAGGTTAAGTGACTTGCCTAGGATCATAGATGTAGGAAACATCAGAAGAATTTGAACCTGTCTGCTGATTCTAGAACCAGCACTCTTTCCACACTGCATTGCAGTGGAGGAGGATATCAGACAAAGTCAGGAAATGGCATATTAGTTCAGATTGGTTGGACTTTAGGGTGAATAATAGCTAGCAATAGGTAACATTTATATAGTCCTTTTTTTGTTGTTGATTCTCAAAATAGCTAATATTTATTTTTTTTAGTTTTATTTTATTTTCCATTCCAAATTCTCCCCCTCCCTCTACTTTTTCCTCCGCACGTTGAGAAAGCAAGAAAAACAATACCCATTATACACATGAAGTCATGCAAAACATATTTCTGCATGTTAGCCATGTTCTGTGGGGACCGGGGGGAAAAGGGCAACAAGAAAAAGAAAGAGAAAAAATGTGCTTCAATCTCTACTCTGAGTCACTCAGTTCTCTATCTCGAGGTGGATAGCATTTTTTATCATGAATCCTTTGGAATTGTCATGGATCATTGTGTTAATCAGTTACAAAGTCTTTCACAGTTGATTTTCTTTAGAATATTGCTGTTACTGTGTAAATTGTTCTCCTCTGTTCACCTCACTTTGCATCAGTTCACATAGATCTTCCCTGATTTTTCAGAAATCATCCCCTTCATCATTTCTTACAGCATGACAGTCTTCTTCAGGAATGAAGGACAAACAACATGATAGTATCCCATCTTATTCAAATATCACATTTTGTTTAGTCATTCTTCAAGTGATCCTCTCAGTTTCCAATTCTTTGTCACCACAGAAGGAGCTGCTATAAATATTTTATACAAAAGGTCCTTTTTTTTGCCCTTGATCTTTTTCAGGTACAGAACCAGTAGTAGTATTACAGGGTCAAAGTGTATGCACAATGTTATAGCTTTGGGGAGCAAATTGCTTTCCACAATGGTTGAACTAGTTCACAGCTCCACCAAAAGTACATTCGTGTCCCTATTTTCCTATATCCTCTCTGACATTTGTCTTTTTTATATAGTACTTTTCAGTTTGCAAAGAGCTTTGTAAATATTATCTCTTTTTATCCTGGGAGGTAGATGTTATTATTACCTTCATTTTACAGATGAGGAAACTTGGGCAGAGAGCAATTAAGTGACTTGCCCAGGGTCACAAAGCCAGTAAGTGTCTGAGCCCAGATTTGAACTTGGGTCTTCCCAATTCTAGGTCCGGAGCTCTATTCAATGTACTACCTACCTGCTAAGATATGTGTGAAGGAAAGTAGAATGACATGAAACTGGAAAGGTACATTGGAACCAAATTTCATAGGTCTTTAAACATCAAGGGAAGAAGTTTATATTTTATCCTAAAAGCAATGAAAAATCACTGAAGGTTTTTCAGTTGGCAAGGAAAAAGTTCAGATTAGAAAGATTATTTCTGCATGGGAAGTATGGATTATAGAGTGAAGATATGTAGAAGGAAGGAAGGCCAGTTAAGAGACTATTGCAACAATCTAGGCAAAAGGTGGTATGAGTCTGAATTAGGATCCTGGAAGTGTTAGGGATAAAGGAGACAATTAATGGTCATATCTAATCTGGTCACGCCTGAAAGCTCCCAATTAGAGCATATGTCAACAAGAAGGGAGCTTTCAGAGCATCTCCTGGCAGGAAATGTGATCCCAATTAACACTATCAACTTCTTCCTTCCATAGGCACAAATAAAACAGCTAAGAAATATCCTGCCACTTACCAGACAGGATTCCCCTAGCCTAACCTGCACCAGTACATTTTCCATTACTGCCTGGCATGCTCAATTCCTAATTCCCAGCACCAAGCTGGGGTCAATTACACAATTCATTTACTGTACATGAGTCACACAGATGCTTGAACATTTGGCCATTTCTAGTGCCCAGAAGAACACAATGAATTATTACTGGACTTAAGCATTCATTGGCTTTAACCTCCTTTTTTTTTTCCACCAGCCTGTTCCACAGCAGATTCTCGATGATTATCCTCATGTCCAGTTGATTTGATATAGATATTCATCATCAACTCTAGTAATCAGGTTTTCCCTTGACTGTTTTATGAGATAAACTGGTGTTGTCTCCTTATTGGTTATTTCCAGTCTTTATCTTTAGCACATTTAACTTTCTCACTCTCAATCATTAAGCCTTTGGGTTTTTGTTTGTTTGTTTGCTTGTTTGTTTAGGCCTGAGATTTGATCCGTGAAGGGAAGGTCTGATAGAACCACCAACACAGATTGGCACATTGTCTATAATACAGAGTATTAGAGAATTGCCTGGAGGCAACTGAGGGGCTAAGTGACATACTGAGAGTCAGTCACCTATATATATATTTGCCAGAGTCAGTACATGAACTGAGGTCTACCTGGCTATAAGACTAAACCTCAATCCTATATACCATGCTGCCACTTTACCTTCTATGTATGTCATATAATATTATAGAATCATAAGATTTAGAGGTTAAAAACTACCCTAGAGATGAGATCTTATTTTATCACTGAGGAAACTGAGAAGTAGAGGACTGAAATGACTTGCTCAAAGTCATACAGTTTCAAAAATATCATACTTTCAAAAAAAAAAACCAGGGAAATTATGATTTGAGAATCTCATGGTATGTTATTGTGCCATAAGAAATGACAAGAAAACAATAAAATATATTAAAATAATGACATATTACAGACTAAGAAAAGTAGATCAATATAACTATATATGTTTACTATTAGTAACAATAAACAGCAACAAAACCCAGGAAAATGAACAAAAAAGTATAAAAGGAAAAGAACTGCTCTCAAAATAACTATAAAATACATAGGATATGTGAAATTTTATCTACTACGTCATATTCCGGACTTATATAAGCAATAACCACAAAACGTTCTTTGCAGAAATTAAAGAACACAAATAATTAAAGAAAGATGAAATGTTCATGGTTGAGTAATGACAATATAATAAAAAATAATAACACTAAATTAATTTACAGATTAAGAGCTATACCAATCAAGCTATGAAGTTTATTTTTCCAGTGCTAGACAAAATAATAACAAAATTCATTTGGAAAAACAAAAAGCCTAAAATCTCAAAAGAAATAATAGAAAAGAAGTCATGAAGGGGACATAGCATTACCAGACTTCAAACTGTATTGTAAAACAGTAATCATCAAAATTATTTGGTAGTGGTTAAAAAAGAGAAGTAATTTACAAAACAGACTAGACAAGGAATACAAAATGGTAGCCTAGCATTTGGTAAACCCAAGAACCTAAATTACAAAGGGGAAGACTTCTTGTTTGATAAGAATTGCTGGGGAAAGTGGAAAACAGTTTTTAGTAGAAATTAGATACAGACCAGCATTTTACCATATATGCCACAATTGGTTCCAAATGTATATGTAACCTGAGTATGAAAAGTTTCATTGTGAAAAAATTGGAGAACAGAAGGAGGTAGCACTAGAAATAAGCAGAACTAGAACAATATACACAATGACTATAATGGTTGGTTGGTTGGTCGTTGTCCTTTGTTCTCAAAGACGACCAAAATGACATCACTATGCTAAGGGCAAGTTTCTATGTGTCTAGTTGTGGCTGATTAGACCAACATGACCTCAGAATGCTCTATCACAGGTCAGACACAAATAATCCATGTGAACATTTGGGGTGGATTCTCCAAATCTGTACATCCTGTATTTCCTTTGAGTTGTTTCAGTTCTGCTTTGCTCAGAGAGCCCAGCACCTTTTCTGATGTGAGCACTCCATACTGAGTAGTCTTGTGTCACTGTCTCCCATGTCATATAATCAATTCCAAAGTTCCTGAGAGAGACCTTAAGAGTGTCCTTGTGTCACTTTTTCTGACCACTAAATGAATGCTTGCCCTATGTGAGTTCTCCATAAAACAGTCTTTTGAGCAAGCATACATTTTGCATTCAAACAATGTAGCCAGTCCATCTGAAGCAGTTTTAAGGCTTGGAAGTTTAGTTCAAGTAAGGACCTCAGTGTCTGGTACCTCGTCCTGCCAGGTGATCTTCAGAATCTACCTAAGACAATTCAAATGGAAGTGATTCAATTAACCGGCATGGTGCTCATAGACTGTCCAGGTTTCACAGGCATACAACAATGAGGTCAGCACAACAGCTTTGTAGACCTTCAGTTCGATAGTCAGTCTTCTCTTCTCTCCCATACTTTTCCTTCAGTACCTCCCAAACACTGAGCTAGCTCTGGCAATGCCTGAATATAATAATGGAAATAACACAAATAACACTTTGAGTAATTGTAATGAGCTATCTTGGTCTCTTCTTAAGGCAAGGGAGTATAGGGGAAGAATGTCCATGTAGGCACATAGTGACACATCAAAACTAGAGTGGTTGGTTTTGCTTAATTGTTTTTACTTGTTATGTGAGTGTTCAATTACTTTCAAGAGAGGTAAATAAATATATGTAGAAATGACTGATGTAAAAAGGAAAGGCATCAATAAAACTTTGTTTTTAAGAGAGTTCAGAAGAGGTCATGAGAGAACAAACAGGATAATGATTATGATCAAGTAGATTTTAAAATTTGGGCTAAACTTAGTAACCATTAGCAAAACAAAACATTCAAATACATGGGAATTCATGTACAATCTTTTTTCTAATTCTTGCTTATATATTTGAAGGTTAGGTTTTGCCAATGGTTACTTAGTTTAGTACAAATTTTAAAATCTAATGATTATGGTCATTATTCTGATTATTGTTTTTTATCTATATTTATTAATTATATTTACTAAGCTAAAAAATTATAAGGCCATCCATTTTTATTCTTTAGTTCCCTAAGCTGATCATAAACTGGGGTCAAATGGACATTTCCCTCCCAAAGCATACTATTACACAATTGGCTAGTTCTCTCATGGAGGTTTAATGCCTGCCTCTGAAGCATCTGGAATTGGTCAGTGTCAGAGGCAAAAGGATATTGGAATAGATGGACCGTTGGGATATTCTGGCATGGTGCTTTTCATGGTCCTTGGAGTATTCTAAAGATAAAACACTTCTTTTTGATTTAGTAGGCCCTGTGCTAAGTAATGGGTGTGTTTGGGAGTCCAGTTGGACCAGAGATCTATGTTTTTAAAATCATTTTTTATACATACCATGTATTTTAGCTATACCTCAGGAGGCTGCAGGTTGTAAGGCTCCCAAGATAAATTGGCATTAAGTCATCTAAGGCATATAACAAACAATATTCAGTATTTCCAAAGCTGGTATACAATAATTTATCAGTCCTGGCCAACTATGAACACCTAATCCTTTCTCTTCTTGTCAATTCAAAGATCAATGAAGTATCTGCAATGACTTTGGTTGGTTCATTCCATCCACAAGTTGACTAACAAATTTATCACAAAGGGAAATTATGCAAGCCTGCATAGGGGATAGTTCTTGTACTTTCAACTCATCAAATCCAACTTTTAAAAAACACATTCAATTTCTTCTTATCCTTCTTTGGGGCCAGCTTCATCTAGAGCAGTGGTTCTCAACCTTCCTAATGCGGCAACTCTTCAATACTTGTATGTGGGCATATCTGCATGTGGGTGGACCCGCCTGGAGTCGGACAGAGAAGCGATGTCTCAGTTCCTAAGACCATCAGAAATACGTGTTTTCCGATGGTCTTAGGCGACCCCTTGTGACCCCTGTGAAAGGGTCGTTCAATCCCCAAAGGGGTCATGACCCACAGGTAGAAAACTGCTGATCTAGAAAGTTAGGGTGAAGTAAATGAATGTGTGTCTTGAAGAAACATATATTCAAAACAACTGAATTGTGAAAGCACTTCTCAGTCTGAATGTGATGTCATCACCATATGTATTATTCCTTGGTCTTTATAGCATCCGAAAGACACCTCTCATTTTAATTGTAGTGGACAATTTGGTGCATCATATGAAAATCCATAACAAATTACCATGCCCACTGAGAGTAGAAAGGGGTGGGGTAGATTTCCTTGCTAAAGCGTATAAATAATACAAAGACTTTTAATAAACTCTGTCAAAACTGAACCTGTGCCTCTTATTTGTGACAAATAATGTTAAAATACTAACAGCATACAGGTCTCTAATAACTTTCTGTGCCCAGGATATATACAACACTCTGAATGGAGATCCCAGGGTCACCTGTAGACACTAGAACAATAGTGGCCAAGAATTTCTGCTTCACATATCCAGAGCTCCATAGGGTCTCTTAGGAATGTGATCTCTGGCCCCTCTGGATCCCAGGGGCATCCTGTTCATAAATTTTAGAGCCAGAGCAACTCCATGGTAACCTATGGAGTTTATTAATAATAATGCCATTACTCTCCTGGATTTATGTCCAGCCTTTCTTCCAAAGAATTCCAAATGCATTCATATATATTATCTCATGGATCCTCATGGATTTTTTAAATAAAAAGTTCCACAGCAGTTTCATGAAAAATCATAAATAATATACATATATATATATATATATATATACAATTCAACAATACAATTTCAGCATTACATTTCCCAACTTTAATATGCATTGCATACTCATTCATTCTTTAAAACTTTCCTTCCCATATTCAATCAACAGCTTTTTAAAAGTTCCTACTATATGTCCGACGTTCTTCTAGATAGTAGGGACAAAAAAAAAAAGCTAAAACAAAACCCACCATTAATCAGAAAAAAAGGTGTTTTTTTTTTACAAACTTATTACTATATAGTGTGAATTACAGAATCATGGAATATTCCCTAAGTCCAATCACCTCATTTTGAAGAGAAGGAACATAAAACTCAGATCTGAAATACATATACAGTATCATCCTATTTTCATTTCAATCCTCCATCCCTAAGATTTCAAGTGAGTAATATATGTCATTTATGTCAGGTAAAACTATGAAGTAGGTAAGGTTTATATTTATAACTACAAATTCTACCATTGGGTATTTATCACTCTATCACTATGATGTGATGGCCTTGAGTAGCACGCTCTCCTTGGTCCTGTTCTCCTAGGTAACAAGTAGCTATTCTCATCAGCTCGTGCTACACAGGAGAGAACTTTAGAGTATTCATTAAAGAAATATGTTTATTTTAGCCTCAGACATGTGTTAGCTGTATGATCCTGGGCAAGTCACTTATCTCTGAGTGCTTCAGCTTCCTCATCTATTAGATGGGGACAACAGCTACCTCCCAGAGTTGTTGCGAGGATCATCTGAAATATCTGCAAAGTGCTTAGCAAAGTACTTAACTTATTGCAAGTGGTATATAAATGGGGCAGCTAGGTGACACAGTGGATAGAATGCTGGGCCTGGAATCAGGAAGATACATCTTTATGAGTTCAAATCCAGCCTCAGACACTTACCAGATATGTGACCCTGGGCAAGTTCATTTAGCCTTATTTGCTCAGTTTCCCCTTCTATAAAATGAGCTAGAGAAGGAAATGGCAAACCACTCCAATATCTTTGCCACCAAAAACCCAAATGGGCTTGTGAAGAGTCTGACATGACAAAAAACCAACAAAAGCAAATAAATGTTAATTGTTGCTATTGTTATGAAACTGAGGCCTTCTGAATGCAGTGCTTCAATTCAAAGGAATACAGTGAAAATTTCAAATGCTATCTTAGATGAGTGGGAGATGAATTGTTGTTGTTTTTTGTCTTCTCTCAAATCTTTCTTCAGAGAGGGCTGACCCTAAATTTAGAGACTTTTTTTTTTAAAAAAAAAAACCTTTTCTTTTATTTTTCTAAAAGCCAAAATGTTATTCGTGATTCTGATAAGATAAACCAGAAACTCTCTGCCTTATTGCACTGAAGCCATCTTCTCAAAAAATCTTCTATGGATAGCTCTTTTCCACTGAACCTAATTTTATGGAGTATCCATCAGAAATTCCATTCAGACTTTGAGTAATGATGAGCCAGAGGGTGAGCAAACACACATAACCTGAATACAGTGGAAAGAAGAGACTTCTTGGCCTCTTCCCAGATTCTGCCCTAAACCAAGTCTAATGTCTGTCTCCAGGGCAGAATAGCTGAACTATATCTGGCCCAGGATCAGAGAATCACAGCAGTTAGATAGCTCTGAGACCATCCACTTTGCTCTTTTATTTCAAGGATGGGGAAACTGGGGTCTGTGGAGGTGAAATGCTTTGCCCCTAACGCACCCAAGTGTCTGGGCAGGGGTATATTTCAATCCTTTCTGTGCAGCATAGATTTGCTATAGTGGAAATCCCCTTTAATATAACATAATATAATACAATATAACACAATATATATATAACATAACCTATATATATACATATATGTATATACATAACATAAACCTACATTCTGATAAAATGTTACCTCAGACCAGGATGCAGCATGACACCGTAAATAGAGATCTATCCTCAGAACCAGGAAGACCTGCTCATCCAAGGCTCTCCTCTGCCATATACTTGCTGGGGGACCCTGGGCAAGTTATTTAGTCTCAGTGCTCTAGGCCACTCTCTGAAACAATAAATTACAGAGAGTACCAATCTGAAAAGAGGGAGGGAGTTTCCTTATCTGGGAGTTCCTATACCAATTAAATCACCAGTCTAGGCTGGGTCCCAGAAACAGTCAGGTGGCACAGTGGATAGAGTATGGGACCTGGACCAGGAAGACCTGGGTTTAAAACCAGACACTTACTAGCTGTGTTACCTAAAGTAAGTCACTTAATTTCTGTTTTGCCTCAGTTTCCTCATCCATAAAATGGGAGAATCAAATGAGATATTTTTAAAGTGTTTAGCACAGTGTTTATCATACAGAAAGCACTACATAAATGCTACCTACTATTACAAATATCCTACAGTTGTGTGACCCTGGGTAAGTCACTCAACCTCTGCCTCAACTTCCTGAACTAAGAAATGAGAATAATAACAGCACCCCACAGGGTTGTCATGAGGATTAAATGAGATAATATTTGTAAAAAGTACTCGGCACAGCGTCTGGCATATGGGGCACTATGTAAATGTTTGTCCACTTCCTTTCCCCTTCCATATATAAGATTAAGTTAATAACTACCCCTAACTTGGGTCTGTTATTTTGCAAACTCCAGTGTAATGACTAATTAAGCTGGTTAGTTGTACAGCCATCTTTATAGCAACAGAAAGTAGAAATTCCAAGGCCGAATCTAACTTTCTGGCAGGCCCATTAAAAATTCCACCATGAAGCAATCACCTAAGAACATTGTAAAGTAACTTGGTCAAACAGATTAGGACAAGCTCTGGTGCATTTAAGTTTTATAAGCATATGTATGGAAATGCCATCCAGGTACAAACATTTCCATTCTCATTCTTTAAAATCCAGTACAGCATAACCAAGGAAAAAAATGTTAAAAGCCTTGCTGGTGACACAGAGCCCGGCTTGTCTTTGCTTAGCTGCCACAGAGCTAGCCAGCCAAAGGAGCTGGATGTCTATTAAGCGTCTCAATATAATTGAGTTCATTCCAGCTTCCATTGACCCATTTTCCAGCAGCTTTGTCACTGTGCTCAGTGAGCCATCAGACTTGACATTTTCACGTTTGCTGAGGTCCTCTCTATCCTTGGGAGTTTGTTTCTATGATGCCTTCCCCAATGTTCCACCCATGTCCTTAAATATGGACAAGCAGAGCCAGGAGCTAAGTCGATATGATAAATGTAGTCAGAGTATTGAGGATTTTAAAAATGGATGCAAAGACTTATTCTGGTCCTTGAGTTGCTCAACTGGAAACATCTTAAAATGTTCCTAGCCCAGCTGCTGGAATGGGGGCTAAGTGCTAGGGATGGTAAAGTACCATGAAAGCTCAGGATTACAGTTTGGAGAGAGGAATCACGTGACATCCAGATGAGCGGCTGTCAATGGGAAGCACAGAGCTGACTGGCCATGACCACTGCTCTCCTTCATAAGACATTTTGATGCAAATGTGCATTTACCAGAGGAGTCCTGGAAATGTTTCTTCTGCTACATTCCATAAAAATGGACATCTAACTAAGGTGGTGTCTACTGAGGCCAGACTTAGATTTGATTCCTCACTCCCTCTCAAAGCCTAACTTGCTGAGAGAATGACTATTTCTCTTATATTAATAACCAATTATTGAGATTAAGATTTTTTTTTTCTCTTTCTTCATTCAGAAATAAACCCCAATAATGTTAATACACTCAGGCTTTGAAGGACATTACTGACCTTGCCCAAAAGTTTACCCATCTAGTCTATCTTATCTAGTGGGAATGCTCTCCTGTCCTCTCTCCACTTAGGATATCATGCCCTTACCTGAGGGTATTCTACCCAGAGGAAGGTACACCTGGATGACTGAAACCTACCTTGATATCATGGGGTTTACTGGCTACATTTATTTCTTAAAGACCGTGTCTTAAACCCAATTCACTCTGGTTCTCATGGACTGGACAATAGGTCCCTACCCAAGCACCATCTAATGGTTATTTTGGGGTGCCTGATTGCTCAGAGAGAATGTAAATAATAATTGTTTCTCTTTTGGCCAGAAACCCTGAGGGTCTTTCCCTCCCAGTTTGATTTTTTTTTTTAATTAAAGGATCCTTTCCTTGGTTCACTTATTAAACAACCCTAAATGTTACCTCAAATTGAAAACTTGGAAAAACTTTAGCTTTTAAAAAGGCCAAAGTCTCCCACTATATCCTGGGCCATCTCCAGGCATCCTGATCTATATAAATCTGGCCACTGGACCCAGATAGCTATGGAGGAAAAAGTGAGACTGATGACTTTGCTCAGTCTCTTAAATCCAAATTATTTGCAAGTCATGGAATCATCTTCTTCTTTGAGAATGAAAAACAAACCACACCCAACTAGAAAAACCTTATAAAGAGACTCTAATCTAGGTAAATTGAGAATGAAGAACAAACCACACCCAACTAGAAAAACCTTATAAAGAGACTCTAATCTAGGTAAATTCCAGCCTGTTGTGGTCTACTCAAGCTTGGGGGCTGGGGGGATGGGGGGGGGGGGAGGTGACTTTGTCTATTGCCCAGGCTAGGAGTAGTCCAGGAGTCAGAGTGATATAATCAAAGCAATGTTCTCCCAGCCCCTCATTAGAATAGGTCCACCTCTCATTGTCATATTCATTATGTCATTAATTGTTAATCAGAGTTGATTGTCTTTTGTTGGGAACACTTACTCTTCCAAGAGCATATATGCATTGAGACGCATCCATGTTTGGTCTTTGGTGTGTGAGAGCCAAATGATCATTTCTTTATTCATTATTAACTAGCAATTATTAATAAAATTACCAATTACCTAGAAACTAAGTCTCTCAAACTTTTCATTCATAATATTGCCTTGGGACAAGAGAACATGAGGGGTGGGGTAGACAGTAACAGTAAGCTAAGAAGCAATGAAATCAACCAAGCCATTTGCTTCTGTCAGTGAACCAATTCTATCCTTTCAAGAGGTGAAGACTTTATGAGTAATTCAGGCATCAGGATGAGTACTACATCAATGTACTCAAGGAAAACAACCCCGAAATTACACTTGGGTCAGATTTTCAAAAAAAAAATTCAGTCACAGGATAAAATCAAGTCCTTGAGAAATATGACTGGATGAATGGAAAAACTATGGGACATTTCCGAAGGGCAAAGGTGCAGTGGTATAGTCCTTAGACTTCCTTGAGCAGACACCTTAAAACATGAAGACCACTATTACCGGGACAGAGAGCAGAGTATGACCAAGAAAAGGAAAAAATTTACCTAGTGTGTGGCTGCAGTTAATCATTCTTACTAAGTGCTAAGTTCAGTTATTTGTACCTGCCAGGAGGGGCAAAAAGCTGTCAGCCCCTCCTCTAAATTTCAAAATCCTGAGTCAAAGTCCCAATTCCCTTCATCTTAGTTACAGCTAATTGGAGGTGCCAAATTATAACAGTTATCTAACTATTGGGTAATCAGTTAAGGCAGTTTACTCACAGTGTAAAATTATCCCCTCTGCAATCTCAAAGCCTCTCCCTGAGGTTCAGGAAAGAGAAAAAGGTCTTCTCATTAAAATTTAGGCGATTAAATTTCTGCCTTTAAGCTAAGAATTCTTAGACTTTTTCATATCCTGGACCTCTTTGAAGGGTTGGTGAAGCCTGTGGATCCTTCTCAGAATAATGTATTTAAATGCATTAGTTAAAACATATAGGATTACAAAGGGGATACAGTTATCAAAAATGTTTCAAGATCACATATCCCAGTTTAAGGACCCCTACTTTAAACCATGACAAAGTTGTGATGCCAATGTATCTTTTTTTCCCCCATACCATCATAGTTCCACTAAGAAAGCTTAATTTATGGCATTCTTTTGGTTGCAGGATTACTTCACCCAAAGATAGAGATTCCAATGAAGAAGAAAAGGAAGAGATTTCTAAAAATGACCAATGTGGTATTAACAGCATTTTGACTAAATCAGTCTCTACCCTGGGAATGCTCAGAGCCCCACAGTGGCTATACAGGGAACTCATCAAGTAATTCACTCGTTGTCAAGAGTGAAACACATACATATCAGAAATTGTTCAGCATAAATGTAAAGCAACTTTAAAGAACAAATACACTTCAGATTTAACATATGTTCTCCTGGTAGGAGAAAATAGAGTGGAGGCATCAGCTGTCACCATCTGGAATCAGGTCTCTCAAAAGAGAAAGTTTAGCAATAACTAGACACTAGAGGCACTTAGATGGTTCAATGGGTAGCATGCTAAGCCTGGAACCAGAAAGTTCTGAGCTCAAATCCAGACTCATATATTTTCTAGCTACATGATCCTGAGCAAGTCATAACTTCTATTTGCCTCAGCTTCCTTAACTGATGATAATAATAGAACCTTGCAGATTCACAAGACATTTGGGCTGGTTGGGGTTTTTTTTTAAGTGCTTATCACAGTACCTGGCATATAGTAGTCACTATGTAAAAATGCTTATTCCCCCTGTCTCTCTTGCCTTTGCCTCAGATGGCTCCTCATGGAGTCTATAGTCTATCAGGAAGATATGACAGAAACTAAATAACAATAACCCAAAATAATAATATCAAGTACACAAGATATCCATTGGTGCTTAGAAGGTCAGGAAAATGTGCTTTTGCATAAAGAATTTAGTTAACTGGTAAAGGTTATAAGGTATTGCCTCTCTCCTAGATGAATGGTTTGGTGACTGAAAAGAATAGAAAAAGAATCTTCATTTAATAAAAAAAAAAAACCCACTATAAATACATGTGGAAATAAGCAGCTTCAGATGGGATAGGAAAAGTTTGGGGCAGAAAATGAACTGTGGCATAAATATCAGTGCTTAAATCATCTTGTAAGGGATAAAGGTAAGACCTCTTTTGTATGTGAACAGATCTGTGGTTTGAAGAAGAAGAAAAAGACTTTTATTCATTAAAAAAACTGATAAAATATGTGTATAAAGAAACGCAGTTGCCAGAAATACAGAATGGAGCTCCTTGAAGGCTTTGGAACAGTTGGAGTTACAAGAAGGCATTATTACCATCAGTTTTATGCATGTCAACTGTTTTAAGACTGAAAGGAAAAATTCACAAAATGAAACATCATATAGCTGGTAACTAAAGGATGATTAAATAAGGACTGTTGACTCTTGATTCCATAGGAGGATATTTGGAGAGTTTTTGCTTCATAAGTGAAAGATGAGTCTCTTGGTACTAGGAGATTCTGATTTACACCACTGAAAATAGTTAACAGAGGTTGAAGAAGACTGACTGATCTAGAGAAGAAAAAAGAAAATATGGCAAGAGGGCAGAAAACCCAGCTCTCTCAGAGCTGATTGAACAAACCAGAAGCAGGAACAGTCAGGGGATAAGAAGGTTTTTGGGACTGATTCTTTATCATCATATGTAGTTTGAGAGAGATGCTCTCCGCTGCCCTCTCTAGTTTGAGAAGGAAATACAGAAATACAGTGAACAGATGTATATATATATATTTATGGCTGCTTTACTGTATGGAAGAGATTCTGAGACATAATTCAATGTCATAGAATCCTGGTAATTAGTGAAGAGCTGGCTGGGCTTGTCTGCATTGTCTAAATAGAGCCAAATTAATGAGATTTGCAGTTCTTTGGCTTAAAGGCTCATTAATTAATTGGCATATTATATTGCCAGCCAATAAAATAGAGTACCAGATTCCAGCACCCTCTTCACATGGTTACCACTCATGTTCTTTGGTTGTTTAGACAACTTCACAGAACAGAAAGTAAAAATTTCACAGTTAGATCTAACTTTCTGGGGGGCCCATTAGAAATTCCACCAAAAAGCAAGCATTTAACAATTGGTCAAATAAATTAGGACAGTCTCTGGCACTTCTAAGATGCATAAGGATATGGCTAGAAATGCTACCCAGCTACAAAAGTTAATGAAATTAGGTCCCAAAGGACTTCCTTTCCAAAGGAAGGAATGGGATCAATGTTTCAGATAGAGGGGATTTAGGCTGCCATATTTTAGAAAGGACAATGATGAGTTGAAGTACATTCAAAGAAGAATAACATGGTCAAGATAGTGACATCTCTGTGGGCAGGAAGATGACAGCACCCACCACAGTTGTTCAGGTGGTCAAACTGCATACTTTGTTGGTAAGGTTCCCAGAAAGAGAAGGCAACCCCATACTGAATATACCATAATCTTCACAATCATCAAGGCTTCCATCTCACCCTCCTATGGGAAGCAAATCACTAGGTTTACCAATGAATTGTGGTCTACCAGACACTGCTGAAATAGTAAAAAAAAAAAAAAAAATTACCTCAGAAATACAGGAGGAAACTCATGTCTTCAGAAGACACTGAATTTATTCAATGTAGAGGTCCAGAGCAATCACTGACAAGCCTTTAAAATTATAAAATAAAATAATACATATACATACATACACATACTTATCATAAAATAATTCTTTTCATTGTTTCCCATGTGGAGGTCCAGAACAATCACTAAGAAGTCTATTATTTTTGATTCTCAGGCCAAAAAAGGCTGTCTTCATAATAAAGGTCTTCAAAAATGACAACTGTTAAAATGTATATGAAACCACTTTAATATAAGGTTCTATGAAATGAAAGGTAGAAATTTAGATAGATTTATCTCCTAATTATTTTCTAAGTCAGTTTCTCTCCAA
>CM053587.1:205691020-205746381 GCA_028646515.1 Pseudochirops corinnae
GTAGCTGAGCTGACTTTAGTGGGAAGTAACCTTGTGTGCGTTTTGGAGTTGTAGGTTTGGTTTAGAGTCCTATTTTATGAGTATTTTGGGGTGGCTATGTGAGAGCTGCGATGTGTTGCTGCTGCTACGCCGCCATCTTGGCTCCGCCCCCCTCTCTCATTCTCTTCTTAACTCTCTACAGTCTAGGTTCTGATCTCATCATTAAACTGAAACTGTGATCTCCAAAGGTTTTAATGGTCTCCTAATTGCCAAATCCAATGGCCTTTCCTCCAACCTCATCCTTCTTGATTTCTGTGCAGTCTTTCACATTGTCATTCACTCCCTTCTCCTTGATATTCTCTCCTCTCTAGGTTTTTGTGATACTGATCTCATCTGGTCCTCCTCCTTTTTATCTGACCACCCCTTCTCAGTCTGCTTTGCTGGATCCAAGCCATAGCCACTAAATTTGAGTTCATTTTAGGTTCTCTTCTCTATCTATACAATTTCACTCTTTCAGCTCCCATGGATTCAACTATCATTCTATGCAGATGATTCTTAGATTTGTCCAGCGCTAACTTTTCTTCCAATTTCCAGTCTCCTAACTACATCTCCAATTGCCTACTGGATTTCTCAAACTTGATATCTCATAGATATCTTAAACTCAACGTGTCCAAAACTGAACGCATTTATCTTCCCCTTCATTCTTGCTGCAACCTTTCCCTCTTTCTAACTTCCTTCTTACTGTCATGTTTATCATCATCCTCTCAGTCACCTAGGCTCACAACCTAGCTGTCACCCTCAATTCTTCACTCTCTCTCATCCCCAAATCAAATTAGTAGCCAAATTCTATCATTTCTACCTCTGTAGTATCTCTTACATATGCAACTTTCTCTCCTCTGACACTGTCACCATCTTTGTGTAGGCCCTCATTACCTCACACCTAGACTATTTAAATAGCCTGCTGGTTGGTCTCCCTGCCTCCAGTCTCTCCCCACTCCAGTTCATCCTCCATTCATCTCTCAAACTAAAGCACAAGTCTGACTATGTCACTCCCTTTTCAATCAATTCTAGTGATTCCCCTTTGCCTCCAGGATCAAACACAGAATCCTTTATCGAACTTATAAAACCTTCCTTTATTTGTCCCCTTCCTACCTTTTCACTCTTCTTAACACCTCATAATTACCACCACCACTACTCCATGTGATCTTTGATTTGATGATACTAGCTTCTTTTCTAGTCCTTAAACAAAACTCTCCATCTCCATCTCAGGACTTTTGAGTATTTTCATTGGCTCCATGCCTAGAATGCTCTCCCTCTTCAGAACCACCCCTAATTACCTTGGTCTCCTTCGAGTCTCAACTAAAGTCTCACCTTCTGCAAGAAAATCTTCCCCAATTCTCATTAATGTTAGTGCCTCCCCTCTATTTGTTAGCTCCAATTTATCATATATATTCTACATATATGTGTATATTATAAATATATGCATATTATATGTCTTTTTTGTACATAGTCATTTTCATGTTGTCTCCTCCATTAGACTTTAAGCTTCTTGAGAGCTTTTTGTCTTTCTTTGAATCTCCAGTGAAAACCAAGAGAGGGGAGATTGGAGTGCTTATTTCGTAGCTATTTCTCAGCAGCTCAGAGCTTGCTATAGTCACTAGGTGATCTGAGGACGGGAGTATGAATGCTCTGTGTGGGAGGAGGGGCTGTGTGAAGACTTTTGCCTACTTGGTTGCTGATATGAATACCTGGGTCATGGATGGTCTATATCTGTCCTCAGGGGCTGATGCTTGGAACAGAAGGGAAAATATTGAGAGCTTGAACAACCATGGAAGACCAACATTGGAAAGTAGTAGAGTATGGGAGAATTGGGTGATAATGGGTGATGGGATAAGGTGGAGTTGTTTAGAAGAAAAGCCCCACTCTTATTTGCCTATAACAGGAAGTATAAGATACACCCCATTTTCTCCCAGTTAGTATCCCTCTGGTGTTATCCCTAATACACAGAATCCCACTTTGAAGACCACTTCCCTACAGGTGTGACTGAGTCCTTTCTGCATTTTTTTTTTCAATAAAACTGTATTTCATGAAGCTGAGCTTTATAAGGGAAGTTGGCAGCTACTCTTGTGGTGGAAGTAAGGAGGGAAAGAATGGTGTGTCAGATATTGACGTTCCCAAGTTCTACCTGGGCAGGGATAATTTTTTAGAGAAGTAAAAGATGACCAGAGTGTATCTGAGCTATACACAGAATTATAGAGCTTTGAGGGATCTAATAGACCATCCAGTCCAACCCCCTTCATTTTACCAATGTGGAAACTGAGGTCATAAGAATTTAAATAACTTGTACAAAAATTACAGAGGTAAATTCAAGATTCAAATTCAGGTCCCATGATTCCAAGTTTGATGCTCATATCAGGAGAAAGCCTTTGCTACAAATCTATGATGTCTCCCAAGAATCCTTAAAGCTTTCTTTACTCTGCTTCAGAGAGGAAAGGGGTGCTGCTGTTTGGTTTAAGGAGAAAATCATAAAAGATATTAATTCCCACAGCAGATGCCTATTTTCATCTGCCTCGGGAATGTGAATGTTCAGGTCCATATCTGCAATCCACTTAGAATGTTAAACAGTACCTTTATTTCACATACTATGCTAACTTCTAACCACAACTGGCATTCATCCTGTTTGCCAGTGAAGCAGATGAAGTGCTAATTAGTGCACTTAATGTAGAGAGATTGACCAAGTCCTTAAAAGCCTCATGAAAATTGGATATGGGGAAGACCTATTGGGTCATTTCATGTATTCCTGCCAGTTTAGGATGGTTCTCCACAAAATAGCTATTAGTGCTTTGGCCAGTCTGGTTATAAATGTATTAAGTAATTGTATTTCTGCAGTCCTCCTGGGAAATTATTTCTCTGTCTAATTGGTCTCACAGTCAAGATGTTTTTCCTGATCAAATAAGCCTAATTTTTCCTTTTCTTGATTTCATTCCATTACTCCTACTTACTTTGTCTTGTTCTCCAGTAAATAAGTTCCCTGATCTTTGATATTAACACTCCTTAGATATTTGTTCTGCAAATGGTTATTACATGACACCTCCCTCTTAGGATAGTCAAGCGGTGCATATTTAATTTTTTAACTTTCCCTCATAAATCAGTGGCTCTAACCCTTTAATCATTCATGGTGAACTTCCATTCCTGTAATGGGTCTTAGGAAATGGAATATAGTATACTGAGTTTTTGGTTCACTAAAGTGTGAGAGCTGAGCATACCTCACCTCATTATGCAACACCTTGTAAGGATAAGATTGACAGGTATTACTCATTCCTGATTAGAGACACCTTAGGTGGCCAGACACACTTTTCTTACTTTTTATACTCATTTGCAAACAAGTAGCAGTCATCTCTGAATTCCATTTTATCCTATCATTTACAAAATGGAATGCAAACCAAATAAATAGTCCAAAATTTAATTTTGGATGCTTCGGGAGTTTAGGGCTGAAAGAAAAAAATGGGAAGCAGAGAGAGGACATAAGGAACTGGTATCAGAAAGAGTGGCACTAGAAAAACTTCCTGTCTCTGGCAAAGGTTCAGGGAGTAGCTATTAACAATAAATGTGCTGGGCAAGGATTGCTCCAATCTGATCCCATCCCACACTTGGGGCCTTTATCTCCCAATGCAGACATGGTGTTATAGATAATGTGAGCACCAAGCCAATGAAACAGTGTGAAAGGACTACTAGTGTGAATAAATGACTCAAAGTAGAAGTAGCTATGAGAAAAAATTTCCCATAAAAAATTCAGGTCTGTACTATATAGCAATAGTCTGTCCACTATATATAGACTCACAGATACCCACCCATCCCAGTCCCACACACATATGATACCAACAAATTTTAGGCAGAAGCACATTAATACCCATGCTCCGCTTTCTTTAACAACACTAGACCAAAGTTACTGATGTTATTTTACACTTGTACTTTTCTTATATCACTATAAATCAAGATACATTTATCACAATAAATCAGGACACTTCATTATTTCTGAAATGTGGGAATAGTTCTCATCGGGTTGATGGACCTTGTAGTGTGTAACATGGTGGGAAGCTAAATGAAAGGAGCATTTCTCTTTATACCCTTAATGATGATATAGAATAGGAAATTAATGATATGGTAATGAAATCTACAGAAGAGTCTGTAAAGTATTGCAAACATCAGGAAACTCAGCCAAATAAAATAAATCAATTGCAAATTAATTAAAAGTATAGATAAAAGAGAGAAATTGAGAATTCACTTGGGAAAATATAAACTAATGTATTCAAAGGAAAATAGTCAAGACACAGATATGGGTTGCATCCCATTTTAATAAATACTATTAGAATTCCCATTTCTGCATAACAAGTATATTTTCAATTTTGGTTGACAGACACTGTTGTGTATACAACAAAATCTAGTAAATGAAAAGTCCTGTATAATAAATGACTTTACAGGTTACTAATTTTCCCATCAATCTATTTAATGAAGATTTTGCCCTTTAATATCATCTTTAAGTACTGTATTTGAATGGCTGTAAAATGTTAAGCTAGTTTATCAAAATTTGATTTTTTTTTTTAAAATGTACTGGGTTAGAAACAGCTTAAGTACTCTCTATCTTTGTCTATCTGTTTATGTCTCTGTCTCTATTTGTCTCTGTCTTTATCTGTCTTGTCTCTCTCAATCTCTTTCAAATTATATTTGTGAACCAGAAAAAGGGTATGCATGATGTTCATGGAAAGAGTAAAAAGAAGGAAGAAAAAAGGAAGAAAGAAAGGAAAGGAAGGAAGGGAGGAAGAAATAAATAGAGGGAGGAAAGGTAAGAGGGAGGGAGAGAAGGAGGTGAGAAGGAAGAAATGGAGGGAGTAAAGGAGAAAAGGGGAAAAGAAGAAGGGAGGGAGGGAGGAAGGAAGGAAGGAAGGAAAGAGGGAAGAAAGGAAAGAGGGAAGGAAGGAAGACTGAATTCTGCATAACTGTAATATCAAAATTTGGTCTTGAATAAGAGATGAAAAGATATACTTTGCTCCCTTCCCTCAGAGTGGTGAACGATGACTGTGGATATTTGCATATGCTGTCAGATTCTTTTGAAGTATTGATTAATTTTGCTAAAATGCTTTTACCTTGCCCCCTTTTTTGTTCTTTGTTAAAAGGGATAACTCTCTAGGTAAGGGAAGAATATATTTGGAAACAAAAGTGATGTGAATAAAACAACAAAAAGTATTTAAAGAATTCTTCTTACAAGGATCAATTAGACATTGGTATAAACAGTTCTCAACCTGGAGTTCATGAACTTGACTTTAAAAATATTTTGATGAGGGGCGGCTAGGTGGTGCAGTGAATAGAGCCGGCCCTGGAGTCAGGAGGACCTGAGTTCAAATCCAGCCTCAGACACTTAACACAAAAACTAGCTATGTGATCTTGAACAAGTCACTTAACCCCAATTGCCCTCCAAGAACAGGCAAAAAATATTTTGATAATTGTATTTCAATACAACTGATTTACATTGTAGTCCTATGTATTTTATTTGATGCATTAAAAAAATATTCTGAGAAGGGATCCATAGGTTTCATCAGACTGCCAAAGTAGTCCCTGACACAAAAAAAGATTAGAATGCCTAGCAAAGTGTCTACTGGCTGTGGTTGAATTCTAGTTCTCCAATTTGACTTCAGCCTCTCTGTGAGTGCACACCATGTGAATAGAGTGGTGCAGAATAAATAGGCGAGCTGAGGAGATTGGTGAGTGGGGTCAGTGAGTAGGGACAGAGAATTTAGGCAGTTTAAAAGTTGCATTTCTCTTAAAGGTACTCAGAGCATAAGCAATGGAGGACTCAGCTTAGACGGGGGAAAAAAGGAGTTGAGACAGCATGTAAGGATGGGTTCTCCTGTCATCCTTGGATACCTGACATTTATTCCATCTTACCTGAATCTCTGGACAGTTTTCAATCTGTGACAGTATTTACTGTGCTATTCCACAATCTTACTCTTCACATTGAGCTAAGCAATACCCCTATTTGATCAGCTCTTCCTGATCTCTCCACTACCTACCTAATTTCCGCATATATTTTGAACCTTTGGTGGCCTTTGATCAACTCTGTCAAATTCCAGAGAAATTGGGTTCTATATGGGAAGTCTATAACAGTTATCCTGCCACGAGACCTCTAATTCTCCAAGGAATATGCTTAAAGATGAACATGCCCCTCTTCTACATTGCTACCTTTCACTACAATATTTTGAAAAGTATGTCAAGGTATAGTAAGAATCACATAATAAAAGCTCACAAATATACAGTGCTTTGAGGTAGCTAGGTGGTGTAGTATATAGAGTGCAGGGCCTCTATCTGGTCAGGAAGATCTGTGTTCAAATATAACCCCAGACATTTACTAGCTATGTGACCCTGGGCAAGTCACTTCACCCTGTTTGCCTAAGTTCCCTCATCTGTAAAATTAACTGGGAAAAGAAAAGGTAAACTATTCCACTATGTTTGCCAAGAAAACCCTAAATGGAATCATAAAGAGTTAGATATGACTGAAATGACTGAACAACAACAACAAAAACCACAATGCTTTAAAATGTACAAAATATTTCCTTACAAGTACAATTAGACTTGAGGGTAGCTAGGTGGCACAGTTGCTAAAGCACTGACCCAGAAATCAGGAAAACTCATATTCCTGAGTTCAAATCCAGTTTCAGACACTAGTTGTGTGAACCTGGGCAAGTCACTTAATCTGGCTTGCCTCTTCCATTCCTCCTTTGTAAAATGAGCTAGAGAAGGAAATAGCAAACCATCCCAGTATCCTTGCCAAGAAAATCTCAAATGGGGTCAGGAAGAGTTGGACACAAGTGAAATGACCAAATAACAACAACACAATTAGATTAGCCCTTCTTTACAGATGAGGAAACCGAGGCTCAGAAACATAAGGTGACTTGTCCTCAATCAAAGTGCTAGGAAATACTGTGGCCAGCACTCAAATCTAGGGCTTGCAGTCTTTGCTCTTTCCTCTACCTCATGCTGCCTTATAATATTTCTTCAAATACAATTATAAGGAAGGGAGAGAAAAATACAGATACAACAATATTGACTTTCCCAGGTTTTAGAAGACTCAAAACATTCCTTTTTGAACACTGTGCTATGTTCCTCTTCCTTTCCTCAGTTAATGTTACTGCTTACAAATACATTGTGCCCTGAACATTTGTTTTATTTTAGCAAAGTAATCCCCAGAAACTACTAACGTAGCCCCTTCTCCCTTGGTGTCTTCTAGAGCAGGTTTCTATTTTAATGAGATTTAAATACAAAGTAGCAATTTCAATGTCCCATCAAGTTGGCTAAAATTGGATTTTACCTGCATTCAATAGAGGGAAGGTTTGAAGCAAATGGCAATGTTCAAAGTAACCTTTGATTAATTAGGGATACAATATTACATTATTAATTTACAACATGCCCTTATCTCCCCAATGGCTAAGTTAACTTCCCATTCCTAATTAATGCATTAACTCTTTCAGGTCATTAAAGAAACTTGAGCAAATCATGGAGCATTGGGTAGGGAAAACATAAAACTGATCATGGCAGGAAAAAACCCCCAGAACAATTAAGACTATAGTATTTCTTTTTTTCTCTTTCCCTTTGGAACACCAAAGTGAAACAAACATGGAATAATCTGTTCTATTACGGAAGCTTTTGTGCAAGAAAGACATTAAAAATATGTAAAGATTTCAGAAAAGAGGGGGAAATGCCAAAGAAATCAATAAGTCAATCAACAAATATTTATGAATCACCTACTATGCATAAGGAAGGCCCTGTACTAGGTGCTGTAGGGGAGGGGGACTACAAAAGAGTAAGACATTCCCTGCCCTCAAAAACTGTAAAGTTCTTTAAATTAATCACTCATGAAACAAACATTTATTGAGCTCCCTGCTAGGGGTTGTAGAACAAAGGCAATAATAATTTGAATAGAACTTTCAATATTTCTCAAAGTCCTTTCGCATAGGTATTAAGAAACATTGAGATAAGAAAACTGTTGGAGATGAGCTGAGGGGCCAAAGCCACCGAGAATGAGATATAAACCACTCTATTTTATCTGGGCTAAGGGCTTTTCCTAGATGGGGCAGACAGGGCAAATCACGCACAATTTTACTTCCTCCTTCCCATTTGAATACAGGTGAATTAAGGCTAAAAGAAATATCAAAGGACAGTCTTGAAGGGGAAAGAGTTGCTTAAAGGAGAAGTAAAGAACTGAAGGAATGTGTGTAAGTGTAGAAAGGCAGTCCAGCTTTACATTAGTGGTTGGGTGAGGTGATAGATATTATAAGAGCAGAGGTGTATAGAGTTGCTGCGCATATAAGAGCTTCAAGGTCTTTTTCTTTATTTCTCTATTTCTTTCTTTCTTTCCTTCTTTCCTTCCTTCCACTTTCCTTCCTTCCTCTTTCCTCCTTCCTCTTTCCTTCCTTTTTCCCTCCCTCCCTTCCTCCCTTCCTCCCTTCCTTCCTTCCTTCTTTCTTTGCTTCCTCCCTCCCTCCCTTCCTTCCTTCCTCCTCCTTCCCTTCTTTCCTTACAAACTCCAACTTTATTTTTGTTGTCATTTTTACTATCATTTTCACTACACCTAGCTTTGTTGCTTTTGCTCAAGGGTCAACTTTATCTCCACCTTCCTGACCAGAGCCCCTCTCTAGTAAAGTGGGCCCTTCTTCCCTTAAACAAACAAACAGATAGATAAATGAATGGATGAATAAATAAAGCAACAGGATAATTGAGTTGATTATTTTTGCAACATTAAGTTCCAGTATTCTATTCTGATGTCTCATCATGGCCAGAAGGTAACCCTGAATCTTCTAAGACTATGCCAGGGAGAATACAACCTCTGGTAAATCCTACCTAGACAGAAAACTTTGGGTTGTAGACCTGGGAACTAAACATGTGTTTGTGATCTAAAGACTAACCTAATCATTTCAGAGAGACTTAGCCCCAGAATATTGCTTATAAGGTGTTTGATTTTTTTCTTGGAGTAAAGTTCACAAAGACTATCTACCAAGGTGAAGAAACTGCAATCTATAAAATGATGGAACTCATCCTGAGGACTTCCTAGAACTTTGAAATAAGAAGAAATATGTTCCTTGGAAGGAACAGAAACAATTATTGAAAAATATAGTAGCTATAATATAGATATGAAACAAAATTAATTTTCACTTGATTCTCAGTGAAAGCTAATAGGTCAAGAAAAATAATTAGATTTTAGAAGACTGAACCTTAAGCAGGACAAAGAAAGTTAAAGCATTTTCTACCAGGAGAAGTATTTAAAATGAACCTAGATAAATTCTTCACCATTCTTTGAGAATTGTCTTTACCTGCTTTGTGGGCTGGACAGGAAGCCATATTAGACCCCATCCATTTCTCATTCTGGTGATTCTGTGTTCCTTTGCCCTAGTTCAACTGCATGACATTATGCTGTTTCTTTTTCATTTTTTAGATCACCACTCACCACTTAATAGAGTCGGTTACTTAATTAGCCTGGCCAGAGCCTCCCACCCTACCCACGCTATGTGGAACAGTTGATGATGGCAACTTAATTTAAATTTTTGCTTTCGTGCTTTTCTCCTATCACTTGGAAGGAAGAAGCTTCTGGGTATATGAAAATTTAACGCTCAGGGGATCATTAAGAAGACAGGGTGATTATCATTGCTTTAATATGTTTAGCAGCAGACTAGGAAGTGAACAGATCTGTGAAGTTGATGCTCTAACAACCCCTTCTCTCTCCCTCCCCCCATCTTCCAGGTTTGCTTGTCATCTGAGCTAGCCTTGCCATGGAAGCAGCAATGGGGGCTGCACAGTATATGGTGATAGGCCTCTTCGAATGGTGGGGCTGCCAGCTGCTGCACTAATTTCTTACACAGCTCCATCAGAAAAGCCATCTGGGCCTGATGCTTTCCCTGATGCTAATCTCTTAATAGCTTGTTTTCCCTCCTCTCTGGTGATGGGTTAGTCCAATCTTTCTTGGGTTTCCTGCGATAAATGGGAAATTCTTCTAATCTGTGACAAAAAATTCTTCTGCCGCCTCCTGCCTTTTATTCACCACACGGAAGCTTCGTGTGTTGTTACTTGGGGAAACAGAGGGAGGAAAGGTGTTATCTGTCTTCTGCCTGAAAGAAAGCTTCTGCCTTGCTCCGATCTTCCAGTGACACCAGCTGATGGTGTTGCTATTTATTTTCCTTTTAATTGGAATGCAAGGATCTTATCTCTTTATTACCCCCTTATTGTGACAATAACTGCTTTCGCTGGTTCAGCCTCCACAAATGCTTGTTTTATGTACTAAGACCTCAGTGTGTTCCCCCCATTCTAAGTCCCCCCCCCACAATAAAAAAAATCAATTATTTGTCTAACAAATGAATGTCACTAAAAGTTAAGAGTTTGTGCCCCTTCCCAGGCTGCGGTCTCCACCGTGTACATTCCTTAGTCTATCCACTTTTCCAGGAAGTGGCCAGGCTGGCTGACTATTTTTGTTCATTACTACCTGAGGTGCCCTGCTGACCTAACTGTTGAAGATAAATTCAGAGAGGAACTAGTGTAACCACCACTGTAACCTTAAACTGGCCTCTGGGTGGCTTTACATTGTTTGGAGTGGGGGGAGGGCAGGGGCAGGAAGCATGTGCCTCCTCTTCCTCTTCTGGGGCTTGCCTGATACAGGGTTTTGCTGACTCTGCCCACTTCTCAGATCAGGAAACTTTCCTCAGTTGACCAATCCAAAAGGTGACTTAGGTAGAAATCTTCCTCTTTTGATTAGCTGATGCCAAGACTTTCTCTCCAAAATGGTATTTAAAATAAGCAACCTTAATAATGTCCTCTAAACAAGAGGAGGGGGATGTCTTGACCCCGGGCTCCACAGATTCCTAAGAGGTCCAGAAATAGATTTCAGAGAATCACGAACTTTAATGAGAAAAAAAAAAATCACATATTTATTTTCACTAACCTCTCACTGAAGTTGAGCATTTCCTTCAATTGTTTAAAAATATTATTCCAAGAAGGGGTCCATAGGCTTCACCAGACTGACAAGGGGGTCCATGCCACACAAAAAGTTATTTATCTTAGCCTTAAACCAATGAATCAAGATAGGATGCCCACCAGCTCTTGGCAGGAGTGAAAGAAGCCAGTTTATTCTGGGGTAAAGAAGGTGATTCTATCTATTTCCTGACTTTTTATCCTTTCAGAAGCAAAAGGTCCTTCACAATTAAACAACCATACTCCTATTCACTGAAGAAATTAAGAGTAAAGTTGCAGGATTAAATGGTGTGGTATCAGGAAGCCAGATCTGAATTTTGCCAGATAATTACTTTGTAAAGTAATAATAAGACTTCTCAGTTTGAAGTCTGGAAACATGAAAATCCATCTTCACAGAGTTTACAGTGACCATGAGTGATACTGTAGGGACTGTTCCTCAATATACTCTGTACCCAGTATTTGTTGTAACCAGTGTATATATAACCAGTGTTTGGTGTATGCCCATACCTCCTAAAATGTAGGCATCCTGCTAGATGGCTTTCACAAGAGTATTCTCTTCCTGTTGATTGCATAGCCACAACTGTCTGCATCTTTAAATCTGCTGGACTAAGACGGTCTCTCTTTCCAACAGCATCCAGAAAGTCTCAATTACTCATAGGAGGTACTTCATGGAGACCATGTAGTAAGCAGAGGAAGGGTCTAATTGTTACCTTCCTCTTGACCCAGGCCAGGTGGCCCCAAGATACAGGTTTGGAGTTTGGGTCTATTTTTTTTCTAATTTGTACTGTTCTGAGTGCAGAGAGTATCTGGATCTAAAAGCTTAAGATAATGGGGACTTTGGAGCCTGGGATTCCAGGTTGGACATTGTAACCAGTCCAATGGGGAAGACCTTGAGTATCCTGGATCCCAGAAGGAAAAGCCGGGGGTGGTTTTAGACTTGGAACTTGGTGGGACTGATGTTATGTAGAAACCAAGCTAAAGTGTGAACCTAAACTCCAGAAAGTAGTAATGCGGGGAGTGGGGAGAGAATGCCCCTGAGGTGTTAGGAGGACAGGTTTGTGTTTGTTCTGGCTACATCTTTGAAATGAATGTTATCCTCATCTGTCACAAGGTTCCACTTATGACTCTGTGAATCTCTCTGCCACATCAAGCTGAAATTTCACTCCACCCTTGGACTTCTAACACTAGAAGTACATTCCACCCCTGTGGCTCCTCCCCTAATTGTCTGTTTCCTCTTAGAACCTCCATTTTAGGAAAGCACCCAGGCCAGCTGTGTCTTCACTCCTTTCCAGGCTTTACTCTTGACTCTGGACTTTCTTTACCATGCCTTTACCCACAGTTTCAAGCTTGTGAATTGTTTTTCCCCATTAGAATGTAAGCTCCTTGAGGGCAGGGATTTCTTTCATTTCTGCCTGTACTTGTAATTCTACTTAGCACTGTGTCTGGCACATAGCAAATGCTTTATAAATTCTTATTTCCATGACTTTGTAAAATTTGATCTTATTGTTAAGTAGTTAATAGAAAATGGAATGCTTGAATCCCTAAAAGTGAGAAGGAATTTATGGAGGCTTGAGTCTATGGCAAAAGACTAAAGACACCCCTCTCCCACCCCCTAAGGGTACTAGAGAGCCTCCAAGGAGGGTTAAATTGTAACACACCTGGCCTGAAGGAAATGGGGGCCAGAGAATCATTGTTCCAACTGTATTATGAATTATAAGAAGATGCAAAAGACAGACTCTAGAAAGTTTAAAATCTACCTGGAAACATACAGCAAGCACAAATGGCAATGACTTTAGGATTAAGCACAGAATAATGCAGGACTTGGTGGAAATGATGATAATAATAATAGCAATAATAATATAGCACTGTAACTATATGACTGTAACATTAAAAAGCACTCACTATGTGCCAGGCAATAGGCTAAGTGCTTTACAATTATTATTTCCTTTGATCCTCATAACAACCCTGAGAGGGAGGTGCTATTATTCTCATTTCACAAATGAGGTGAGGCATTTAGGTGATATAGTGGATAGAGTGCCTGGTCTGGAGTCAGGAAGACTCATCTTTCTAAATCCCAATCTGGCCTCAGACTCTTACTAGCTGTGGGACCCCTGGGCAAGTCACAATTCTGTTTGCCTCAGTTTCCTCATCTGCAAGATGAGCTGGAGAAGGAAATGGCAAATGACTCCAGTATCTTTTCCAAGAGAACCCCAAATGGGGTCATGAAGAGTCAGTCATGAAAATGACTCAACAACAGATGAGACAACTGAAGAAAACAGAAGGTAAGCGATTATTTACCCAGGGTCACAGCTAGTAGTGTCTGAGGCCAGATTGAAACTCAGGTCTTCCTCACTCCAGGCTTGCTGTTCTACCCAGTGACCTTCAAAGGAGTGGAATTTATGTGCAGAGTCTTCAAGAAAGTTCATACATGCCTTTTTTTTTTTAAACCATACCTGTAATTTTGAGAATTCCCAATGAGAGATGCCTTTTCCCAATTGACATCAAACTTGTTCGGTAATTTATCATCTTAAAGCAGAAATTCTTAATCTGGAGCATTGAGAGGTTATACCATAAGATACGCCATTATTGTTGGAGTGGTTTGCCATTTCCTTCTCTGACTCATTTTACAGATGAGAAACTAAGGCAAACAGGACTAAGTGACTTTCCGAAGGTCACACAGCTAGTAAGTGTGGAAATCCAAATTTGAACTCATGACTTCAGACCTATCACTCTGTCCACTGCATCACCTAGCTGCCCAAGGATATGGCCTAGTTTACTCTATAGGTAGAGCTGGAAAGGACCCTAAATGCTCCTGAGTCCAACTCCCTCATTTTGTGGATGAGGAAGTTGAGGATGAGAGAGGTTAAGTGACTTGTCTAAGGTAATCCAACTTGGATCTCAGATAAGGTTTGACTTCACTGCTTCCTGACTTCAAGCTTAGTTCCAAGGTGACACAAGCTCCAATGTGTCACTTTGCTGCCCAGGGTTATAGATGTCAAAGGTGATACTTGAGCCTGGATCTTCTTAATTCTGATTGCAGAAGTGTCTCCATTTCACCAAGCTGCCTTCCTGAACTCAACAAATCCATTTGAAATAGTTTCATTATCTTGGAAAAACGTGAACCTTGTCATTACTTCGGCTGCCAAGTTGCCAAAAAAGTGATTTTGGAAAACAATGCCAAGCAGCCATTCATTCATTTAACAAATATTTATCGAGCTCCCACTATTATATAGCACTGTGCTAGGCATCTAAGGCATCGTCATAATTATAATAATTACAAGACACAGCCATCATCAACAAATAGTATGTATTAATCATCATAGCACAAGGCATGTTTCTATATTTTGGCATTCTTAAATGCAGTTTGCAAAATAAGTGAGCCTACACAAAACCCCAAAACAGTGGGTGGCTTTTTTATCATCCTTTTCTTTGGGATAAGTGACAAGGCCATTTCACCAAATCTTTGAGCTGCTAAAATAGGACTAGGTAGAGTTGGAAAGCACAGTCTAGAAAAGAAATAAAAGTTGAGGCTAATGGCATTCCAACTCTATGCTTGGAAAAGATTTGAGATGACAAATAACTCTTCAATGGGTTTTTAAATAAATATATTAATATTAGTAATATTATAGGAGGTTAGCATGAGTTTTACTTTCTTCATCAAATGGCTGATATTTTCATAATAATGATGGTACCTTAAAAATAAAACCTTGAGGAAAAGGACTAATTGGAGTTTGAAATGTCACGAGCTGAACTCACTGCTTCCAAGATAATAACTCTTTCATATGAAGAATTTGAGTTCATGGGTATCAAGTAGCTCAAGAGGAAATTTCCTGAGTTTCCTAAGAACTAAATTAATATGCTGCTACATTGGGTAAGGAGAGTTAATGGAAGATTTTAAATGCACCAGGCCCTTCAAAAAGCTGATGAAAAGCACATTGTTGGAACTGAATGAATCTTAATAATGAGTTGCAGAGGAATGGTTATACATTCCACTTGTTCAGGGAATGCCAACACAGCAGTCAAAGAAAATAAAAAGGAAGATGTCTATAACACTGAAAAACACAGGTGAAAAGAGAAGGTGGGCAAACCATTTTTAACACAGGTCAAGTGAAGAAACTTATGTGAGATATTTGCACAGCAGATTGCTGTGGGAGTGAGGAAAGAAGGGGGGTAGTTTCTACATGTGGTCCAAAACATTAAGCTTTTCCTTCTTTTCCTCTCACTCCTTTCCCTACAATCCTGTTCAGCTAAAGCAGTGGTTCTCAACCTTCCTAATGGCACGACCCTTCAATACAGCTCCTCGTGTTGTGGTGACCCCCAACCATAAAATTATTTTCATCACTACTTCATAACTGTAATTTTGCCACTGTTATGAATCATAATGTAAATATCTGATATGCAGGATGTATTTTCATTGTTACAAATTGAACATAATCCACAGGTTGAGAACCGCTGACTGCTAAAAGGTATCAACAAGGTCCTGAAACTAGTAAAAGTAGTCCTGCCAACATGTACATGATAAAATCTTCTTCAGGGCACTTAGGACAACTAATGGCTACTGACCAGAGAAAATAAGCCTCAGGAAATGACCCTCCAATGCCACCCTCCTAATATCCACGATGAGATACTATGGGTGAAAGTTTTTGGGGAAATGTAAGTACATTTTCAGATTGAATCAATATATTGATTTTGCTTGACTGTATCTATCAAGAAGAAAGAGCTTCTGTTCAGGGACTGAATGAGTTATTGAGTGGTCATAAAGATTTGATTTTTTTTTTTTTTGAAGAAAGAAAAGAGCATCAACAAAATTTTTTAAAATAAACAGAAGAAAAAAGTTCAGAAGGGGACACAGAAAAGGCAACTTTGTTACTGACTTGTTAAATTAACATACTCCCCCCCTGAACAAATTCTACATAAAAGTTTATAGTTTCATACATTCAGTCTTTTTATTCTTCTTTGTATATAAAAATGATTGTTTTATGATTGTACTTGTGGATGATCATTCTGGTCATAAGAAAATTTTAAAATACAAGGGCTATCCAACTATAAGAATGTATTAGTATTAATATTCTGCTAGTACCAACAACTAATGGCTCCTTCCCAATCTAATTAATCTAACATCACAAAAAGAGCATAGGATTCTGTTGTCTTCTGGGCTAAAATCAGAGAAGTTATTTATAAATAAGTATACCATGGATTTAAATGCCTCTTTTTGTCAAAGAACTTCAAAGACCTTTAGAAAACATTTCAGTGCTCCTAAGCAACATCAACAGTTAATCTGGTAGGGGTTATTATCCCCACTTTACAAAATAGAGAAACTGAAGCAGTGAGGTTCCTGAGTCAGCCAAAGTCAACGAATGAGTCACTGTCAGTCAGAGTCACAGTTGAACCCCAGATTCCCGAGTCTTGTTCTACTAGGATTCCAGGGGATTTCACTGAGTAATGAAAAAAAGAGGAACTCCAACTGCACAGTGGTAGCACGTTTTTAAATGGAGTGATAGAGCTGAAATAACCTTAATTAATCTCACCCTTATCTTCTTTAAAAAACATTTAATTCCATAAATATTTGATTTATGCTTTTTATTACATCAGTTCCACTTCCCAATGGTCCCATCCACTCTCATAGAACACTCCCTATTAATAAAGAAATGTAGTTAAGAAAAATCAGCCAAAATATGGGTCAGGTGTGACAACTATTCCCACCCATCAACCCTGTGCCTAGAAGACACCACCTCTCTTCACTGTCAGTCCTCCAAAGTTAATATTGATCATTCTGACTTCTGACATCTTTCAGTGCTGTTTTCCTTCTCCTTATAGTGAGCACTGTGTAAATTGTTGTGATTTCTCTCCCCCCACCCACCCCACCCACCCCATTTTACTGATGAAGAAATTGAAGCCCGAATTAGTTCAAGTGACTTGCTTTTTTATTTTTTCTTTTTTGGAGGGGGGAAGGCAGGACAATTGGAATTAAGTGACTTACCCATGGTCACATGGCTGGTAAGTGTTAAGTGTCTGAGGTCATATTTGAACTCGGGTCCTCCTGACTCCAGGGCCCAGGGCCCGTGCTATTCACTGCCCCATCTAGCCACCCCCAAGTGACTTGCTTTAAGTCATACAGTGTTAGAGGTCACAATGGAATCCAAGGGTCCTGACTCCTCATCCAAGTCTCTTTCTATTGTCTGCCCATTTAATTCTAATGGAATTATAGTCAAAGGTGCAGGTAAAGGACCAACAGCCTCAGGGAAGTCATAGCTTTGGCTGGAGCAGCTCTTAGATCATCACACCTGGCAACTAAATGGAACTTCATGAATGTTTGCTGAATTGAATTGTTAGTAATGTTTGTGACCTTGAAAAGTGTGGGGATGTTGGTCCTCTGGGGGTGGTAGAGAGAAAAGATAAGTTTAACAGAGGTGTAGAGGAAGCAACTAGGGTATTAGAGGAGCACCCTGGAGAAGCATGGCAGTTTAAGCTCTGGGTAGCTTTGTTAGGCCAAAGAAAGTAATAAAATAGGAGTAGTTAGGCAGCTAGTTGGCATAGTGGATAAAGCACGGTACTTGGAATTAGATTAGACCTGAGTTCAAATACTGCCTCACACACTAGCTGTGTGACCCTGGGCAGGTCACTTAACCTCTCCTTACCTCAGTTTCCTCAGCTGTAAAATGAGGATAATAATAGCACCTAGCTCCCAGGTTGTTTTGGGGAGCAAATGAATTAACATATGTAAAATGCTTTCTGAACTGCAAAGCATTATAGAAACGCTAGTAAGTATTAGAAGCACTTGAAAGACAAATTTTATCGTGTAACAGCGTATTTTTACATTTCATCTTTTTGGTACTCTAAAGAAACCAACCAGATCGCAATAAATAATCTGTGAGCATCTGCTTCACAGTATTATCTCATCAAAACACAACAGTCCCTTCAAGCAAAGCATTTATGAATCAAAGTTACAAAATGATCAAATGTACTGGCCAGACTTTGATGGACTTGCTACATTTGGAAATACAATTGCCCACAGAACTTGGGGTGTAAGCAATAGCCTTCCTATTCTAATATGAAATGGCAAAAGGGAAGCTAATTCGGGGAGCTAATTCAAGAGGCAAAGCTCAGACCTTTGTTTTCAAATTGGAAAAAGCATCACTGTTTCTAATTTTCGATGAAATTACACTAACACACGCACACAACGACATACAATCACTAGACTCACGGTACCCACTCGGAGTGGCAGATAAAATCTTGGACTGCCATCCTGTGGTCAAAGAGGAGAAAATAACGAGTGAGAGAAAAATTTCCACTGGAAAAGATAGGATAATTAATCCTCTGGAAAATCTATGGGGAAAAAAAAAAAGAGCTTACATGGACAATCAGCTAACAAGTCTCTAGATATGAGAACAAATGTCAGGGTTTCTTATACCCCAAACCTAGAAGGATTGGGAGAAACAGAAGGACAAAGGACATCATTTCAGGAAGAAAAAGCTACTTTTTTGTGTTCTGCTTTTGCTAGAATTGTCTTTCTATCTACTCTTGAAGATATTTGAGAGCTGATATGGAGTAGTAGGGAAAAGACCACTAAAATAACAGCAGACCTGAGCACTAGACCTCTTCTGATTCCCAGTTTGGCCTTTCCCAAATTACTTACCATCTGTGGACCTCTTTCCCTTTCCTTTTCTGAAAAACAAGGGGGTTGGACTCCATGACCTCTACTGACCTTTCCACATCTACAATTTGGTAATTCTCTGAGATTTCTGTTCTATGAATTCTCATCTTGATGTCCCTGAAGAATGCAGAAGCTATGTGCCAGGTACTTAGCACAATGTCTGGCACATAGTAACCACTTAATTAATTGCTTGTTGATTTGGCTTGACTTGATCTCCTACCAGATGACCGAAATTCCTTTTTCTAGAATAGGGGACATGCCAAGTTGACTCAACTTGAGGACATTCCAGATTATCAGGGTGATAAGGTAGAGTATTCTGTGCTGAATTTATATCAAAAAAACCTCGGGAATGTGATTCAATAAATACCTTAAAGCTTGAATACTGGTTAGCACTTATCTGAACTAACCAAGCCTTTAAAGCCTGAAAAAATTTGGCTGTAACCAGATTCTCTCATGAGATTTCTGGTACTTCCTGCTACTGGCTGGCCAGTCATCTCCAAGAACAGCTTTTCTCATGGTATTTTGGCAGTTGTACTTTCCTTGCCCTGCCAGAATCAGGAAATGGAGGCATGTGAAACACATATACAAAAATTACTTATATAAGCACATATATACATGTATATACACATATAGTATGGTATACATGGGGATATATCACATGTATGTATGTACATCATGTGGTATATACATACATGCAAACGTGTGTGTGTGCGTGTGCGTGCGTGCGTGTGTGTGTGTGTGTGTGTTTGTGTGTGTGTGTACCTGGAGAAGTATGTTAATAAGTTCAAAATTTTGGGGAAAAAAAGTTTTGGATTGATTCTGGTTTCATTCAAACCATCACATCTGGATTCAAGCATATTCTGTTAACTTGGGAAATCTATAAATAGGGAACTATGGAATGAATTTTTTAAAAAAATTCTAAGCTTTTCTATGAACTACTTGGATTAGAAAGGTACTTGAGAAAGACAGCAGGAAAAAACTAAGGATTTTAAAAAAACACTGCAGCTGTTTGGGATGAGTGGCTTTAATATGGTTAAAAAGAAGAGGCTCTAATATGGATAAAGATAGACTAATATTTGTCTGCTATGCTTTTAGTGTCTGACAAGTGTCTAGCTTGTGCTCTGATACTTGAGGCTTTGGAAGGTGATTGTGAGTCACCAACCAAATCAAGCTTGAAAAGTTTGAACTACTCTTTCTCCTCCTCAGCCTCATCAACTTGCTGTAATGGGAAATCTATAGATGAAAGAAGATAGCCCAAAACAGAGAACTTAACAAATATGTAGGGCACATTGCATGAAACAAACCAAATGTTCACCACTCCTCTTTCATCAAGAGGAGGAAATAGATGATGTTTTCTGACCAGAGATTCATTTGAGACTGAGATTAGACTTCCGAAGACATAGGTATATATAGAGATTATTGGCAGTGAGGAAACTTTTCCATTTGGCTGCCTGACTTAGAAAGAAAAAGGTTTGTGGACCACTGGGGCAGTTTTTATTGGACTTGAAAAAAAAAAGGAGTGACATCTACTTTAAATATGTAGTAAATTCCATTTTGGGAGATGAACAGAACATTGTCTAGCATATTACCACAGGGTAACAGAAAGGAACAGGCCAAAAAAGGGGGCACAAAGTGAGCCAAGGAGGGAAAAAAGATGTCACGTAGGTAATGTTTAAAATATGCAGCTAGGAAAAACAGTAGGACACTCACCAAAATGTCTGGTGTGCAATTGAAAGCTGCCTAGGGACAGCTCCAACTTGTATTCTGCCACTAGAGGCAGAGATCCAGTCATGATTTACTTTTACAGTGTGCCTGAGTGGAAAGATGGGGAGATGACCTTAGAATGGTACGGCTGATAGGTACTTGTCCAATCTGCTCCTTTTTCAGTTTAATTCTGAGACACAGATGCAATCTGCCACCCACCCACAGATTCTGCAACTCCCCCCTTAGAGCTACTAGTGCCTTCTGTTTAAGATGACCTCCCATTTGCGCTACATATCTCTTATATGTTCAGAGTTGCTTGTATATTGTCTCTCCTCCTCCATTAGAAAGGGGTCTTCTTGAGGGCAGGTACTACATTTTCACTTTCCTTTCTATCCCTAGCATGTGGCACAGGGTCTGGCACAAATAAATACTATTTATTGCTTTCAGAAAAGACCTCCTATTTTCATACATCTGTCTACACAATCTAACTGTGGACTATCTATGTGGCCCAGGACAAAAAGGAAGCACTTCCAAACTTCTCACTTTTTGGAAATAGATAACATCATCATATATGAAGACATGGACTGCTCACCTCTCACTTTAATCAAAACCAATATGAGAAAAATCTAGATTTATACACAAAAAGAGGTTAGTTAGGAATGATCAATAATTGTATTTTAAAAATCCTAAGGAGATCTTTTAGTAGCAAGCTCTAATAGTACCTTTAAAATACAATGGCAGGGTGAGAATTTGATTCATACAAAACTTTTCAAGTAAATCAAGATGTAGCTATAAGCATTCCTGCTTCTTATAATTAAAACCAATGTGTCAGTTCTAAAAGTTTTCTTCTGTAGATAAACATCTTCCTTTCCCATCCACCATTACTAGTGCATCATCGTTAACTGGCCAAATTTCTTTCCATAAGTTTTCCTTTAGTAGGGATTTGTAATAAGTAAGCCATTTTCACCTGGATGAATGTTTTTTGCCACACCACTTCCTAAAATATTGTATCAGCCTTATCACAGCACCTCCCTTTCTTTGACTATCAAACTATTATTACTTCCTCACCTCAACTGTACAAGTCTCTCTTTTCTCTGACTATTTGCATGTCATTTCTCCTTTTCAGACCCCTAATTCTGTACTGTAATATGAAGGGCTTCTCTCAGTGAAAAATCTAATGTTCTGTAGTAACTACCTTAACTCCACCTTTTACTATCCTTTGTTTTAACCCTCTTGGGTGCCCAAAGAATATTTCTGTTTGGTCTTGTTCTCATCCTCCTCCACTGTTTTTGTTTATACCAGAGACTTTCATCATCTTTCTCCTCCTTCCCAATCTGCAGAGCCCATAGGCACCATCCACTGTGTTCCATCTTTATCTTTTCCTCACTTGCCTTTGGTATGTCAAACCATCATTTTGGCCAACCTGTCTACATGGATGACTGGATATCCAAAGACATAATTTCCAATTCTTCAACTTGAGAGCCTTCTTGCTTGCTTTAGCAGATGAGTAATATCAAACTTTGCTTACCTCTTTCCTCTCTTCTTGGGGCATCCTTCCAAGTGACGACCACTTTTCAACAATGAAAAAGAACATTTTCTTTTCAAATGCTTGCAACTTGGGGGTAGGGCCTACTTTAGCTCATTTTTATACCCCATTCATCTACCCTGATTCCTTAAAATATGTTCACTTACTCAAACTTCTTCCTGGTCTCAATTTTGTGATTTTAGTGTGAAAGAGTCCGTAAATGTAGAAAAATGAATTGTATCAGACATACTTCCAAAAAAGACCAATTGTGCCACAGTGTGGCGGAAAATAAGAATGCAAACTACAGAGTACAAATTTGCATTTTCAGTCTCTTGCTCAATTCAAGACATATTTTTAAGTACCTGTGTTAAGCACGGGGCCTACAAAAACAAAAATCAAACAGGCCTGGCCTTCAGGGAGCTAACATTCTATATGGGGGAACTGTTTCAGAAATGAAAATGATAATTCTAGGTTTTAAAATAATCAAATACTCCAATTGTTCTCTGAGAGGATTTTGTGGTGTTTTTATAAAAGTTGGTAGAATATTTTATTTTCTTGTAAATTCCATATCTATTATTCCTATCACATCTGCCCCCCACCTATACATGCACTCACATGCACTCACTCTACCATTTTGTGCTGCGAACATAGAGTAGAGGCTCGATAAGTTCTTGCTGAATTAAAGTATTGCAGAGCCAAATAGTATGACATCATTGGTCATCAAAGAACTATTTGGTACACTTACTCGCTAACTCTGACCCCCATTCCAACACTTCAGCAATTTGGAGTACTTAGCAGTAATTGATGTTACTTCCCTTGCCGGTTTTTGACCAAGATTTGATGATAAGAATAATGAGAAATAACAAGAGTCTATATATAGAGAGAGCTTTATAGTTGCCAGGCCCATCTGATCCATATGTCAAACCATGAGGGAGACAGTGTAAGTACTATTACTCTTATTGCACAGATGAAGAAACTGATGTCCAGTTGAGTAAAGTGATTTGCCCAAGGTCACACAGCCACCTGTTGCAAGAGCCAGATCTAGAACAGAGTTGTTGGGGTTTTTTTTGTTTGTTTGTTTGTTTTACTGCCCACTCCAGGATATCTACTCTGAATGTGATACATTGTGTGTGTGTGGGTGTGTGCGCATGTGTGCACGTAAGCATGCACACATGTGTATGCTTGAGTGCATGATGAAGGGGGATGGAGACACACAGGGAAAACAGGTTATATTGGTAGGATGCTGAACAAAGAGTGGAGAGGATTAGGGAAAACAAGAGAATGAGAAGAACACAGCTCTCTTCCATGTGTCCCTAGAAATTTACAAGTTTTAGACATTGAAAGTTCAGGAAACACTGAACAAATAACTACCTTCAAATTTCTGAAAACTTGTCTTTCAATTTCCAAATATGGGTGCCCTATATACTCACAGCTGTACACTACATACACCTAACAAATTCTCCCCTACTTTTCCTGTTAGATTTACAGGGTGTTCCAAAAGTTTTAGTGAAGTTTTAAGCTGTTAAAACTTCTCTAAGACTTTTGGGATTCCCGAAATGTAGTATATGGTATGTAAGACTATACATCCATGAATGTGCATGTGAACACAAAGTCTTTGAAAGAATTGGTTTCCTAATGGTGTTGTCAGTCTGCTGAGGCTTTGGATTACAGGTCCTGTGATGCTTTCCTCTTGGGCTATCATCTAAAACCCAATGAATCAAAGATATGTTAGATTCAAAGCTTGGGGAAAAGCCAATATTGGTACTTAGCAGTAATTGGAATTATCCTCCTCCTCACCAACAAGGAACATTCCCTTTTGGCTCTTTGTTAATGAAGGGAATTTCCCATTCTCATTAAGTTTAGGGGACTTTTGGGAAACCTCCCCACATTTGTCTTTTTAAGGAAATTGAGGTTTGTCTTTCAAGAAATAAGGTCAAAAATCATGTATGTGTCTTGAAACTGATGACCTCATTAGAACCTCTCAAGAAGAATGCTGACCATACTGGGTTAATACCTTTAAACTGCCCAAACAGGGTATTCTCTACCTTCTCCTTTGAGCTCACTGTACATGTAATTCCAGGAATATGCCCATGATTAGATGTTCCTATAAAGAAGAAGGCTGCCATCTAGTGGATCTCTTTATTTATTACACACTCAGAAAGCTGTATAAGTTTTCTATTTTTACCAACTCAATCAGAATAAGTATATATAAAAAGCATAACAATGAAAAGAAAAGAATAAAGATCACACTCATAAGATCTTTCTCTACAAAAGTCAAAATATCTAAGGCATGTCCCTATTGCCTTGCTATTTGCCTGATTTGGAGAAAGGAGCTTTCTAACAAGGTGCTACACTAAAAAAAAAATTTTTTTAATAGAAATTCAGTCATTTTTGCTTTCTTTTAAAGCACAGCTGAATCTTGTACTTTAAGATAAATAGTTCTAGGGCTTCGTTTCTCCTAAATGTCATTTCTTTTTTAAGGCCACTGATGCCATCCTAGTGCTTTCAAGCCACAATTATACAAATTTGATATGAGAAGCATATGCCTTCACTCCTGTGATGCAGTTAAGTTTGTGGGTGTGGCTAAATTATGAAGCCTTATTCTAAGAGAAGGCTGAGGAAAACATCTGTTTCTTAATGCAAACCATCTGCTATTACCAGACACTAAGTCAGGCATTTTAACACGATATATTCCTTACAATTACACTTACTAAACAGAATACTATTACAGAATTCCTACTAATGTTCTCATCGCACACCAACTCAGGGATCTTCCCTTGCACCTCATATGGGATTGATCAGTGCAATTATTTTGTAAAGGTCTTTGTCAGTGGATTCAAAATAACCAGAAATAGTAATTATTATTATTTAGCGTTCAAGCGTTAATTTTCCAGCTGAGATGCTGCCTCAGCTTTACACAGTTACAGGTGCGGAGAAAGTCAAAAATAAAGTCATTTGTGTGAGGCATTTTTTTGGAGGAGGGGGGAGAAATGGTAGTGGTGTTCTTCTTTAGCAGGAAGAATTCTTACTGCTTCCATATAGGGCAAGCATGGCCCTGAAAGGCTCCACAGAGACCAAGTCCTGTGAATTCCTGTCTGTGGATACCCCATGCTGTCCCCACATACTTAGGCTATTTCTGTCTCTGTGTTCCTTAACTCAGTAAAACAATTGTAACTCAGCTCTTCTGAACTTCTGAGAGAATATTTCTTTTTTGAGAAGTAGTGGTGTTTTGTCAATGTGGTGGTCAATGAATCTCCTCTCAGTTCAACACAGGGCAAATACTTTATTAACGCAAGAAGAGCTGCTAGTTAGGCTGAAGTAGATAAACTCAACTACCTTGTTAAACTCAAAAGATTATTGATGGGGCTGTCACATCCTAGTTGAAAAATCAGAATTATTAGAGTTGGAAATGGCCTTGGCAGCCATCTTATTCAATTTCCCAATCTAATCTTCTTTACAACATCCCCAACAGGAAAGAAGGAAGGAAGACATACAAATATCTCATTTGAACTTCACAACAATCCTAGCAGATAGGTGTTACTGTCATAGTCATTTTACAGAGGAAGAAACTGAGGCAGGCAGCCATTATGACTTGTCCATGGACACATAGCTAGTAGTCAGTGTCTAAGACCAGATTTGAACACAGGTGTTCCTGAATCTAGGTCCAGAGCTCTATCCACTGTACTATCTAGCTAGTAATCTATTACAGATGGCCATCTAACTTGTGAGTAAATACTTCCAGTGATAGGGATCTCAGTACTTCATGGGGTTGTTACATAATAGCTAAGCTATTATATAATACTACATATTAGATTATATCCAATATTATATATTTTAGCAGGTTAAAGTGTTCATTTTTCCTTGTATTGGACTGAAATCTACCTCTAAATTTGCCTACTATTAATCATAGTTCTGTTTTCTGGAGTGGCATAGAACAATTACTTTTAATAAGCCTTTGCTAATGATATAAACCCAAAGCCAAGTGTTATCAACCCCAAAAGGACTTGTAAGAATAATATTTTATGTCCTTTTGGCATCACAAGTCACCTGTTAAGCCACACCTGAGCTGGTCCTCCCAGATAAAGTAAGGAACAACAGTGGAGTGGTGATCATGGGCTTGTTGAGGTTCTCTCACTGATTAGTATTGGCCCAGGAAGTTTTAGTTATGCAGCAGGATAAAGCCACTGCCTTTTGTATGAGGTGGTCAAGTCTCTGAGTCTTTGCATGTTGTAAGTAGGAAAAGATACTGAGTAGATAGAAGATACTCCAGTCAATATCTCAAAAGATGAAAAATTAGCATAGTGGGGGAGGCTAGGTGAGGCAATAAATAGAGCACTGGTCCCAGAGTCAGGAGGCCTCAAACACTTAACACTTACTAGCCATGTGATCTTGGGCAAGTCACTTAACCCCAATTGCCCTGCCTTCTCCCTTCCAAAAAAGAAAAAGAAAAATTTGCACAATGTCTGGCACAAACTCAGCACCTAATAAATGTTTGTTGACTGATGTGTATTCTTATCAATCAACAAGCATTTACTAAGCAAGCACCTACTCGGCCCTTGGGATACAAGTGAAAAAGAGAAACAACTCCTACTCAATGGAAGCTTGTATTCTAATAGGAGAAAAATCAAATAAAGATGTAAAGATATGAGAATAAACATAAAGTGAATAATACAAATATATACAAAGTAGTTAAATACAAAATCTTTTGGAAGGGAGGGCACTAGTAGCTGAGGGAATCAAGAACGACTTTGTGCAGAAGATGGTGCTTGAGCTGCATCTTGAAGGAAGAGAGTAAAGATCTAGTGCATTCCAGTCATGTGGGATGGCCAGTACAAAGACATAGGAAAGGGTCTTGTGGCATTAGGTGTGAGGAAGAGAGAAAAGGCCTTTTTGGTTGGACCAAAAAGTATGAGAGGAAGAACAGAGTCCAATGAGACTGGAAGGATAGTTTGGCCTCTGGGATCATAGAACTGGAGCTGGAAGGGACCCTAAGGAGCATCTAATCCAATAAGCTCATTTTACATCTGAGGAAACCAAAGCCAGAGAAATTAGGCAACTTTCCCCAGAATCAAAGTGAAATTTGAATCTGGGTACTCTAGAATCAGTATGCTTTCTACTGTTACCACAATACTTCTAACACTCTGAGGTTCAGAGAGACCTAAGTGCCTTGTCTAAGGGTGTATATGGCATATATATGTATATATCAGAGCTGGGATTTGAACCCGGTAATCTGACTCCAGGCAACTAGGTGGTGCAGTGGATCACTGGATAGAGTAGTCAACTTGAAATCAGGAAGACACATGAGTTCATATCTGGCCTTAAACATGTTCTGGTTGTATGACCCTGGGCAAGTCACTTCACCCTATTTGCCTCAGTTTCCTCAACTGTAAAATGAGCCAGAGAAGGAAATGACAAACCACTCCAGTATCTTGGTCAAGAAAACCACAAAAGGCATCACAAAGAGTCAGACATGACTAAAATGACTGAACAACCACAAATCTGACTCCAAATTTAGTGTTTCTTTTACTAACATCACACAAGCCATTTTACCCTTAGGCTCTGGGTGTTCTGCTGAGATTGTCAACAAAAGTGCTAGTTGTCTTCCTAGTGAAAACCCCAAGTTTTAGGGACTAAAGTGGGAACTAGAATCAAGTTCATAGGTCAAAGCAACAACATATAAGAATTTTTTCCTAATTGTCCCACAAACCTATTGATCAAACAAACTTCTCTACTACATGGAAGATGGAAATATGAACATTCGTCACTTGCTGCACAAAAATAGAAAATAAAAATAGGGTTTTTTTTTCCTTCTAAGGCATTAATTGCTTATTGGTGGGTTTGGGTTTTTTGTTTGTTTGTTGTCTTGTTGTGGCTTTTTTTTTTTTGTTCTTAAGGCAGTCTGGGGACACCAATGGGTTTGGAGTCAATGGACTTGGGTTTGAATCCCAGCTCTGCTTCTCCCTATGAAACTGAATATGCCACTTAACTTCTCCGGGCCTTGGTTTCCTCATCTGTTAAATGAGGTGTTTGACTAGATAGAGTTGGAGGCATCTTCCAGCTTTAATATTTATGATCGTGTGCTAAGAATCCTTAGCATTTAACAATATAGCCTCTAGGGAGCACCCAAGCGACTACCAAGGACCATGCCACTCAAAAATGGACTGACTTTCTTTTATAGGTCAATAAACCAGCATTCCATATTGTATTTACTCTACACCTGGGAAAGATTGATCACATGAGTGAAAAAGATTAAACACAGTAATTCTCTACAAGATCCAATGCAATTTCCTCTAGAAATTTAAAAATGTAATTGTCAGAGTCATAATCGGAAATACTTGCAACTGAGACAAATTCAAATTATGGCAATGGAGCAGAAGACAACTCAGAACACAAGTGCAGCTGTTCTTAGAGGGTAGAGCTTCAGGAATGTCAATTGGGGAGCCATGGGAAAGATGGGTTGGAGGGGAGAAAGTGGTGGGAGGGAGAACAATTAGAAGGTTATTACAGTTGTACTAGTGAGAAGTGATGTGAGTCTGAAGTGGGATGGTGGCCATGTGAATAGGGCAAAAGAGACAGATGTGAGTGATGTTATTGAGATAGACTTTACCACTGGTTGCAGTGCTGGGAGAGTGGAGAAGGATGGATGGTAGTGTCCTCAACAGAAAGGGCAAAGTTAGGAAGAGGGAAGAGTTTGGGGGAAAAGTTTATTCAGAGAAATTTTATGGGGACCAGGGAAATCAGAAGTGAAGTCCTCTTCTCTCACCAATTGTCAGACAACATGCGCTGCTTAGGGCTTGAAAAGTAAGGGAGCAAAGGGAAGGAAAGGAGTGGAGGGACAAGCCCAAGGAGGTCTTTGGCATACCAGGAGTGGAACTGAATATGCCTGAAGAGAAACTAGATACAGGCCATTTTATATACTCATCTATGAACGTGCTTAATTAACAGAAAATTTATCAGAGGTGATTATTTTTGGATATTTTTCTGTTAAAAAGAACTTTTAAAAAACTCTCTGATTGAAATATTAAAGGAAATTCTTGTAAGACTTCAAAGTAGCTGTTCCTGCTCAAGCACATATCATTAGGCTTAATGCTGAAAGAAGGATTTATGTTTCTTTGTTTTCACAGTTATTCTGCATACACATTACTATAGATATATGACTCCTGTCAGTGTGATTTCATCAATGGAAGCATTTCCTACATTACTGAAGATTATAATCCATTTATCTATCTAACTAATGCCTGCTCATCAGGTGAAATTCTTTTCAATATCCTCCTTTACACTTGCCATGGAGCCTACCCAATGTGGTCCTCTTTCAGATTCTCTAGCCATCACACAGATGCCAACGGAGCACATGGGCTTTCCAATAGTTGTCTCTTGCTCTTGCCTTGTGACTAAACTATCTTTTTAAAAAAATATTCTCTTTAATTATTTGAGTTTTGTATCATTTTCATTTCTTAATATTTCCCTCTCCCTTCCTATACCCAATGGACCATCCCTTGTAACCAAGGTTTTAAAAGAGAAAAAAAAAAAAGCAGTTTAGCAAAACCACTCAACACATCAGCCAAGTACAATGATATACAAAATATCGCACATCCCTTGTCCTCTCCTAGTCCCCTTCTGTAAAGAAGACAGAAACATACTATTTCTGCTCCAGAGTAAAGCTTGATTAATTATTGAGTTCAGTTTCACTGTATTGTTTTTCCCCATTATATAGTTGTCATAATTATATCTCTTGTTTTCCTGGTTCTACTTACTTCACTTAACATCACTCTATTCTTTCCATGCTGCTATGAATTCCTTTTATTTGTTATTTCTTATGACAGTGTAATATTGCATTACATTTCTTTAGCACAATTTGTTTAGGCATGCCCCAATTGATGGGCATTTATTTTCCTTCCTGTCCTTTGCTTCTAAAAACAAAAGTCCATCATTTTCCCCCTTCATACACTTATTTAGTGATATTTATCATACTACTTCTGCTGTGTAATTCTGTATTTGTAATGTATTATAGCCTTCTCACACTCACCAAGCAGCCTTCTATTGTCCTGTAAGTAATTTTCAGCCTCACTTCTTTGGAGAAGGCATTGCTCTATGATATGCTATTACTGGAAAAATATTTGTATTAAAATATATTTAATATTTCTATTGAATATTTAACATTTCTATTAAAGTTTTTATTAAAATCTTTTGTTTTAGAGAAAAGTTTGGGGTCACGAAAGAACTTGCAGTTTCCTGAAGGCAAGCCAACTGATCTTTGTTCTATTCATTTCTGGGCCTAGTTAGTCCAACTACTTTTCTCATCATTATTTTCTTTACTGTCATTTCCATATTTTCTAGAAGCTTTTCTATGACTGTGAGTTCCACAGAGGCAGAGATTTTGCCTCAGTTATTTTTATATGTCTCCCTCACCTAGAAGAGGGGCTTACACATAAGAGGTATTTGTTGTATGAATTAATTAGAAGGACCCAGGTAGTCCCATAAAACTTCTGCAACTGCTGATTTAATAGTATGAATGTGGTGGCTCTCCATTTTCCTTGATGGTAAAAAGAATTTACTATAAAATTATTTATAGGTCTTTTCAATTTTTTATGTTTGCGGTCTCTCTTCTAGTTTCATCCTTAAATGTCCTCAGGATGACTTGTTTAGTTGAGTCTCTCATCAACTTTTCTGTAAACTTGTTTTTCCTTTCAGTGATTCTTGCTTTTTTATGAGAAAATACTGCTCAAAATCTTCCAGCATTCTTCTCTGTAAAATTTTACAAACGAATTTATATTCTAAACTGATGTTGCCTTTGGCCGTCATAGCTTTCTCTTTGGCAAGGAGATCAAGTATTTGCTGACTAAGATTTTTTTGTCCTTATGTAAAATATATGGAATTAATATTATGCATAATACAGATTTTTAAGTAAGTAATGAAAAACAATGCTAATTTAAGTCCCATACCAGTGCTTCATTGTAGTATAGACATGTCCTTGATTATGCCAGCACTGTACAAATTCTGGCAGATTCTACTAAATTGGAATGGCATCAGTTAGGGGTCCCGTGATATATTGTATCTCTGCCATTTAAGGGTCAGCCTAGTTAAGTTCAGAGAAACTCTTCATCTGGGTGATGAATGTTTCAGCTGCAAAAACTCTTAAAGAGCAAAGGGAATGCCCACACTAACAAAATCATGTCTCCTTAGAGTATTAAAATAAAGAAAAATAAAGAATTTTAATTTATTCCATGTTCAATGAAATGTATAACCAAGCAAGGGAAAAAAAGGTCAATAAAGACATGTAAAAATAGAGTCAAGTTAAATGAAAGCTACTGAACAAGAAAAAAGGAAAAATAGCAATGAATATTTGGTTTGGAAAAGGAAAGTGATTTGTAAAGGAGAGTACTTAGTAGTTTGGGAAAAGGAAAAGAAAGTTGAGCAACTTTAGTACTAAATAGACCACATTAATTATATAAAGTAACATGTTTCCTTGTCCCATATTTATTTAGTACTGCATGGGGAAAGGAGGGCTAAATTAGGTGATAGCATAAATCTTCATAATAAATGATCCCAAAGCTACGTAAGTAAAAACACTGAAATAGATGTGATCACTAGGCATTTTTAAAACAACAAGGAATGAGAGGGACTCACAGTATCTCAGATTTGAAAGGTACAACAGCAGTTACCTGGTCCAAACTGTGCTAAAAAAATTTTTTAAAAAGGAATCCATTTTAGAAGATCTCCAACATTATCCTATACTTGAAGACCTCCATTGAAGAGAAATTCACTGCCTCCTGTGGCAGCCTTTTGTTCAGCTCTCATTGTTAATAACTTTATCCTTACACCTAACCCAAACCTGCCTCTGCAATTTCCACCCATTCACCATAGTTTTGTCCTCTTAGGCCAAGCATAATGAGTCCAATCCCTTTTCTCTACCAACAGACTTTCAGATACTTGATAGTACCTATCATATAGCCCATAAGGTTCTTAGGAGAGGAAAAAGAAACTCAGAAAGTCCTTGCTCTAGGGATGGCAGCATTGCAGAGAAGTTGTGGAACCAAATTCTATTTCATAGAAGATCTGGAAGGAGAGAGACCATGGTTGGAAGCAATAAACCATGATCATGGAAAGAGAGGCAGATTGACTATTCCCTAGCACCTGAGGGGAAGAAAAGATAACTTTTGGGATAACTAGGAATTGGCTGGAAAAGAGAAGTTACAAGACTCCAATGTCCCCAAAAGCTCTTTACTCAGTTCCCTGAAGTCCACATCCTTCCCCTCCCTCTAAATCACCCCTGCCCAAATGCTGTTGTTCCTAGGTCATCGGAACTACCAATAATAACATGGAGCTAAGAAAGTGCCTATTTTCACTGGTGAACAGGTGGTAAATGGAAGGAAAGTTCCTAGTCTTACTATAGTGGAGTAATATGTGCTCTTAGAATCCCAATTTGGCATTCTGAATATATTTTCCCCAAGAAATATTGTTCTCCTTAGTGATGGTTTTTGATGGTGTAATTAGTACAGGCACAGCCAAGGCAATCTGTTCTTTGCCAGCATCCAGGATAGGGAAATTTCTTTCTCCTTTTCCCTAATTCCTCCCACCACTGCCAGAGGGCAAACCACTTGAGAAACAAGACTTTTTAAAAAATCTTGCCTTGGGATGCCTCCCTAGCCAGAATTCCATGGCTATTGCTTTGCTCTCTCTGGCTGCATTCTCACTGGGATGGATTACTCCTACCATAGTGCCTGGCCTAGTGGTCTAGACCACCTGGGATGGCTAGCATCAGTTTGGTATCCAATCATAAAGATCAGTATCTTTGTCTGGCCCCACCAAACCCATTGGTAAACTCTTTTAGGGCAGAATCTTTGTCTCATAATCTCTTCCTTGGTCTCCCTATCACCTTTAGCACAGTGGCTTATACAAAGAAAATACTCAATAATTATTTGCCAATGATTATTGTAATTGTTTATATCTTGTCAGACAAATTATCTAGACCTGCCCCCACATAACTGAAAGTGTTCCACTTCTATCAGGGTTTGCAGAAAACCTTAAACACCATCTTAAGGAGAATTTTGGAGCTGATTTTGCTACTTGAAACTTGGTAGTGCCCCATATATATGGCTAGCAAATTCCTCTAATTCATGATTCAAGATCACTTTCTGCCTAGCAGGAAAAAAACCCTTTCCCCTGGTACTTCTCCATGTGTATTCATTCCATTTGAACATAGCTGTTGTCCTCCTGGGTCCTTACTCTCCTTTGTCCTCTGCCATTCCTCTGTGTAACTGACCAATTGTTAATAACTCTCCTAAAGGTTTAACTCTTATTTTAGATCTCTTCCTTTCATATTCTTTTCATCTTCTGAAGTTCATTGAAACCTAGATTTTTCTGGATGACACCAAATTTCTTTGGTGTCTTTTTCAAGCTGGGCTGCTCCTTCTCTTCCATCTCCAATAAAAAGGGGCAGGACAGTTGGCAAATTTCTTGTTATTCCTGCCATATTCAGATTCTCCTTCTGCAAAAATCCCAGCTAGTATCTGTCTTTAAAGTTCATTCTGTCATCTTTGTTGCTGTCATCTATAGATGCAATGCTGAGATTAGGTTCAACAGGCAGAATCTTGAGAATTAAATGACTCTAAAGAACACCATCTATTTTACTCAAAAGATCACCACCATCTATTTGACTCATTATATTCTCATTAAAATTTTAATCTGGGAAATCTTCAAATACAGTTTACATTTAGCTTGCATATAGGTTTCCAGAGATATGAGAATGGGGTCCCCAACTCTTGTACGAACATTTGTACGTAATAAATTTTGTTTCTAGGCAAAAGACAATCTTTATTTCACTCCTCAAAAATGAAGATGATTCAAAGAACTCACAGGAACCTATGAATAAATGTACAAAGCACATAAAAGCACTTACAACAGTTCATAAACAACATAATTATCCTCCTACTCTGTGGGTCCCGCCTTCTAATGCGGTCTTACAATACCTTCTTTTCCCAGATTCATACTACCACCTCATGATTTGAGTTTTTTCACCAAAGGAAACACACTTTGAGTCTAAAAGACAAGCAATCTCCTTACCATCACATCTATACTGGCCAAATAATTCATACTAATAGTAAATAACATAAGTCTTTTGTTTTTTCATCTTGTGGGCTTTGGTTCTTTGTTGAACCTAGGCTGGTGGGGAGTGAGGAATGTCTTAAGACAAAGACAGAAGAAAGTCCTACAGAATGGTCCAAATGATTCTTTCCCCTAGTCCATTCAGCCCCCCACCTCTGCCCCTGGCTATCCTTGTATCCTTGGAAACAGTGGAAGAAAATCTATTAGCTGAGATATGATTGTGCAAAAGAAAAAAATTCCCAAAGTTTTCCTTACTTCTAGCCACAAGTCTTCATTCAAATCCATGAGGCCTACTACTAACTTACCTAGTATAAAAAAAAGCTCCCTAGAACCACTCCCTCCCTAGTGTTTCTCCCAGACTAACTCCATTGACTCCTTTGAAAGGGACTACCCAAGTCTTCCAGAAAATCCTCTCCTCTCCTCTCCTCTGCCCCCTTCATGCATCTGATGGGTAAACTCTCTGCTCAAAATATCCACTTTTATTTTAGCTCAGAATGTATCTCCAACTTGCCCATCAAGTTGTACTCAATTTAAAAACACACACGCACAAATAAACTCATAATCACAGCTACAAATGTTTCTTGTGTGGTAGAATAGCCTTAAGCCAGACACGTTGGGTCATGTAGATAAACTTCTCTTCCCAATGGACATTGCTCAGGAATCCTCACATCTCTGGATAGGGTACTGGTTCCCTGACCACTTAAATTTGGGGTTATTCATTAGGCAGCTCCTGAGGCTTGTGTTGCCCAAGACATTTCCCTAGGAAATCCCTATTGTTCATCTAGGAGTCAAAAGCTCACAAATGACATCATCCATGAAATCCCCTCTTGGGTCACATAGGCAAGTACATGTAGCTTCTCTAGGATACTCCACCACTGTTCCAAATGCTGCTATCTCTTGAGCCAGGAATCTACTCATGTCTTTATCTTTGATTTGTGCTCAGAAAGGAGAAAAGAAAGGCCAAAGGTGATAATTTACTCTCCTTTTGGGTCACAATAAGCATAAGCAGTTCTCATATGTCTATGTATCAAAATAATCATTAATATTTGCACTCCTCAAGGGAGAAGGTAAAATGTTAAAAAAAAAAAAAAGTCTAGAGTCTTTGATGAAGAATTATTTTATAGGCTGTTTCAAGGGATTACTTTTGTAATAAAAGTTCATTCTCCCAAGAGACCAAAAATCAATTCATCTTGGGGCCAATACTAGTCACTGAAAACTATTTCTTGGGAGGCACTAAATAGTACCTTCAAATCTACTGGTTAATCTTAGTACAGGCACAGCCACTAAAAATTAATCAGAAGTTATATTTTATCCTCTTAACAAGGTGCCAATGAACATGACCATGCAGAAGGATACAAACAAAAGTATTCCTTCCTGGCAGACTTATCAAATCCCACACAACAACTCACCAAGTTGACTAGGGAAGACTCCCAATCAACCCACTACATTATAACTCAGGTACATTATGAGTTGGGCAGATAGGTAACGCAGTAGATAAAGTTCCAGGCCTGGAGTCAAGAAGACTCATCTTTAAGTTCAATTCTGGCCTCAGACATGTCCTAGTTGTGTGACCATGGGCAAATCAATAAACCCTGTTTGTTTCAGTTTACTTATCTGTCAAATGAACTAGAGAAATGAATGGCAAACCACTCCAGTATCCTGGCCAAGAAAACCTCAAAAGGGATTACAAAGAGTAGAACACACCTGAAAAACAACTGAACAACAACACATTATGAGTTAACTGTGTTTTTGAGGAATGACTTGGGAACCTAAGTATGATGCATAAACTGTTTCTATGTGGAAATGAGTTCTGAGTTCCAAACAACTAACTTTCAGATAAACCTTTGAAATATGTACAATCATACTACAAAACTCATTAATTCTGAGTAATTTTGAAGAAAAGTATTTAATAAATCTTCTCAAAAGACTAGGCATTTATGTGGGGAGGGGAGAAGCACATAACACTTATACTAACTCCCATGATTGACATTATTGTTATTATATTCACGAGCATGACTAAGCAACATATAGTATTGGGCATTTTTAAGCATATGGCTTGTCATTATCAAGAATAATAGTATTTTGAAAAAGCTGGAAATATTTAGAATAATTTAAGCCTTCCTGTACAAATAATAGTAGCTACTATTAAATCTAAACGTACTCCTAATCCTATGATGAACCCCACCCTTCGAAATTTCAGGGATCTCAGGGATCATCTGCAAATCAGATATAGCTGATTTAATTCTATTTATTTTTCTATTTAATGAAATGATCATCCTATGAATTCCACTTGAAACTCTTGTGCATTCTGTGCTTTCATCTCAAAATTTAATGCACAAAAACATTGTAAAAAAATCACTGGAGAGACACTTCTTTCTTTCTATTAAACACCCCCTTAACTTAATGATCTTTCCTTATGTCTGTTCTGTGCTACATATCAATGATTCAGCTTCATCCCCGTTCTCAATTACAATAAGATGGTCACCTTGGGTGCAGGCTTTTTGTAAAGCCCCTCTCCAGTGGCTCTTGTGGAAACTTGGCAATTGTAGCATGAGAGGCAACATTGATTGAGAATTACACACGAATTCCAAGTGGAATTCATACAGGGAGACTATTTCCCCTTAACATAAAAAAAAGAGCAACCAATAACTTGCCATTTAGATACAGAGATGAATAAGCTGAAGAAAGAAAAATGGAAGGAAGGAAACAGACATTTATTAAGTACCTACTGTGTTCTAGGAACCGTACAAAGTACTTTATAAGCATTATCTTATTTGTTCCTCATGACAGCCCTAGAAAACAAGTGCTACTATTATCCCCACTTTACAGTTGAAAGGACTGAGGTGGATAGAGGTTATATGATTTACCTGGGGTCGTACAACTAGCGAATGCCTGGAGCCAGATATGAATTCAGGTCTTTCCATTTTACGCCCAGTGTTCCCTCTGTCCCACTGCACTACCTAGCTGCCTCCATGAGCGAGTCTCATGAGTTAATTATAAGGTTGAATTAATGGAACATCTGAATTCTCAAACATCTTTAGATAGCTTTCCCTTTAAAAAAATCATTTCAAAAAAGTAAATTAGATATCATTGGTAAAGCCATCCCATCCTATAATGTAATGTGTAATGGACTTTCAGGATTCACTTCAAGGCAATAACAATAACTCACACTTACGTAATGCTTTAAGGTTAACAAGGGACTTTCCTCACAACACTGTTAAATAGGTAGTATAAGGATTATTCATGCCATTTTACAGGTGAGGAAACTCAGGCTAAATGACCGGCCCATGGTCACATGTTCATAAGTGTCAGAACTTGGCTTATAAACCCAGATCTGACTGCAATTCTAGGATATCTGCCATTGTATCACACACATTGTAGGATTTAATAAGTTCCTTGAAGTCAGGGGCTGTATCTTATTTATTCTTGTACCCTTCTCTCCCTCTCTGTTCCCTACAACCCAGGCACAAAGCATCCATAGTAGATGCTTAACAAACGGTTGTTGAATTAATTCTCAGGAGCTGGATCTCAGTCCCAGAGTGCCATATGTTAGAATTAATAGTTGGGTAAATTGAAAAGGTGTCTGAGAATTTTTAAGGAGAAAACTTTAAGCATGATGGAAACCCAAATTATGTTTCTTTCTCTTAGAATTTCTCTGGCAAGAAAAAGAAAGGCTGCTCACATAACCCTAAAGCATATAGGGAAAATTCAACTATTGAAACTTCTTACTGCTATCTCCATACTCTTCTGCTAATTAGCAATATAATCGGTGAAGATTATAATATAAAATTGAATCTTTCAAATTCTGGCTCTTTAAGGAGTCACTAAACATATATTCCCACCGGTCTTTGCAACAGGAGAACCATCTAGGGCTTTTATAGCTTTTCCCTTTAGTAGGAATGAAACGACAGTAAAAGTAGAAGGTAGGAAGAATTATTGTCTGCCTATATCTTCTCACGATTCTCCCATTGCTTCAAATTGCTAGGAAATATTTCTGAAAAACAGCCACTGTTAGTATAAAATACTTCCTAGACCATCTCTATGGAATATGTACATGGCTTCCTCAGCATACCCTTTATTCTAGTCAATTTGTGGGATCATTTGAATGCCATGTTTCTGATTGATAGTTAGAAACCAATGTGTTCTAGTCTCTCTGATTCAAATCCATCATGTTCAGTGTGCCAGATGCTCTCACAGGGAACAAAATCACAGATGTTGTCTTCATTCCTTATGCCTCTTCTTTTCTTCTCTGTAGCATATGAACCTTTTCTAACTAATATATCGTTTTTGTAGCACTCTTCTTTTTTTTTTTCCAAGAGCACACAATGTCTTTTTTTTTTTAATGTAGGCTGTTTCTTTTGGCCAAAATACATTCTCTTTTTTAATTTCTAGCTTTTCAGAGAGCTGTCTTGCTGAAGATAAAGGATGTTAAAGCCCATATGAGTACTAAATAGAGCCAGTAAATGCTTGATTGAATAGGCCTAGTATTGACTTTTTCTTTGTAAAATGAAGTTTTGCTTTGGGGACACTAAATATTTGGCATGATTTAACGGGTCCAACAAATTTGGACATAGTTTTAAAATTGAGTTCTCAAGCAAATCTCAAAATTTAATTTTATCTTACATGGAGGGTCTCTCTCTCTCTTTTTTTTTTCAACTAAACTGTATCATATTTATAGCTATATTTGAAGCAATTTTAGGCCCCATTGATTCACCTTAAGATTATTAAAATTCAGTTCCTCTGGTAATATGTTTCCTCATTGGTCATTGGATGAGAGCCTCAAATTAAGAGGACAAATGTCTAAGTTAAATTTATAAACTGTCTAAAAATTGTATCATTCTTAAAGCCATGAGTCCCACGTAATGTTGCTGTCCATTCTGTTGCTATCACTGCAGAAAATACAGGGGATCAAACAGGATTTAGGGCCACTTTGCATTTTGCTTGTTTGTTTGTTTCATGCGTTGCCACAACTAAGGGATTCATCATCAAGTGGGAAGTCTACTGAGGATGAACTCTCCCTACTTAGACTGATATTCAGGAAATAGACACCGTCTGTCATCAAGACCATCCTCCAAAGCAATTCAGCACAGTAGGATCTTAAACTCTCCTGCAATATTCTTTAGAAATTTAAGGTCACTTTCATACCATGGTGAGGCATTGGAGTAGGATGAATGCAACCTAAAATAAAATATGACCAAAGAATTAAGAAAGAGAAGTAATATAAAGGATATTATTAAGAAGATGTTTGAAAAAGAAAGCAGACTAGTCATGAGAACAAGGAGACAGCCTTTGTATACCTTTGCTATCCTTCCTATGTCAAGAGAAAGGGAGGAGGACCTCCAGCACACTAAGTCAATCCCCTATGGTAGACATGTAAAGTCACACACCGGAAAGGCAAACGCAGATGAATTGTGACCAGATTTGTTGGAAGGAACCTTCATGTTAAGAAGGTGACAAATACACTTAAGTACTGAGTTGAATATTGATTCACATCATCCTTGGATGGATTTATCTGTCCATCTTTCATGCATGCATCTGCATCGTCCCTCACAGCATTACTTTCTTTAGTCTCCACTGAAGGGAGAACTAGTCCATAGTCCCACAATGGAGTGATGTGATCTTAGTGGAAAGAAAACTGATTCTGGAATCAAAGGATTAACAGACCAAAGAGTTGGAGTTAGAGAGGAACTGAAAGGCCACTGAGTCTAATACCCTCATTTTATAGATAAGAACAGAGGCGATAGAGGTTAAGTGACTTGCCCAGGGTCATTCTTTGAGTGAGTGTGAGAGGTATAAAAAACCAGATCTGGGCCAGGTTTGTGTTTGCATTCTTGAAGTCAGGAATCCCAGCAGAATTCTGATGACCCTATGAAGCAAAGTGAGCCTGTACCAGAGAAGCTTCATAAGATCCTCATGTCAGCTGCTAGGAAAAGGACTATAGTACTTGTCTTATTTAGCAGTCTTCATCTTCTCCATCAGTGCAATGCGCTATTTTTTTCAAATGTTTAGGTAAAATCTAGGTAGATACTATCTAATAGTACTTCCTTAATTTATTAGTTCAGTAACCCTGTAACAAAAGGGAAATAAGGTCACACTGACCTAAAACATTCTTGTCAAAGTTCTTTTTGATTGATTTTGCCTCAATGGAGATGTTCCAGGACCCTAAATCCAAGAGACTTTGGAACAGCAGTGATCTCCATGTCCCTGGCCCTGCTTTTTGCCTAGGCCCCATGAAAAGGAAAATGATCACTGTGGAGAAAGGGCCCATGACATTAGAGTCTCCCAATTTATATTGCTATGGGGAGGTATGAGTCATATAAGATATGCTTGCCAAAAATGCCCTCTACAAACAGAAACCCCAGTTATTGAGGCAATTAGTGGCATAAAGAAGCTAATATTTTAAGTATATTTTGAGTAAGGGCAGGTAGGTGGCACGGTGGATAGAGTGCTAAGCCTGGAGTCAGGAAGTCCTGAGTTCAAATCTGATCTCAGACACTGACTAGCTGTGTGATCCTGGGTAAGTCACTTAAACCTGTTTGCCTCAGTTTCCTCATTTATGAAATGAGACAGAGAAGGAAATGGCAAGCCACTCTAGTATCTTTGCCAAGAAAATACTAAATCAGGTCATAAAGAGTAGGAAAGGACTGAAATGACTGAAGAACAGAATATTTTGAGTGAAATGAAAACTCAAATTCTATTTAGAATGACACTTGTACTTTAAAGAAAAAGTAAATCTAGCCCTTCGTTCTGCTTGAACTCCACTGTTCTTACTCTTTGGAGCTTTATGTTTGTGATATTGTTGCCAAAGTTATTGTTTTCCATGTTTATAACTAAAAATTAGGTGACCCGTCACTTCCCATGTTGTAACATGTTTAATTTTGTGGCTCTATTAGGGATATCCATTTTCTGCAGTAGCTATAACCATCTGTCTACCCTTCTCTCCCTTCTCACTTTGATCTAACCAGGAGGTGGTTAGGAGTGTTTCTTACATGCTCCAGTCTTATTTCCAGCCTCTTCATTGGGGTAGGACAAATTTTAGGGTGGTATTATTGATTGTATGTAATAATCAGCATAGTGACCTAAGTCTTGCATTGGGTTTTGATTTTAAATATGTAAAGTACTTAAGGAAATATATAACAAAACTCAAGCTACTTCTGCTAGACTACAAATGTACATGGATCTTTTCTATTAGGATGGATAAAGACAGATAACTGAACTAAAGTCCAAGTAACTTTCTAGTGACATACTTATTTTTACTTGATGATGTTTCAGCCATCCAACTTATTCAGGGCAGCTTAGCAGATAATTTCAGAAGTCCGTAGACAAGAACACACTTTCCATAGTAAGCACTGGTGGTATGAAGTTTCCCATATAAATAACTGTCAATTTCTTCCTCTATTAGCCTCCCCACTGTTCAGTGTCTGCCACCCTATCAAAAACAATCAGTGGAATAAATGGATGATTGTTGTATGCTTGTGCACATAGTTTCCTACCAACAGAATGGGAGCATCCTGAGGGCAGAAGTTGTTTCTGTCTTTGTATGTCCAGCACCTAAGTCAGTGCCTGACTCATAACATGCACTCAATAAATGCTCATTGATTAGTTTATTGATTACTAGTTCTATTGACTATAGGTTAATATCCTAGGGAGCATAGTGAATAGAGTCCTGGACATAGAGTCAGAAAGACCTAAATTCAGATTTGTCCTCAGATACTTAACATGGGACCCTGGGCAAGTAGTTAAATCTCTCCTAGCCTCAGTTTCTTCATCTCTAAAGTAGGAATAATAATAGCACCTAACTCACAGGGTTGTTGTGAGAATAAAATGAGATATTTGTAAAGCACTGTGTAAATCTTAAAAAGCTATATAAATGATAGTTGTTCTTATAAATAATAATGTTGTTATTGTTATCCTCTATGACACTAGACTGAGCCATTAGTCAATTCCTCTTAAATTTATCTACCTAAGGTAAACACAAGAGGGCAGTGTGGTGGAGTGGATTGAGCTCTGCACTACTTACTAGCTATTGCTTTCCGGCATATTATTCACCTTTTCAGTTTCTTATCAGTAAAATGAGTGGGTTGGTTTAACTGATCTTCAAGATCCCTTTCAGTTTAAAACCTATGATTCAAAATTACTTCAACACTTTGATAGAAAGGAAATGTAGGATTTATCTTGGATCTTCTGCCTTGTTTCTTTTATACTTAAGAGTATATTGGGCTCTATGGGATGTTTAGGGAGGACTAGCACCTCTAGTGTGAGACCTGCTGGGCCCTTTTCAGGGCTGCTCATTCACCTTGGTGTCCACCTGTCACCCAACTCCTACCTGTGGCTCCAAGAAGCTATGGCGTGCACAGTGGCCACACTCTGGTAAAACCTTCTTGGCAGATGGGCTAAACCATATTGAGGGTAGACAAGGGGTCTCAAACCCATTGATGAACCAGGTGAATGTTTATCCTAAGCATGTGAAGACTTCCTCAGGTAGAATAAGTGGATGAGAATTATTTGTTCCAATGTCCATGAAGGTGGCTGGAGCAGGCACTGTATAGCACTTAGAGCTTTCTCAGACACCAAAGACATTCACCAGTCATCCTGACTTTTATATTGCCACTGGACTTAGATGACTCTGGAAGAGACAGTGAGGCTGATGACTTTGTACAACTCTGCCTCACTTACATCCAATTTACACACATAGTAAGATGTCATCCTGTGATGTCTTCTCCGAAAACAAAGGACAAACAACAATATCCCAATTTTCACATTTGGGCTCCAGTTTTTTTAAAGGTGTTACATGTCTTAGCCAATGAATTGACATGCTTCATTCAAGGACACAATGATGTCTCACTTGCTTTGTAATCATTACTTTCACAGTAGAAGAACAGACATAAATATTCAAGGTGATTTTTTCCTCTTCTGTACCCTACAGTATGGTATTCAGCCTAATTATCCACAATAGAAAAACCAAATAGATGAGTACCTAATGTCTAGATTATGATATGCAGTTTAGATGAACAATCTAAAGAGCATATCCATTAGTACATAGATCTGTGATAGACATAGACAGATAGACAGACAGATAGATAGATAGATAGTTAGATGATCGATCGATCGATCAATTGATCGATAGATAGATGAACTGACTCAAAATTGAATAGGAATAGAATTGACTGGATTGCTTTTGGAAAATTACAGAGTGCTTTTAGTGACCCCAAGCTTCCCAGGGCACAGGGGACAGGGAGAGGCTCATCTTTTCAAAACCAATATTCTTTCAATGATATTGTATGACTGAGAATAATGGATTACCTTCTACAAAGCATTTACATTGAGGGTCACTCAAAATTCAATGGAAGGATATATGGTGGGTGTGAACAGGTTGCAATATATTTCCAACAAGGAATTACTCAATGAAAGTGATGCAAAAGATGTCATCAGAAAAAAAATTGATTAAAAAATAGGAACCAGAGAGAGAAAGAGAGAGAGAGAGAGAGAGAGAGAGAGAGAGAATGTATGGAAAACCATCAAGTCTTATTGATATCCCTAAAATGTTAGAAGAAAAAGATTAAAGTCACCAGTATTTTACTTTTTTAATATATAATTTATTTTTAAAATATTTTTAATATATAATTTATTTTTAATATATTTAATATATTTTAATATATAAATTATTTTTTCAACATTCACTTCCATAAGATTTTGAGTTTTAAATTTTCTTCCTCTCCCTCTCCTCCCCCCTCCCCAAGACAGCATGCAATCCAATATAGGTTCTACTTATATATTCATATTAAACACATTTTCACATTAGTCATGATGTAAAGAAGAATTAGAACTAATGGGAGGAACCACAAGAAAGAAGAAACAAAACAAAATGAAGGAAAGCAAATAGTATGCTTCTGTTTGCATTCAGACTCCAAAGTTCTTTCTCTGGACGTGGATAGCATTTTCCATCGTCAGTCTTTTGGAGTTGTCTTAGATCCTTGCATTGCTGAGAAGAGCTAAGTCTATCGAAGTCAGTCATTGCACAATGTGGCTGTTACTGTATACAATGTTCTCCTGGTTTTGCTCATTTCACTCAGCGTCAGTTCATACCCTTACTCTGTGTGTATCCCTCAGCTTCAAATGTGTTTTTTGTAAATAATACACTATAGGATTATGGTTCCCAGTCCATCCTGCTATCCACTTCTCTTTTATGGGAGACTTTATACCATTTACATTCACAGTTATGATTGCTGCTTGTGTCTTTCTCTCCATCCTATTCCACCCTCCCCCCAATTTATGAGTTTCTCTTTGCCTTCTCCCTTTCCCTGCTCACCAGAGTTTTGCTTTTGACCACCACCTCCCTCAGTCTGCCCTCCCTTCTATCCATTCCCTCCCTTTTCTTTCCTTTTTCTCCTTCAACTTCCCATATGGTAAGCTAGATTTCTATACCTAACTGATTATGTTATTCCCTCTTTAAACCAAATCTGATGGGAGTAAGGTTCAAACAATGTTCACCTCCCTCCTTTCTTTTCCTCTACTATAATAGGTTTTTGTGCCTTTTCATATGATGTAATTTACCCTTGTCTGCCTCCTCCTTTCATTCTCTCCTAGGATAATCTCTTTTCATACTGAACTAGATTTTTTATCATCACATCAAAGTGAATTCTTACCCATGCCCTCTGTCTATGTATACCCCTGTTGTAATAACAATACAGTTCTCAAGAGTTACAAGTGTCATCTTCCCTTGTAGGGAAGTAAACAGTTTGCCCTTCTTAATATTACTTTTTTTTCTTTCCTGTTTACCTTTTTATGCCTCTCTTGAGTCTTATATTTGAAGATCAAATTTTCTGTTGAACTCTGGCCTTTTCATCAGGAAGGTTTGGAAGTCCCCTATTTCGTTGAATATCCATCTCCTCCCCTTAAAGATTATACTTAATTTCACTGGATAGTTCATCCTTGTTTATAATCTAAGCTCCTTTGCCTTATAGAATATCATATTCCATGCCTTCCAATCTTTTAATATAGAAACCACAACATCCTACATAATCCTGACTGTGGTTCCATGATATTTAAATTTTCTCACTGGCTGCTCGCAGTATTTTCTCTTTGACTTGGTAATTTTGGAATTTGGCTACAATATTCTTTGATATTTCCTATTTGGGATCTCTTTCAGGAGGTGATCAGAGTCACCAGCATTTTAGATGGACTCCCTGTGGTGAATCTAGGGGCAGACATAGACAAGAATTGCACAGGATGGGCTGGCATAGATGGGTTGCAAGCTGTATAATTAAAGGGAATGCCCACATCAATGAGATCGCAGATAGACTGAAGCATATAGTGCTATACTTGGCACAAATTAGGTATTTAATAAATGCTTGTTGATTAAGTATTACAAGTGTCATGCATCTCAGAAAAAAAAAATGTGAAAGTAGAGAGAGCATGTGAAGGTGTTCAATTTACTCTCTAATTCAAAATATATCTCCAGAAAAGTATGCTGTATTCTGACCAGGGGAAGGTATCAACTGCAAATTTAGTTAGGAATGAAACTTTCCCCAAAGGGACATGAATGACATTTCAAAATAAGTAGACCCGTGTAGGGTTTCTTTCTCTTTTTTTGTGAAAGGGAGAAGAGGAACAAAAGAAATTGCTGTTCAGTCTTCAATCATAGACTATAGCCAGAAATCTGCAGGTGATTGTCTTCAGGTGTTTGCCTCCAGAAAGACACTGAAATTCAGCAAACCAGGGCAGTATTCCCAGAAGAATAAATGTGCAGAAACTTTCCAAATACAGTTTTGTTTTAGGAAAGTAACACTAAAGATATTTTTAAGAAATTTAAAAAGCAAGGATTTGGTGCACTTGGCTAAACAGACAGATTCTTGTAATAATAGTACCTATCTCCCAGGGTTGTTATGAGGACCAAATATGAGAATATTGATAAAGCATTTTGCGTAGTGCCTGGAACATTGTAGGTGCCATGTAAATGCTAGTTCTTATTATTATTATTAATGTTCTCCTTCAATTTAAATTTTGGTATTATATTCTCCTAAAGAAGAGAATAGTTGTACTAATTTTGTCATATATTTAAATACATTGAAATTTTAATTAAGCAATGAAATTCATGTAATGTCATGGTTATTGTATCTATGTAACAGAAGGATAAGTCTTTGCCATTGTATTTGAGTAACCAATAGTGGCTCTGCCAGTCTTGTTGCTTCTCTGCTTTTCTGGAATGGACATGATTCAAATTAGTCCCCAAAGAGTTTATGTTGGAATATAATAAAAAACTCATAGATCATTCAAAAGTTAACAAAAAGAGATTTACTTAGAAATAGTAGGCAACCAATATCCAAAAAGTATATATGCATTAATTTAATGGAGTAAAGCTCCCATGCTTCTGAATTGTCCATTAGAGTCCAAAAGTCAAGTTTCAAAGAACACCTGGAGTTCCTTGTGGTTATTTTGCACTCAAGTAGCCAAGAAGTGATTACTTAGCTCTGTTTGGATGATTCTTAAATCTACACATACAGTCCTCACCTCTCTCCTAACCTCCAGTCTCACATCTCCATATGCCTATTAACCATCTTGAATTAGATACCTAGTATATATCTTAAACTCACTATGTCCACATCTGAATTCCTTATCTTTCCTCCAAAACCTTTCCCCCCTTCCAAACCTTCCCATTACTGTTGAGGGTACCACCATACTTCCAATCACTCAAATCTGCAACTTAGGTATCATCCTCAATCCCTTTCTCTCTCTTATATCCTGTATCTCAGATGTTGCTAAGGCCTCTTGCCTTCACAACATCTATTATGGATGCCCCCCTTCTCTCCTCACCAGCTTGGTGCAAACCCTCATCATCTTAAGCTTGAACTTTTGCAAGAAGCTGCTAGTTGGTGTCCCTGCCAGAAGTCTCTCTGTAACTCCAGTCCAACCTCCATTCATTCACTGAAGTCATCTTCCTAAAGTGCCATGTTATTCTCCTACTCAATAAACTCCGGTGTCTTTCTATAATCTCTGATATACAACCCTCTGTTTAGGCATTCAAAATTCTTCATAGTCTGCTACTCATTCCCACCTTTCTACTCTCCTTATATTTTATACTTCTCTATATACTCTATAATCCAGTCACACTGGCTTCCTTGCTCTTCCTCAAACAAGACACTGTTATCTCCCAAACCTGGTCATACTCCTTTCCTGGAATGTTCTCCCTCTTCATTTCTGTTTCCTGGCTTCCTTCCTATCCCAGCTGAAATTGCACCATCTACATGGAACCTGTCCCCATTCCCCTTGATACTAGTGCCTTGTCCAATTTATCCTATATAGCTTGGTTTTGTTTTTTTTTTACAATTATTTGCATGCTTTTTCCTCCATTAGACTGTGAACTCCTTGACAATAGACACTACTTTTATTTTACCCAGGGCTTAGCACAATGCCTGACACACTTAGATACCTAACAAATGTTTATTAACTGATAATAGCCCAAGACCTGTGTTTTTGGAACAAATTAAGCATTCAGTATGGTTTCAATACCTTTCCAGGAAAAGCTAGCCTGATTTGCATGAGGACAGGTGGTTTCTTCTACCATTCCCTTCCATGTTTCTGTAATTTTCTCTTTTTTTTTTTTTGAGCAACACAACACTTGACATAACTAAGTGTTTTTCCCCAATTTCAAAAAGATTCAGCAGAAAAGTACTAACTTTGTGCACCTGAGGAGAGAAGAGAGGAACATTGCCTGTACTTTGAGGTAGACTAATTGAATGGAATTCAGTCACCCCAAAACAGGGTAAGGGTTTGGGACTTTCTTTTAAGAGAGTTGAGTCAGTAGGTGTTAACAGAGGTCTGAGGGGCCTTTTCACATACTAACTATATGGAGCTGTATTAGATGACCTTTGAGCTCCCTTCTACCTACAGTATTCTATGATTCTTTGTGCCTTGGGATATATGAGCAAGATTTTAAAAAGGGAAAAAAATAGATGGAAATTGTTAACTAGACGAGGGCCACAATGGTTGTAGTTATCTATCACTATATGAACTGTTAACATTTTCTTGAGGAAGAAGATACTGTTGACAGCAGGAGGTAGTAGATACCAAATGAAAGTAATAGTAGAAAGCCAAGGAATTCCTGGACAGAAATCTAAACTTCAGGACTGTGACCTGGTGGCAGAGGCAGCTAGGTAGTACAGTGGATAGAATATCAAGCTGGAGTCAGGAAGATTCTTCTTCCTGAGTTCAAATCCAGCCTCAGACACTTACTAGTTGTGTGACCCTGGGCAAGTCACTTCACCCTATTTCCCTCGGTTTCCTCATCTATAAAATGACAGAGAAGGAAATGACAAACCACTCCAGTATCTTTGCCAAGAAAATCCCAACCAGAGTCATAAAATGACCGAACAACAAACACAAGCAGTGGCAAAGGGATGGAAGAAGTCCTGTACCAAGCTAAGGATTTCCTGACTTAAGTCAGGGGCTATAGTAGCCAAAACTGTGGAGCAACAGTAGCAAAGTCACATCTGCTCCATCATTGATTCTGTGATAATTATGGTATGTTCTATCACTGTAGTTTCTATATGTCTGAAAGTCTCTATATTTCTGAAAGAAAATATGTAGAAACCCCAAGTTCTTTCCTTACAGGATCCTCAACTCCCTGGTAGGGCTGTAAGTCTTCAGAGATTGTATAAGTTTTTGAGGAAAAGCTTGTTTGCTTAACTCTCTAACAACCATCAGTTCTTTTCCCACTTTAGAGGCTCAACCCTAGGGGGAAGGGGGGGGGTGTTGTTAGAGGTATGTATTTTCTTCCTCTTAACATGAATAGACCCATTATGGAATAAATTTCCATTCCAGTGTAAACAGATAATCATATCGATCCCCTATGTTTTCATTTCCTGCATTCTAGAAAAGACAAAGTCCACAGTTTCTTGGGACCTGAAGTCAGTAATAGACTATTTGATTAGGAATTCTGTCACCTTTCTTAGAACACAATACAATTTACTCAAGACCAATGGCTGACCATTTGTGAACAGAGAATGATTACATGTTCTCTGTATTCTAGAAATCTGCTATTGTTCAGTTGTCCAGCTGTGTCCTATTCTTCATGACCCTGCAGACCATACTGTCCATGGGTTTTCTTGGCAAAGATATTGGAGTGGTTTGTCATTTACTTCTGCAATGGATTAAAGCAAACCGAGGTTAAATGACTTATGCTATATCCACAGAACCACCTAGTTGCCTAAATATATTTGTAAGAAGCTACTCATATTTATAGCTTTCCCCATTGAAATTTGACTTCTTTATGAGTCACTACAAAATAAAGCTTTTTATTGACTTGTCCCTGAAATTGCAAGCAATGGATTTTTTTTTCACAAAGGGGTGGGGATAGGGAGCTATCCAACGGAGAAAATTTTCTTGACTCTCTATGGGCTTGAGGATGAATGCTTTCTGTATTCTTTATTATCTGTAATAGATGTATTCTATGATCCATGCCTTGGCAGCCTCAGAAATTCCAAAGGGAACTGAGAATACCTAGTCAAGAACTAGAAATTGATAGAGGGACTCCTCACCAGGGACTCTTCTACAAAGATTAAATCACCAGTCCAATTTAAGAAAAAATAGTTTCTTTTCTTCAAAATTTTATATAGCTCCATGTTAAGGGATCATTCTCAAAATGAGAATAGTTAAAGGTGAAGACAAAATGCCAAATGAATCATCCGGATATTTGCCTGTAGAATGAAAGGATAGCATTTACCAAAGATTAAATGCTGTTGTCCAGCAATCTCATCACAAGCTTGTTGTGCTATGATTTTGTAGGTTTTTTACTTGAATTCTTATTTATGAATGAATAATAGGCCATAAAGAAGACTATAGCACAATTGCATTTGACTTTTGTTTTGTGCCTAATCATTGTATGTGAATGTTGGAAGTTGGTTGAAAATGAAAATAATGGGGAGTTTTTGTATCAGCTGCTCAGTGATGTGTATTATCCCATATGGTAAGTATATATGACCTGGGGCTCCAGCTACTTATATAAGATTCTCCTCATTGATGGAGTGTGATTACTCCTCAGACCTGTGTGAAGTATAGAACTGGTGAGAGTTTAAAGAGGTAAGATTTTTATTTCTTCTGACTTCTGGACATCAGGTATTGAGGTTTAGGGGTGTTAGGACTCTGAAATAGCTACACACAGGTCCTGCCCTTTTTTAGCCAAAAAACAAAGTTTATTAAAACACTGTCCAAGGTGGTCTTGATTCTAAAAATCCACCAAATTGCCCAGAATCTTAAAGAATCTGAGCATTTGTGACACTTATATTGGCAAGCGACCAGATTGAATCTGGTGGAGGCAGGGTGGATCTTATGTATGTTAAGACTGTGGGAGGGATCCAGGAGTGGACAAATAGTCTGTGGTGACATGGAGGTAACAGAGAAGGACCAAAACGCCAGGGCCCTGGACCACCACTTGGCCAAGGGAGGAATGGGTTCTAGATAGGATCAAGTGTGGGAAGTAGCCAGGGCAATATGGAGGACAATGAAGGGCTGAGAACAGAGAATTGGGAGATTGGGTTTGGGCCACAATGAAAGGCCAGTTGAGAGGATTACTGGAATGGGTAGATGCCTCAGATAAAGTAAGATCAAGTGAGAAGATTTAAGGGGGTTCCCAGAGCCTGTATTCCATCAACAGAACTTGATCATATTATCTTCTCAGAGGTGTCGAACATGAGGCCAATGGGGGCATGCAGTGGACAACACTCCTGAGTGTCACCAGAATGCAATTGAGAAATATTTAACAAAATAAATAAAAATACAATAAACATAGATTATATTAATTTGCATGTTTCTAAATCAATATATGACCCAAAGGGACTCTTTTTTTTTTTTTTTTGGAGGGGGGAAGTAAGCTAGTAAATGTGGCAAGTATCTGAGGTCAAATTTGAACTCAGGTCCTCCTGACTCCAGGGTTGGTTCTCTATTTACTAGGCCACCTAGCTGCCCCCATAGGGACTCTTACATGCAGTTTAATGACCCTGTTTTTATTTGAGTTTGATGCCCCTGATCTACATAAGTTCAACACAGTAGCTTGTCTTCTATATGGTATTTATTGTCATTGTTGTTCAGTCATGTTCAACTCTTTGTGACTCCATTTGGAATTTTCTTGGCAAAGATACTAGAGTTGTTTGTCATTTCTTTCTCCAGAGCTGAGGCAAACAGGGTTAAGTGACCCATGCAGGGTCACACAGTTAGTAAGTATTTGAGGAACTCAGGGAAATAAGTTTTCTTGTCTCCAAGCCTGGCATGCTATCCAGTGCTGCCTCTGTATTATTTCCTAGGATTCAACAAATACTGTAATAATCATAATGTGCTCTTAAATGTAGATACCACTTTGTGCAGAGTATCACCCAGCTTAGATTTCAATAGGAACTATATAATCTTTAAAACTACACATTTAACTGGAAAGGAAAATACCACAACTTCTGATATGAATACTTCTCCAGAGTTTTGGATATGACATTTTGAAATGTGGAAGCAGGAATTCACATATAAAAAATTTTCAACAAAAGCTCATATATGTGGCAGGATGATATTCAGTAATGATGTACCCAAACGTGTCATCTAACTACCTAATATATTATGGTATCCTTTATAGGCTAGGTTTTTTAAAGTATGTGTGAGCTAAAGCTTATTTTAATAGCTTACTGCCATGAATGGACTCCCTTCTAATTTCCAATTCCAAATTCACCAATAAGCGTTATCTTATTTTTCTAGCAAGTGCCCCTGTGGTGATAACCTCACTGAGTTCTCAGACGTCCTTTATATTATGCAAGGTTAACCCTGAGCTGTATGATAGTTTTAACAAATTTAACATAATAGGGAGGTGCCACTCTTAATGAACAGTACCTTCAGTAACCTCTTTTCTTACAATATTACTTTATCACCTTCCCTCAGGAAGAAAAAAAATACAATTTTTGATTTCATAAATATAGATTCACAATTTGTTCTCAGTTGTAGGAATTTCTACTGACAGATAGTATTTTCTTACTTTAAATCTTTAAAATAAGCAGATACACTAAATGGATTTCAGTTTGCTTTTGAAATGTAAATAAAATGAATAACCTTTAGTATTTAACTTCCTTTTAGCAATGATATGTATTTCAGTAATGATAAACTGTACTATTCATCAGAAACATTGTGGTGATGTTTTTGATTGTGTAATTTTTTTCTTAGAGAAATGGACTACGGATATTAACTTAAAGACATTTTTAGTAATACCTCATTATCTCAAAACAAAAAAGTAAGAATCAACCAATATTAAGTATGCTGGCACTACTGTTTGATACTATTGGTTTTATTTGTTAATTCTATGTTTATTATAAACAAAAATTCTTTAAAAGTACACACTTTCAAAATAGTTTGTCAACTATTAACAGAATTAGTGATGTGTCCTTTCTTTTAGACAACATGAAACTAAAATAGACTAATGTAACTGAGCAAAGTTTTTTTTGTCTCTCCATATTGACTATTTACATAGGTATAGTCTTTGTGCAAATTGTTCTCTTGGTCATGCTTTCATCACTTTCCATCACTTCATATGAGCTTTTATTTCTCTGAAATATTTTTATTCATCATTCCTGACAGCAGAATAACAAAACTTTATATTCTTATACCATAATTAATCCAACTGTTCTCCAATCATAGGACATGCATTTTGTTTCCAGTTTCTTATTATCACAAATAACGATGTTGTGAACATTTTTGGATGTGAAGGTCTTTTCTTGCTGTCAATAACCTCCTTAGGATATAGTTTCAGTAGCAGAATCTATGGTTTAGATGAAGAGTACTGACAATTCAGTAATTTTTTATTTTGTGGTTCTAAATTGTATTCTAGACCAGCTAAACCAACTCACACTTCCACCAGCAGTAAAAACAGTGTGCCAGCCTTCCTGTCAGCCTGCCATTGATGTGGACTACCATCTTTTTGCATCTTTGTTAGATTAATGAAAGCTTCTAGGTTGTCTGAATTTCAATTTCTCTGACTGTTGATGATTTTGAACCTTTTCAGGTGTTTATTGATGTTTTTCCTCTTCATTTTAATTAATTAATTTTTGTCTTTTGTCTATTGAGGAATGGCTTGGTATATATTTGTGGCAATTCCCTATAGATTTTGGACATTACACTTTTTTTATTAAATGCAAAGATAATTTTTCTCGTCTGTATCTTTTCTTCTGATTCTAGTTGCATTGATTAAAAGAACAAACAAACCCTGAGGCTTCATTGCTATGGGGAACTCCAGGAAAGGAAACTACCTCTATCAATGTAGACTGGCATCTGTACTACAACTTAAAGTTTTAAAGATCTTCCTGATGAACTGAGAGTTTAAGTAACTTGTCCAGAGAAATATAGCAAGTCTTCTTGATTCTGAGGCTGATTTTCTGGCCACTAAATCATACTGCATTTAGTATTAATTTTACTTGTGCATATTTTTTTAATTTTATATAACCCAAATGGTGTATTTCTTTCTTTTTGGTCTCTTCTATTCCATATCTAGATAGGAATTTTCCCCTATCTATAACTGTGAAAGCTTAAACTTACAACCTGTAATATTCTCCCTTAAATATTAAGATGTAATTTTTATATTCAAATCATTTATCCATTTCAAATTTATCATGGTATGTTTGATTTTTAGTATGTTTTATTTAAATCACATACATATAAATGAATAAAGCATCTATAAGCCAGGAGAATGAATTCCGATTTAGGCCCCTAACCCCCAAGCATGTAATAGATATTTAATGTCTATCGAAGGAAAAATAACATGTTTAAAATGAGGTTGCTTCTTTCTGGAATAGAGAGAATCAAATTCTGTTCTGTTGCTACTCTTCTGAGCCAGATTTATTAATTAGTCTTTGATAGGTGAGCTTTTACCTTACCTTTTTCATACCAGGTCACAACAACAATAATTTCCAAACCATGCTGACTTGCCTCAGGCCTTCCTCCATTTTCTCCTCCTATCTTTTTACTTTCCTCTCCATCTTCCTCTTCCCATAATCTTTCCCAATGGAAGCCAGAACTTCCAGCTCAGATGTGTATATATAAACACCCCAAATAAAAACAACAAGCAAAATAAAATAGAAGGCTGAACACAAAGAAGTGAATTTTATCTCACAGGTACAACTGATATTTTGTGGGATAAGATCCATGACTGGAATACTGCTCTGTATGGCTGTATATCATTTAAGAGGAAAAAGATAAAAATGGGAGGAGAAGATATAGTAAAGTTGCATATTAAGAAGATATTTGGCTCCCTGGGGGATGAAGACAAGATGGCAGAATAGAAGCAGGAAATTCCATGATCTCCCTCCACAACCACCTCTAATACCTATAAAATATGACTCTAAAAAAACTTTAGAGCTACAGAACCCACAAAGTGACAGAGAGAAACAAATCTCCTGCTGAAAGTAGCCTGGCAGGCCAACAGGAAGGGTTCATCACAGTGTGCTGGGAGCCAAGCACAGTCATGTATAAGCTGCCTGCTTTTGGCACCAGAGAGTCAACTGGAGTAGACTTCAGGAGAGTGAATAACCAGAAGCTGTGGCAGTTTCCAGACTTTTCAACCCATAAACACCAAAAAGAAAGTAAAAGCTCAGTGGGGAATTCTGTTTAAAGGAAGGGTGCAGTGCAGCCCCTGCCCCCAAGAAGAGAGGTGGTGGAGGTGCGGTGGTGGAGTCTACCACATGGCTGCCTCAGGAGCTCCTGACATATAGATCATAGGAGGACCAAGTGACCATTCCAAGGGTAATCCCTCTTGCTTTGACCTGTTCAGATCTGGGTCGCTTTCTTGGGTAGTGGTGCTGGGGTGAGAAACATCAGTTTGCCAGTGCAGTGTCTGTAGAGAGAGCACCCTCCTCAGATCTCTGACAACATCTGCAAAAACCCCAGCCATTTGGGACAAAGCTCTCCACTCTGGAAGCAGAGTTCTACCATGGCAAAGAGTTCAAAAGTCAAGTAATTGAGTGGCAACATGAGCAAGTGAGGAAGCACAAACAGACCATAGAATCCTATTTTGGGGACAAAAAAGATCAAAGCATGGAGCAGGAGGAAGACAACACAGTCAGAACTCCCACCCCAAAAGCTTCCAAGAACCATGAAGACAGCCTAAAAGCCATAGGTCAGTTTAAGAAGGATTTTGAAAACCAAATAAGAGAAGTGGAGGAAAAATTGGGAAGAGAAATGAGAATGATGCAAGAAAATCATGAAGAGAGAGTCAACAACCTGAATGAAGAAAATAACACCTTAAAAAATAGATTAACTCAAATGGCAAAAGAGGCCCAAAAAGCCAATGAGGAGAAGAATGCCTTAAAAAGTTGAATTTGCCAGATGGAAAAAGAATCTCAAAAGCTTTCTGAAGAGAATAATTCC
>CM053587.1:205746881-205775784 GCA_028646515.1 Pseudochirops corinnae
TTAATAACATCCATTTAAATTCACTATCATCCATCTGATTATCTTGATAACTTAGTTGTAAAAAACTTCTAAACCGCCTTCTTTTCTGTCCTATGGGTAACTTCTATCACTGATGAAGTTTATCACCCCATACTGAAATAGACAGCTGTTTTGATTTTCTGTGGGCCAAAAGATTGGCCTCCATGTGTGGCCAGCCAGGTGACCTCTAAGTTTAACTAGTCTGGTCTTTGGGGGACAGGCACATCTGTTGTTGGTTCTGTACTCTTAATCCTTTGATAGTGGGAAGACCTGCCAGTGCTTGTGCTCTATTGGCACATAACCTTCAAGAAGATAGTCTTATCTTCATGCTGAGATGAAGCATTCTAGGTATACCTTTAGGAGGAACATAGATTCTTAGATTTAAAATTGGAAGGAATTTTATTCCTCTAGTCCAACCCCTTCCGGCCTTCTGGCTATTCGTTACAAACTGACATTCCGTCTCCTATTTCTGATCGTTACCACAGACTTTCCTCCATGTTTGTAATGTAATCCCTCTTTATCACCTCTTCTCAGAATCCCTAGTTTTCTTCAAATTGAGCTCAAACACCACTATCTACAAGATGCTTTTTCTGATTTCCTCAGCTACTAGTGCTTCCCTACTCAAGCTCTTGCTATTTATTTAATTTGTAATTACATCTACACGTGTTGTCATCCCCTATAGAATGGAAGCCATTTGAAGGCAGGGCCTGCTTCATTTTTGTTTTGTATCCCTAGTACCATACTTAATAGAAGATTGTTGATTGATTGATTGATACAAATAATTAGAAAACTGAATTCTGTCCTGACCCCTCTTCTTTCTCCCTTGGTGACTTTATCATCCATCATGGATTTAATTCACAAAATTCCTTTACACTCCTAGGGAATTCATTCTTCTTTTACTTCTGCTACATAGAGTCTTTCCATTGAAGATGCTGCTCAATCTATGTTTTGCATTAAAGCCTTTTTGGATTCTCTCTTCTCTGTGATTAATTAACTTGTACTTATTTTGTGTATGCCTTGTATATTTTTATATATGTATTTACGTGTGTCCCTGTTGTTTCCTCCAATAGAATACAGGTGAATGTGTATGTGTGGGGTGGGGGTGTGTTTGTGTGTTAAAACATGAAAAAGGAGAAATCCTGTTTAGTGACAGTTTTGTCTGAAAGTACATATAAGTTATTTCTTTTCATCATATTTTTCATCTGTGATATCACAAAAGAAACTTAGAAGGTTTTACTCCTGCAAAATACTGCATAAAGTGACATTAGAAATACTTTAACTTGGCCTTTTTTTCTTTCAAAAGGTTTTTTAGACCCGGAAAAGAAGCTTTTTTCTCATCGAATATTATCAAGAGATGAGTGTATTGACCCATTTTCTAAAACAGGGAACCTTAGGTATGTATATGATTGTATGTACACAGATATAGTCATCACTTTAGAGTTTCTTTTTTTTCTCTGAGAATAGAAATTTTTGGTTGCCACCGTAAGATTTGCATTTTAAGAAGCATTAGGGTTATGGTTCCATTTAATCCCTTCCCTCTCATTCATTTGTTAAAGTTTATTTAATTTTGTAAAACAAGTAATAACACTGTATTCTGATGGGGAAAAACTTTATTCTTGCTGTTATTACTTAGCCGTGGTACTCTTGTTGCGGTGGATTCTTTTTCTAAGTCCTATTCAAATCATAATTTCAATTTCCTCATCTGTAAAATGAACCTAATAATACTACCTATCTCATCTCAGAATTGCTGGTAAAGTGCTTAGTAAACCTTAAGACATTACATAAGTGAATTATTCCATATTTCAAAACATCTTTAGCTTTTGTCTTTTGCTTTTCCCCTTCCTTTTTGTCTTTTCCCAAAGGCTACTCTGCTTAAATCAACATGCAAAGGTTGAGAGTGGGGAGTGGTCATGGGTGAGAGCTCATTGCTATGTTTCTGAAGTTCTGTGCAATTTTTTTCCTGAAAAGACTATGTAGATTTCTGCGTCTTCTAATTTATAGCCCCAATTCTGAGAATATTTATTTTTATTTTTTTCTGTAACATGCCCAGCATAAAGTCCTTCAAACAGTATAAGTGGATGATATATGAAAACTGAGATGTGAGGTTCAGATTTGGAAGAATAGAGAGAACAATGGAGGTTTGAAGAAACATTGAAACAGGGGAAGGGATTTTAAGTGATAAGAATAGGTACTAAAGAAAAGAAGTAGAAGAGCAACATTGTAGGAGAAGGAAAGGACTGAGAGGCTAGACAAATATAAACCCTACAAGCTTGACCCTAAGTATATGAATAAAAGCATTTTGCTAAGGCACCGATTTTAAGCTTCCTATGATATTTATAGCTAAGCTCTATGACTTTCATTTTCGAAGGAATTCATATGTTAACCTAGCAGTGACGTAGAAAAGTATCAGTTATGTTATCAGCTCCTCCATCCCATATCCATCTCTTTATTTTTGTATTCCATGCCTTGAGTTTACTCCTGCTTCTGTTTGATCCTGTTTGCTTATCCCATGTTTCCTGCAAGAGTTCTTCTTTCTGTTTGTATGGAAGTTATTGTTTTTATCATATTCTAGGTAATGCTGCTTATTCCCTAAAAGGTATTTGAGGTTCTGTATCAAAAAATAATCTTTGTATCCTCATCAGAAGTTTTGTTTTTTCCTTAAATATTGACATTAGTCAGAACCTTCTGGATAAGGTCAGTATTTACCTCTTGCCCTGCCCTGATTTACAAATAGTTATACCCATTAAAGTAGCCCTTAGATAAGTTTCCCTATTTTACAATAAGTAAATAGACAAGGTGACAAGCATTTATCTAGCCCTTACTATGTGCCAGTCATTATGCAAAGTACTGGGAATGCAAATACTAGCAAAAAGACATTTTTGTCTTTTTGTCATGCATTCTGATGAAAGAAAGGAACTGAAAGGCCCGAGAAGGTCATCACTCCTCATAGGGTGGGTGGTGATGTTTGGAGAGTCAGAAGTATAGCCAAAAGGAAATGAAGGTTGGTCAACGTGGGTCCCTCTTTAAAATGGAGGAGAACTATTCCAGTATGAGAAGGACCCAGGCATTGAGGGAAGTTCTAAGGTAGGACTTCATCTAAGTTATGGTACTGTAGTCTGGAAACTAAGAAGTAAGGTTATGTATATAAAATAGATGGAAAATTCCATCTAATTTGTTATGATAAATGATCTTAGATTGGATTCTGTAGGTACCTATTTATTTCAGTAACATCTTTCCTTCTCAGTAGGAAGTTCTCCTAGAGTCAATCAATAAACATTTATTAAGTGCCTACTATGTGCCAGGCACTATTCAAATCTGGCCTCAGATACTCACCAGTTGTGTGACCTTGGACCAGTCACTTAACCTTTGCCTCAGTTTTCTCAACTAAAATGAGGATAATTATAGCACCAACCTCACAGGGTTGTGGTAATGAGGATGAAAAGCTACTTGTAAAGCACTCAGCACTGTATTTGACACATGGTAGGTGCTACATAAAACCTTATTCCCTTTACTTATCTTTTAAGTGAATTGATATGGGAATGAGAAAAGAGAACATTTTTGGAGGTTGACATAAGGAAAAGGGCAGACAAGGCAGATCAGCTGGGTATGAACAAGTGCTACCACCTCCATGCAAAAATTTGTCAATTTTTCACTGATTTTTCCGTAAATTCCCAAAGATATCAAGCACCTTCTTTTTTTCCCTGTTTCAAGCAAAGTAGCTAGTTGAATTACACTATTCATTCTCCTCTCTTCCCTTGTTCCTCACCCTTTATATTTTTAACTACTTTAGGGGCCGCAAAGATCTCTTACTCTGACAGCTATACACTTACTCTTAAAATATTCCAAACCAGAAAAGTAGAGCCATATAGACCTAGAGGTGTTTGGCATTTCTCCCATTATTTTCCCATGCTCATTCTTTATTTTAAAGAAGGAAATATGGGGAGAAGTTGGGTAAACTAGAAAATTTAACACTGGGATACTGATCCTGATCCTGTAGTACTCAACCCATTTCTACAGCATTTTTGCCAAGTACTGCATCATATTCATTCTTCTAAAATTTAGCTTACCTTGTGTCAGAAGCCAAAATTTATTGGAAGTAGGGATATGAAGAGGGAGAAGAGATCGGTTCTGTATCAGGATTGCTAAGTTAGTGCTGCAGTTAAAAACTAATTTCTGTATTCATTAATATCTATTGTAAATGTATACTCTTATAATAGACACTTTCTGATTAATGTTTGAATGCTTATTTTAAGAATTAAATTAATTTTAAATAAACAAAAATATTTTCTCTCCCTCCCACTTTTCTCCCTCTCCACATTGAAAAAGAAAAAAGAAAACCCTTGTAACAAATATGCATAGTTGAGCAAAGCTAATTCCTTCATTGAATATGTCTCTTTGTACTGTGTGACTCTTATCTTCAAGAGATGAGTAGCATGTTTCATCATGGGTCTTCTAGCATGGTGGTTGGTCATTGTGCTGATCATATTTGAATGCATGTTTTAAGACTGGCAAAACTCCTGATAGAAACATGAACACATTTAGAGAAAAGATGACCTGTCACTTTTTTTTTAAAGGTAGGCAATGTCTTATATTCTCTTGTGTGTAACTAGAATCTCTTACCTTTCTTAGAAGTCTAAAAGCATTGGGGAAAAGTATAATTTTCATATTTTCAAAAAATAATTTAAGGAGATTGAAAAATTTGCATTGGCTCTTTTATAAAGAACTGAAAAGAAGGTTCTTTGGTGAGAGATGGGTAAATTATTCAGAAAGGGACTATTTATTGGTAGTATTGCTTCTCAACCATCTCAATGGTATGTATACATCTATATGTATTATATGTGGAGAGAAGCAGAGAAAGAGAAACCTCCCTGTTGACCAAAAAATAAAAGATTAATCCAAATATCAGCCCAATTGATTTTTTAAAAATTGTGCTAATAGTACTCAGACACATTTTTCCTTTTAGAAATCTTTTCCCGTGTGGAGATTCAATGGTTTGCATTATTGATGACCGAGAAGATGTCTGGAAGTTTGCGCCCAATTTGATAACTGTAAAGAAATATGTATACTTTCAGGGCATAGGAGATATTAATGCACCCCCTGGATCCAGGGAAACTCAAATGAAAAAGAAAGGTGGGTAACAAGTGACATTTCACAAAAAATTTGCAAGTTAACATTTTATTTTATATTACATACGTACTTATATTACATACTTATGGGCTATTTATCTTCATTCAGTGATAGAAATGTCAGGACTGCTTTTTTATGGTATTAGAGGAAGATTTTGTAGTTGTGTGGTATTGTTTAATTCTACTTTAATTTTCTACTAGTAGTTCACATTAAAAAAAAAAAGAGTACTATCATTTTTCTCTGGTGTAGAGATTTGTCCCCAGTATTTCTTGAGGAGAGAAACAGTATATGGCAGAGTAAGGAGAGTGTTAGATCTGTAATCAGAAAGACCTGGGTTCCATCTGTACTCTGGCACTCACTTGTATTTTGACCATGAACAAGTCACTTAACTGCACTGAGTTTCAGACCTTTTTAAGCCTTCGTCTGTGAAGTTTTGATGGATTGTGTTGAATATTGGTTAGTGCACACCAGATTCTTGATTTGTTCATATATTGCTACTCCTTAAAAGGAACTATATTTATATCTTCTTATTCAAAGTAGTTATATTCCAGAAAATTAGCTAATTCTGTTGGCTATAGAATTAAGTTTGGGACAAAGGAGGTACATCTTGGGACCCTTTTCTAAGAAGTTTGAGTAGTCAGAATCCCTAGCCTAATTCCACAGTAAGAACTAAAAGAACATCTGGACTGTGAGTCCAACTTTCTTTGAAAAAAATTCGTCTTTGAAAATATGATCAGTCTGTTCCTTACTCACCATAAGACAAGTTAAGAATTTTGAATGCCTAAATCTTTTGCTTTTACTCTGTTCATATAACATTTAGTCTACTGCAATGGTAACTTATGTTACATTATACCTTACTACTATTCTTCAAAGTTAATACAATTTTCAAAGTATCCAATTGAAGTTCTGGGACAAATTGGGTGACTGTAACAACCCAAATGATAAGAGATCATCACCCAACTCTTTTATTAAATACATAGTATGTGAGTGAGCGAATTGGGATGGGAAGGGAAGTCGCTTTAAGTAAAGTAATTTATTATGGCCTTTTTTAATTATGGGAACTTTTTTCCCTTTTATGTGCATATACAGTAAATCATTCTTCTAAAACAGCTGAAATCTCGGAACAAACCACATCCCCGAAAGATGCTGAAGATGGAAAGAACACTTCTTGTGTAGAAGAACAGAGCAATGGCCTTGGGAAATCCACAAAGGAATTGAATGGTAGTAAGGTTGTACACAGTGAATCTTCCAAATGGTGTTTAGGTTCTAGTGATAAAATAAATGACAGACATTCCTTCCATGGTACCACTGATCACATAACAGATGCTACTAGTACTAATGATTTGATGACTGCCAAGGAATCTCAGATTTCGTCAGAACGGGATGATAGAACATTATCAGAAAAACATCCTGGCCAAAGCAATGCAGGTAATGATTTGGACTTTGAACTCTCTAGTGACAGTGAAAGTAACAGTGAATTAGATGGTCGCAAATCTGCTTCCTCTTCTACGTCTGATAGTGAAAATGAGGAGAAGAGAAGCTGGAAGAAGTCAAAAGCCATCCAAGAAGAGGTTTCTCAGCAACAGGACAGCCCAGACACGAGTGGGGAGAAAACTGTTGGAGTGAATCATTCGACACAGTCTGGACCGAGCGTACAGCTTGATGGCAAAGTCAGTGACCTGGAAGTACCAGAAGAAAGTGAACAGGATGGCCTTTGTGATCTGGGAAATGGCTGTGCAGACAAGAAGGAAGCAGAAACAGAGTCCCAGAATAGTGAACAGTCTGGGATTACAGTGGGTGAATCTTTGGATCAGAGCATGGAAGAAGAGGAGGAAGAGGAAGAAGATAATGATGAAGATGATCATCTCATATACCTTGAAGAGATCCTTGTTCGAGTGCATAATGATTATTACACAAAGTATGACAAATACCTGAATAAGGAGATCCAAGAGGCACCTGATATACGGAAAATAGTACCAGAATTGAAAAGTAAGGTGTTGGCAGATGTTACCATAATATTTAGTGGGGTGTGTCCAACAAATTATCCAATAGAAAGGACACGAGAACATTATCATGCAACAGCACTTGGAGCTAAGGTCAATAAGAATTTGATATTGAGTGCAGATGATCCCAACAAAGCAACTCATCTTATTGCAGCAAGGGCTGGTAAGTAGTTGAAATTTGTTGGGCTGATAGTGTCAGGTTTTCCCGGACTTTGCAGCCATATTTTCTTTTGAATCTAGGTTTTTCAGAACACTTAAGGTGGTAAATATTTCTATATTGACTTCTCTTCCTTAATTATCACCCTGACAGTGTGTATTTTAAGGTCAGTGTGTATTTCTTAAACATTGAAATACTATATGAATTTTCCAGATCATTGCATTTCAGGAGAGAATACATTGATCATTTATAAATAAATTCAAACCTTTTTACTTAAAAAAAATCTTTTGCATATTCCATACTTCCATAAGTATTTATTAAGTAGTTACAATGTGCCAGGCACTAGGGATGCAACAGTTAAAATGACCTGTGCCCTCAAAGAGCATGCATTTTAATCTAAGATAAATTTATTCTCCTTCATATGGATAAGTTGCCAAAAGAAAATGAATAGTGTTGGCAGGACATAAACTTTGAAAACCTCTTTTTAGGCATATGAAGTTGAACACCTCGAGCACGTAACAGTGGTAGTCAGGGCCATTGATTAAAATGCTTCTAAAACTTTGTGAATTTTGAATGACATACGCAAAAATTTTGGCAAGACTGGACCCCCATATATAATGTCCTGACAGTATTGATGGGAATACTGATGTTTTTCTTCTTCCTTTATCTCCTTACCCCAACTACCTTAAGAATAAATTGAGGACTTTGCTGTAATTAATATATATGCTTTTTTGGGTTTGTTTACAACTTATTTTTCTTTAATGCTCAAGGCATATGTAGAAACAGGAGCAGATTAATAATATGTCAGAAGTGCATTTACATGAATTATTTCATTCCTGTTCTTGCCATTCACCACTCATTAAATTGTTTAAAATCTTGACTTTAGGTGTAGCATGTTTTTAAATACCAGAGAGGAACTTACAATCTTTGTACTTAATCAAAAAGAGAGGAAAGGATTCTTTATTCTTGTCTTGTTGAAATTCTCAGCGTGCTTTAAAAGGGACCTATGTGATGAAGGAGTATCAAATATTTGTTAAATATTTATCACACACTTGTTGAACATAAACTTTGGTTTTGGTTTTGTGGGGGGGGGTTGGTTTTGGTTTGTTTTTTTTTTTTACCTCAAGGAACTTAAGTTCTGATTGGGGAGAGATTACTCATACATGTGAAACAGAAACTGCTACAGACCTACATATAATAATGCTAAATGTGGATTTCACAGGGGAGTAAAATTAACAAAGCAGTTAAGTAGATTAGCCTTTCATGGAAGAGTTGGAATGTGAGGGGGCCTTTTGAAGGATCCAGAGTTAAGATTAGTGTTAAGTGGAATAAAGAAGGTATAAATGTCCAGATCATGAAAATATGGGGACAAAAAGAAGTTTGTTTCAAAATTTGTTTGCCATAGATTGTTTTTCTTTCATCATACTCTGAGCTGACCAGTTACTGTCTTGAAGGGACTAGACTAATCCCAATGTTACTTATTTCTGCTTCAGTAAAACTTTAGGGCCTAAGGCATATGAATGCCTCAGCATTGGTCCATCAGAAAGCATTTATTAGGCACTTCTATGTGCCAGGTACTATGCTAAGTACAGGAGATACAAAGGCAGAGTATCACACCTAAAGGACTCATGTTCTTTTGGGGGAGACAACATGCAAATCATTGTGTGCATCCAAGATTATGTATAGTTTAAATGGAAGGCAGTTCTGAAGAAATGTACTAGTAATGGGAGGAACTGAGAATGGCCTTTCTCAGAAGGGGGCAGTTTTGAAGGAAACCAAGGAAGCCAGAAGGCTAAGATGAGGAGAGGAGAGCATTCTAGGCGTGGACAACAGCCACTGCCACATTGCTGACTTGAGGCTGGGAGGCTAACCAGAATACTATTAAGATAACCTTGAAGTGATGAGGGCCTGCATCATGGTGGCAGCTATGTGAATGGGGAAAGAGATGATGTGAAGGTTGAAACAAAAAAAGATGATGACAGACTGGGTATGTGCAGTGTGAAGAGTCAAGGATGACACCAAGGCTTGTGATCCTGGTTGAGAAAGAACAGTGGTACCCTCAAATAGGAAAGTTAGGGAGAATGAAGGACTTGAGGGGAAAGACATTGAATTCTGATTTGTCATATTCAGTTTGAGATTTCCAGAAGACAGTAATGCCAGACTTGGAAGGTAAGAGAGAGGTTAGGGCAGACTATATAGATATGGCAAAGACTATATAGATCTGACAATCTTGTGCATAGAGATGATAATTAAACCCATGACAGTTAATGAGAACGCCAAGCAAGATAATACAGATGGCAAAGGAGAAATGAAGTGCCAGGACATAACCTTTGGAGATACTCATAGTTAATGGGCATGACTTGGTAGATGTGAGCCAACAAGGGAGACTAAAGAGTTTTACAGGTAGTAGTAGAATTAGGAGAAGAGTAGTGACTTGAAAATCTAGAGAGAGAAGAGAGTTTATCCAGCTAAAAAGTCAGTTGACATTGTCAAAGACTGAAGTGTGGTCCAAAAGGAGTTGATTGAGAAAAGGGTTAACAAGTAAGAAATCGTTAGCATCAGTATTATCCTGCTTGTTGCTTGTGCATACTTGTGGCTTCTTTCCTGGCTTCTTGAATGTCTTCTGCCTCAATTTTCTGACTCTCAGTTGCCTAGACTCTCTCCCTGAATTGTGTACTTAATGCCTGCTGTGATCTCTGATATCTTACTAACCTCTGCTTTTTTGTATGGCTTTAATCCTGGTTGAGCCCAAGTTTTAACACTGTCATATTCCTTCATGCTGCATTTATGATCTGATTTTAGTCACCGTTGTCTGTGCTTTACTGTTCAGTGTCCTTGTTCTCCAGACCTCACCTGTTTTTGTATCTTTTTTTTGGATATTCAGTCTTTTCTTAGTTCCTCTGGTCCTGGGTCTTCTTTTTGTATCCTTTTCTGTTCCTACTTTTATTCTGTACTCTGACCATTGGGTTCATTGTACCATGAGGAAGCTGACCTGACTAGAACTAGAGCATACATGTTGATAAATAATAGGAAGTTTAGATGGAACAAGATCGAGAGAGTGGCAGTCAGAAAAATATTTGAGGGCTTTTGAGCACATTAGTGCTATGGAAAAATTATTTTAAAGGAAGATTATTAATCTGAGAGTAATATGTATATAGTGGGTTGGATGCAGGAGAACTTAGAATTGAGCTTTTGCAATAATCCATGTGTGACAGAAACTGGATTGAAGTTAACAATAGGAATTATTGTTAATTGTTAATAATTATTGTTAATAATAATTGTTAATAATAATAATAATTATTGTTAATAATAATTCCTTCCCTCCTTCCCCTCTTCCTCCATTCGTTCTTCCTTCCCTTCTTTTATATTTTGATAATTATTTCAATATAATTGGCTTCTTTTATAATTTTATTTTATGCATTTAAAATATTATACTATGAAGAAGTCTATAGGTGTTCCATGGCATGAAAAAGGATAAGAATTTTTGTTTTAAAAGTAGGAAATTTATGATTTAATAATAGCAGAAAAACCAAGGGAAGAATTTCAAGATATCCAGTGTAGCAAAGAAATCAAGGAAAAATAGGACCAAAAATCCTATCTAATGAGCTCTTATTAATGGCCTACATAACAATTCTACTTGGATGATGTGTGATCACCCACAATATGTGCATTATCAGATTTATTCTTCTCCTCCCAACTCTCTCAGTTAATTGTCAAAACCATCTTCCAAATTGCAGATCCTCAAAGTCAGAATTTTCCATTCTTAATCTAGTTATGGGATTCTTCCTTTGAAATGTACTAAGCACTGTTGATACAATTAATAAAATTGTATTAAAGAAAAGAAAGACAGTACCTGCCCTCAAGGAGTTTGCAGTTTGGGGAGGGAGCAACTTCAGAAAAGGAGGCAAGAAAGTGGAGGGAGGAAAATACCATAGGGTACCTGGTCCTGGGACATCTTGTTCCATGGAACTGAAACCAGACAGACCAGCACAGAGTAAGCTGAGATTCCAGTTTCTGTCTGCCCTCTATAGGCATTGGGAGCAGTTTGATACTCTATCCTTCAGCTCCTCAGTCAGAGGGGAAAAGAAAGCTGAGGCAGGAGGTATTGGTCAAAGCTTGAGTTAGCTTTGGGGTGGTGAGTTTTAAAATGATAAATGTTTCCTGAGAGAGGTATCTTATTCTGTAGAGTTGAAATCAGGCAGGGGAGCAAATCCAAAATTGAGGGAGTAAAAAAAAAAGCCGTTAATTGTGACAGTAAAGTTGCTAGTAACTTTTAAGACTATCCTGTTTAAATGCTAGAAACACTAAAAATTGGCAACAAAAGAGAAATAGGATGGTGACTAGAGCTAGCAGCAGGGTCAGCCTGTATGGAGAGACCTGTATAAGAAGCAAAGAATCTAGTGGAAGAGGTAGGGAATGAAGATTCTGAATGGAGGACTAGGTCCCTTAGTGATTGGAAAAAGATAAAAGGCACAGGTAAGAAAGGTTAGCAAAGAGAAAAGGAAAAACTACTCTTCTGATAGACCAGAGGAAAGTGTGCAATGTATATATTTTCACATATTGAGCATACTGGATCAATCAGAAGTTAAAATTACTTAAGCTAAATGCTCTTGCAGTTCTGCATTCTGTGAGAATATACGTGTATATATATATATATATATAATTTTTTTTTCCTGATCACTACTTGTGTCTTTTATCTGTTTTAGGGTACTCCCCTCGTTTCTAACCCCCAAGCCTCTGAATCTCCATAACGTGCAGATCTTCACTGTTTAAATCAAGCTAGTAGAATTCACTATCAAAATGAGATCTGTGAAATCTCAATTAACACCACTATTAAATTTTAGAACTTTAGGGCTGATTTATACTACAAGCTTCCACTTTCTTGGTGGCCCCCCTACCCAGCTTCCTCCTATTAATTCCTGTCATTCTTGATTATTTCTTGTTTAGGCAAAAATTCTTTTGTCTGTTATAATTTCCATTTTCCCCCTGAAGATACCATGTCTTTGCTACTATCTCTCAAGGAATAAATATTCTCCTTTTTCTCTACTTCCAAACCCTGTCTCTCCCACCATCACTCAGCAGACTCTTTTTCTTTGAAGTTCATGCCATTTGATTATATCACCCAGTTCAAGTGCTTGTTGCTGCATATCTAATCAACTCCTCAGGATACTCTTCCCAGTGCTCAGTTGCTTAAGTATCTGGCTTAGAGCCATCAACTTTGACATCTTTTGGTGGGGGGGTGGGGGAGAGGTACAATTATAGTCTTCATTACTTCTTTTTTTAAAGCAAGCGTTGCTTTGTGACAGTTTTTCCATTCTTTTTGATTCTTTTTCTTTTTAGAAATTGTGACACTGAGTAGCTTTAAGATGTATCAGAACCAAATAAAGATTTTTTTCTGTTTGTACTTAGAGCCAGACATTCTTTTCTGCTTCATCTTGAGTATAATACATATAAACATAGTGGTGGAAGACCCCAAATGTTGTCATTCTGCTATTAATGTCACTGACAGAAAATTATAGAAATGCTTCGGTATCTGTTCCATTTGTCCTTGTTGTCCTGTTTTTATTTACAAATAGTCTTGGAATAATATTGCTTGGCTTCACAAAATTTTTTGCAGGTTTATTTTGTCTTTAATTGTTTCTCACTGTTTTGAGGTAGTACTGTGCCTGATCTTTAATTTTCCTCTGTATATATTCTTACATACTTCTCTATTAAAATCTTACTTGTACTGGTCTATTCAGCATCGTCCTTTGCTGAAGCCCAGTCTGATTGTCTGTCAAGCCCTGTCACTGACCATGGCATACAGTGCTGATTAAACTTTTTCTTGCTTGAGGACAAGGGAGCAGAGTGGCAGGAGTTCCAGCATAGGTGGCAGTTGGGTATAATAAGCCAGTAGCAAGAATCAAGAAAAGGGATGAGTGAGCTAAATGGAGCCAGAGGTACAGGGCAGTGTTAAAAGAAAAGGTAGTTTCAAAACCTGGAATGGACAATGAACAGTATCTGAGAGGAAGCCTGGTGGGAGAATGATCAGAATTTGAGGCTGCAGGGGTTTAGTACTAGGTGTTAGGAGTTGATGTAGGTCAAGAAAACTTGTTCAATTTATCACCCTCCAGATCTGCGTATCGTCTGACTCATAACCTCTTAACCCTTCCTGTTTGGAGTCTGAATAGATTTTAGAGACACCTGTGAACTTTAAGTGAAAAATTACAACTTTGTTTCTTTTTTAATTAATTAATTTTTGATTTACAATATTCAGTTCCACAAGCTTTTGAGTTCCAAATTTTCTCCCCCTTCCTCCTCTCCCCCCTACACAGGACAGCATGCAGTCTGATATAGGCTCTACATACACATTCACATTAAACATATTTTCATGTTAGTTATGTTGTAGAGAATTATGACCAATGGAATGAACCACAAGAAAGAAAAAACAAAACAAAAAAAGAGCAAATAGTATACTTCAATCTGCATTCAGACTCTAATTCTTTTTCTGGATGTGGATGGCATTTTCCATCGCAAGCCTTTTGGAGCTGTCTTAGAACCTTGCATTGCTGAGAAGAGCCAAGTCTGTCAAAGTTAGTCATCTTACAGTGTGGCTGTAACTGTACAGTATTTGCCTGGTTCTGCTCCTCTCACTCAGCATCAACTCATATTGTCTTTCCAGGTTTTTCTGAAGCCCCTGTTCATCATTTCTTGTAGCACAATAGCATTCCATTGCATTCATATACCACAACTTGTTTAGTCATTTCCCAACTGATGGGCATCCCATCAATTTCCAGTTCTTTGCCACCAGGAAAAAAAACTGCTATAAATATTTTTGTGAATATGGGTTCTTTTCCCATTTTTATGATCTCTTTGCGATACAACTCCAGAAGTGATATTGCAGGATGGAAGGGTATGCATATTTTTATAGCCCTTTGGGCATAGTTCCAAATTGTTCTCCAAAATGGTTGGATTAGTTCATAATTCTACCAAGAGTGCATTAGAGTTCCAATTTTCCCACCTCTTCTCCAGCATTTATAATTTTCCTATTTTGTTGTAACTTTGTTTCAATAGAATTGGTCATCTTTATAATCCTGTATTTTATACATTTAAAAACATTATTGTGGAGATGGGGAGAAAATTTGTAACTCAAAAATCTTGTGGAAATGAATGTTGAAAAATAAGAATAAATTAAAACAAACCCCCCCAAAAAACCCATTGTTTTGAGAAGTCCATAGATTTTACCAGTCTTTTATAAGGGATCCCTGCTCTAAACTCACTGTATCTCCTCCTGTCAGTAGAAGAAATCCTTCTACTGCCAAAAACTTTACTAATCCCCCTGCTTTTTTGTAAAGGGAAGACATTATTCTTCTCCCAGGAATCTTCTGAGGTGCTGCACCTTGGAATTGATGGGGGTGGCTTGATGGCATCCCAGTGTAGGTTTAAATTTTGAAAAGAACCTAGAGTTAAAGTCATTGTTTGAATGCAATGAGGGGCTAATTATGGAGCAGTTGTCATAGCAGAGCCATTTTCCTGAGAGCCTCTTCCACCATGAATTGGAATACTAAATCCACTATTGTTGCCATTTGCCATTGAAGGATGGAAATGGAGGCAGTTGGATGGTGCAGTAGATTGAATGCTGGACCTAGAATCAGGAAGACCTTAGTTCAAAAAAGATCTGGGGCACTTATTAGCTCTGTGAGTAAGTTCACTTGACCACTGACTACGTCAGTTTCCTTCATTTATAAAATGGGTATAGTAATCGCACTTACCTCCTAGGGTTGTTGTGAGAGTCAGATGAAATAATATTTGTAAAGTGTTTTGCAAAACTTAAAACACATTATAAGTGCTAGCTATTATTATCAATGCTAGCTAAAGGTAATGATGATGGTGACAACCCAAGTGTTTTTTCTCTGGGTTCTTGCAAGCATCTAGTCCATAGAATTGAACTTGCCTCCTGACATCGTGACTGACATAAGGAGCACCAGACTTGTTATGAGATAGTGTGGAAGTTCTTGGACAGCTCTATATGTTCTCTGCTACTAGGCTGTTGGGCACGGTCCCAAATGCTGGGGATACAAAGAAAAGCAAAAATGTGCCCCCTACCCTCAAGGAGCTCACATTCTTAAGGGGAAATGATATATAAACAACTGTATACCAATAGGATTTCTACAGTGTAGATGGAAGTAAATCAAAGAGAGAAGACACTAGTAATATGCAAGGGGTTGGGGAAAGGTAGTAGAAGGAGAGACTTCTTGTAGAAAGTGGGATTTAATCTTGAAGGAAGCCAGAGGCAGAGGTAAAAGGAAGAGTATTTCATTTTTAGGGGACAGTCATTGAAAAATCATGTAGTTGGGAGACGGAATGTCATTTTGAAGGAACAACCAGAATACCAGTGTTGTTTCATTATAGAGTAGACACAAGGGAATAAAGCATACAAAGACTGGAAAGATAGGAAGAGTCTGGGTTATAAAGAGCTTTAAAAGCCAAACAAGGGTTTTATATTTGATCCTGGAGAAAATAATAGGCAGCCCCTGACGTTTGAATAGAATGTGATGTGGTCAAACCTGTTCTTTAGTGTCAGCCAAGGGAGGTTAGGCTAGAATGGTGAGAGCCTTGATGCAGGAGTCTGTTGTAATAGTCTAGACCTGGCATCAGGAATCTATAGCCTCAAAGCCACATGTGGCCCTTTACATCTTCAAGTGTGGCCCTTTGAATCCAGACAGTCAAAGGGCTGCACTTAAGGACCTGAGGGGCCACATGTGACTTTGAGGTTGCAGGTTCTCCTCCCCTGGTCTAGAGGTAGGCATGAGGTAATTAGAAATCTGCACCAGGATGATGTCCAAATAAATGGAGTGAAGGGGACAAATATGAGAAATGTCGTGAAGGTAGAAGTGATGAGACTTAACAACAGTTTGAATAGGTGGAGTGAAGGCAGGAGAGGAACTGAGGTTGTCCCCTAGGTTGCCAGCCCGGATGACAGGAAGGATGGTGCTTTCCTTGTCAGTCATTTGGAAATTTGGAAAAAGCCTCCGCAAGGAAGATATAATCCCTTGACTGCCATTGGAACAATCCATTAAACAGCTCCCCCTCAAAGCCTCTTCTTAAATCCCCAAAGTTAACTTTCTCAGTACCATTGTTGGTGCTGCAGATTTGTGAGGGCATGTGGTCGTAGTGGAAAGGCATGCAGGATAAAGCAGTAGCGTTAGTCCATGAATTGCTTCAAACCCTCTGGTCTCTTTAAGCATCAGTGTCCTCAATTTCCTTGACCTACATGTGACAAGCGGCATGATATATGAGAAAGTCCTAGATCTAGAGTCAGATTCAAATCCTGACTCAACATTTAGTAGCTATATAAGCATGGCTGAGTTAATTAACCTCTTCTAGCTTCTATTTGTTTATCTGTAGAGACCATTATACTTTCAGTGCATATCTCACAAGGTTATTAAATTAAAATGAGATAGTGCTTTGCAAACTTTAATGTGCTATGTCAGTATCATATGTTGTGCTAATATCTTTGTTCCATCACAGGGATGGTCATAGTTTACATTTTATCATTACCCATAACTACTGTATTAATGATCCCGAATTCTGAAATTCCTTTCATATTTTCATCTCTCCATCACTTGCTCTCCTCTTAAACCTATTCTTTGTTCTCCCTGTGACCTCTAGCACATATATTTCTCTTTTTTGCCTTATCAGTACCCTTGCCATTTTTCTTCATTTTTCTTCCCTCAGTTTAAGCCTTTAAACTATGCACTCTCCTCTTTCTTTTGAATCTTTACCCCCTTATCTTGTTACTGTTCATAGTTTACTAGATAATCCATCTTCTTACTCTACTCCTTTGCCCATGCTTTTGAATGTTGCTGGAAGAAGTCTTTCATCCCTGCTGACTGAGAGATTTGACCTAAGAGAAAGGATGGGTCAGAGTAAATGGCCTTTGAGCCACACCTTCTTACTCTAAAATTCTATTGTTTGTAACTATAACTTGAACTAGACCTTTGCAGTTGCATACTTCTCTGTTTTCCAGTTTTCCAAATAGACTTTCCTTTTTTTTTTTTTCCTGGCAGTGGCTATTCCAAACCTTTTCTGTTCTCTTCCAGCCTTTTTTAATATCTTCTTCCTCTTAGCAGAGAATTTTTCCTGTTTGACAAATGAGATCATGCATAATGCACTCCTTCTTCCCTTTTTCATTCCTCCAAAACTCATTTATGTTATCCTTTATCTTCTCATTCTGTATTATAGTTTTTTTTAAATCTTTTATTTATTTATTTTTAGTTTTCAACATTCATTTTGACAAGATTTTGAGTTACAAATTTTCTCCCCATCTTTCCCCTACCCCCCACCCCAAGATAGCAAGCCTACTCAATACCCCTTTCCCCAATCTGCTCTTTCTTTTATCCTCCCCTATTCGCCCTCTAACTTTCTAGTAGGGCAAGATGGATTTCTATACTCCAGTGCCTGTATATCTTATTTCCCAGTTGCATGTAAAAAAATTTGTTTTTAAAACCTTGATTTCCAAATTCTTTCCTTTCTTTCCTCCTTACCCACCCCCACTGGGAAGATAAGCAATTCAATATAGGTTGTACTTGTGTAGTTATGCAAAAGTTTCCATAGTAGCCATGTTGTGAAAGACTGTATTTCCCTCCATCCTATCCTGCCCCTCATTTATTCTATTTTCTACTTTGACCCTGTCCCTTTTCGAAAGTATGTGCTTCTAACTACCCTCTCCCCCAATCTGCCCTTCTGTCATCCCCCGTCTTATTCCCTGAGTGTGTATAATACCCAGTTAAGCCAGATTGGATGAGAGTAAGGTTGACCCATTCCCTTTCACCTTCCTGCTCTTCCCCTCCATTGTAACATTTTTCTCTTGCCTCTTTTATATGAGATAATTTACCCTATTTTAACCTAATTTCCCTTTCTCCTCTCATTATATTCCTCTCTCACTTCTTAATTTTTTTTTAGATATCATCCCTTCCTATCCAACTGATCTTGTGCCCTCTGTCTATGTACACACATAAACACACAGTCACATATGTATTTATACACATATACACCTTCTTATATATACATATGTATGTATACATATATATATACATATATATTTCCTTCAACTATCTTCATACTGAGAAAGGTCTCATGAGTTACAAGTATAGCTTTTCCATGTAGGAATGTAAATAGTTCAACTTTAATAAGTTCCTTATGATTTCTTTTTCCTGTTTACCTTCTCTTCTTCTTGCTTCTTATATTTGAAAGTCAGATTTTCTGTTCAGCTCTAGTTTTTTCTTCAAGAATGCTTGAAAGTCTAAAATTTGTTTAGAGTCATATTTTACAGGTATTGAAGGTGGTTGAAGCGGGAGCTCAGACAAGTTCCTGCTTTTACTCTGCCAACTTGGCTCTGCCCATGTATTATAGTTTTTGAGGAAGAAATGGAGGCCCTCCTAGCTCTCTCTTTGTACCCAGATCCCATCCCTTCCTGTTTCCTCCAAGAGTTTTCCCCTTCAATCAGTTCCCCACCCATCCTTATTTGTTTCTTATCTGTAGCCTCCTTTCCTGCTGCCTCCAATCTTGCATCTTTTGTTCCTGTACCTCCCATTCTTTAAATTCCTTCCCTTTACCTTGTTATGGCTTCTAGCTGCCATCTTGCATATTTTCTCTATTTTTATAAAACTCCTACAGTGGTATTTATACTCATGTCTTCCATTTATATCTCAATCTCCCACTCATGTCAAAGTTTCCCACTTGTATTCCCACTCAACCTGTGGTAGTCTGCTTTCTGACCTTATTACCTATGCAGCTGTCTCCCAAGATTACCAGTTATTTCCTAACTATGGAATGTAAGGACCTTTTCTGTCCTCATCCTTCTTGATTTCTCTGCAGATTTTGAAACTGACATTCATCCTCTCTTCCTAGATTTCTGTGGCATTGCTTTGTCTTGGTTCTTCACCTGCCTGTCTGACTACTCCTTGGTCTCTTTTGGTGATCTCATCTGTTCCCATGGGTTAAATTCTCTTCTATACTCTGGTGACTTCCAGATCTCTGTATCTAGTCCTAATCCTTTTCCTGAATTCCATTCTAACCTTGTCAGTTGCCTGCAGGCCACCTTCACCTGAAATCTAACATGTGGACAATAGAACTTTAATTATTTGCTCTCCTAAATCCACCCCTCTTCTACACTTCCCTATTTCTGTTAAAGGCTCCATGATGGTGATGATGATGATGATGATGATATCATCATCTAGTATTTATATAGCACTGTAGGGTGTACAAAGCACTCTACAAATGTCTTCTCATTTGATCCTCACTACAGCCCTGGGAGGTAGGTGCTATTATTATTCTCATTTTACAGATAGGAAACTGAAACAAGCAAGGTTAAGTGATTTGCCGAGGGTCACCTAGCTAGTTATGTCAGAGACTGTATTTGAACACGGATCTTCCTAGCTCCAGGTTCTTTTCTTTCCTGAGTTCTTTTCACTAAACCACCTAGCTGCCTGTCCTTCTAGTCACTCAGGCTTATGTTGTTGTTCAGTTGTTTTAGTTGTGTCCAACTCTTCGTAACCCCATTTGGAATTTTCTTGGCAAAGATACTGGAATGGTTTGCCATTTCCTTTTTGAGTTCATTTTACTGATGAGAATACTGGGACAAACAGGATTAAGTGATTTGCCCAGGGTAACATAGATAGATAGATAGATAGATAGATAGATAGATAGATAGATAGATAGAGATATTAGTGCATGAGGTCAGATTTGAATTTAGGTCTTCCTAACTCTAAGCCCATTACACTATCTAGCTGCCCATCAGGTTTGTGACCTCAGACTTATATTTTGATTCTCTACACCCACATCCAAGTAGTTTCTCTACTTCTGTTGATTCTTCCTCTATAATATTTCTCTTCAATCCCATATTTCCACCTATAAGCCTATCACTCTGGTATAGACCTTTATCATTTGCTTCACTAGATTATGATGATAACTTCCTGATTATTCTCCCAGATTCTGTTCTCTCTTTCTCTTTTTAATAGAGCTTCTGCACAGCTGCTGAAATAATCTTCCTCCAAAATACATAACTGATTATGCCCCTCTCCTGCTCAGAAACCTTAAATGACTCCCCTCTTTCTTCTTGGATAAGATAGAAGCTCTATAGCATGACTTTTACAGCCTTGTACAAGATTTGGAGACTTGGGAAGTGGTACTTGCAAAGGAGATGGTGAAGCGTGTTCAAATCTGGCTCTCACCACTCATGATTCCAGGGACCCAGGGTGTGAATTTCAATATGAATGACTTAGTTCCTCTATGGCATGATCTCTGGAGGGTGCAGTAGTAGGAAGGAAGATAGCAAGAAGATGGCTGGGATGATGTAACTAATAGATAAAAAACACAATTGTGCCAAAAAGCAATTTGGTAGCCCTTTTTTGAATGTTTATTTTATTGTTTTTGTGGGGGCAGTCATGTTGCTTTAAATATGTCCCTACTTAAACATTAATTTTTATAGTGAATATTTTTACACTAGGCACAGAGAAAGTAAGACGAGCTCAAGAGTGTAAACATCTCCATGTTGTAAATCCTGACTGGTTGTGGAGCTGCTTGGAAAGGTGGGACAAAGTAGAGGAACAACTCTTCCCTCTAAAGGAGGATTACATCAAAACACAAAGGTAAAAATGCTTAACTTTTCCACTTTTCCTCTTCAATCAGTTCATATGTAGGTAAAAAACCAAGAAGTCTAGACTAGATGATTTAGGTCTCTTCCATCTCTAAATTCCTATAGCTTTCTAGTTTGCCTTGGCAATGTAGTATGTTTAAAAAGAAGCTCAGAACATCACCTTACCCCTCCTTCTGCTTCCACAGGTGACATATTATTACTTAACCAGAAGAACAAGTCTAGGAACACATTAGTTTTTCAAATTCAGAACAAAACTCCAGGTTCTTTCCTTTGAATGAGCAAAGGTTAAAAGCTTCAGAGAAGGTGGGAATAACTCATTAATTAGTGGGTTTTACATCTTAACATTTAATAATTTACCATCACTTACCCCGCCTTTTCTCATTTTAAATCCTTTGTTCCTTCATCATTTTACCCCATTCCAGTCTGAGCTTTGTTTCCTCTTAGTATAACTAATCAATCTAGAGGCAATTTCATTTTTGCAATTCTATTCCTTCCTGAATTTTCAGAATGTACCTTGATTTTTTTCATAACTTGGGCATTCTAATTTTATTTGATCAAAGCCAAATATATTTGTTTCACTTGACATTTTGCATTATCCCCATCATTGCTCTTTTCTATTGAAGTGGTTAATCAGGATTAGTTAATCAGAGAAAGCAGCATCACATAGTAAATAGAGAGCCAGTCTCTGAGTTAAGAAGATCCAGTCCAAGTTTTACCTCTGACGTGCACTGGCTGTGTGTCCTGTTCAGATCACTTGAACTCTGTGTCCCAGATAACTGTTTAAACTAACTTGCACATGGCTAATACGAAAATATATTTTGCATGATTTCACATGTATAATGGATATCATATTGCTTGTCTTCTCAATGGGTTGGGAAGGAGCTGGAGGGAGGGAAAGAACTTGGGATAGAAAATTTTAAAATGAATCTGAAAAAGACCCAGCTAAATTGTATAGCAGTTGATCTTCTTTGGCAGAAGGGATTTCCTTATAATAATGAGATAACAGATTTGTAACACCACCCCCTGCCCCAAATCTAGTTACCTGTATTAGCATCTCTTATGTCTGAGCTAAAAGATGAGTTTTTATTTCTATATTTCCTGGTATAAAAATAATAGAGGGAGGTAAGGCCACCAAAATCTAGATAATCTTGCTCTTTTCCCTAAAAACTGGAACATAGCATCTTATTTAGAATGAAATCACATTGATACTCTAATATAAAAACTTAAACATAGTTTTTATTTGTGAATGCAGCTTAGATATTATTTTCTCCCTTACATAGCCTTAGAAGTTCTTCATAAGAATATTACAAATTCTTTTGAAAGTCAAGTTAGGAGCATCTATTAAATGTTAAAAGGTGTCTGTCAAAAAACAAAATTAAATTTTTTTTTATTGAATCTACCTTCAATATATGGTAGAGAAATCAAAAGCACCATGCTTTGTTTAGCCCTACTCAGCTTGGAAAAGTGTTGAAAAATTTTCTAAGCAGAAGGCTGAATGTCATAGCTAGATAAACAGAAGAAATTTATTACAGGAAATCTGTGGAATATGTATGTACCCTATAATGGTTCCCAATACTGTCTGGCATCCAGATTCCTAATGGGGGCAGTATAACACATCTGTCTCTAGTAATAGTGGTCACTGGTATATAACTATACCACAGCAGTTGATTATTTACTTAACATCTTTGAAGATTTCATGAACCCCAAGTCATTGCACAACTTTATAGTATCCTCAGAACATAGTTGATGTGCCTAACCCAAACAATTTGCTAATAATTAATCAATTAACTATTAGTGCCTATGACATTTTTTTTCTGGAATTGACATAAGGAGCCTGTGTTGTTCTTAGTAAAAAAAAATATCATGATTTTTGTTTTCCATTGAATACTAATATTAAAAATATTTTCTAATTTAAAACTGTTCAATCTTTATCCAACAGGGAAAATAGTCCAGCAACATTTCCTGATATACAGAGTGCTTTTCCAACAGCCTTGTTTCATCCAACACCTATCCATCCCAAGTGTCAGCCTGGTCCAGAAGTTCGAATTTATGATTCAAACACTGGGAAGCTAATCAGAAAAGGGACTCAGAATTCTGGACAGTCTCTATATATCCAGTCACCAGCTTCTCCTGTCACATTACCAGTCCACGGAGAACATTCTTCTTTCAGGTACATTAGTTAGTTCAGGACCTATTGTATTGTGAAAAAATTATTTTTCAAAATTAGAGGTTTTCCTAAAGTTAATTCACTTTGTTATCAAAATGATTATATTTAAAGAATTCTAAAGTATATTTGCATATGAAGTTAAGGAATTTGCTACTTTGCCTTTGCTGGCCAGAGAATTTGGATTGGATTGTCTGACTTCAAACTTAAATAATTGAGGGCTGAACCATAATCCACTAATCCATTAACAAATCATACCAGTTTATTTATCATTAGTATTCAAGCACTGAACAGCCACTATCTCATAATCACAGAATTATAATGATGAAAAATTCTTTAGTTCACACTCAAAAATCCCTTTTGAAACATGATTCAAATAATATTCCTGTGTACGTAGTCACAGAACACATTCATAGCATCACAGTTCTACACAATGAAACCTGTAAAATTAAGAACAGTAAAGCTGAATGGTTATGTCATAGCTGGTATCTTCTTGACAACAAAAAAAGAAAAAAAATCCTTCCTTTGCTCTTTGCATGGAGAGTGTCAAGCCAAGATAGTAACCCTCCCCCAGTACATGGTTATAGAGCTTATCTAAAGTAACATTACCCCAAATAACCTTTATTCTCCATAAGCAAATCAAAGATGGGAGACATTGAGTAGCTTCGATGAAAACCAGACACCTTATAAAGTGTTCTCATTGTTTCCAGCCAGGCATAACACAATGTTAAATGTATGATTGCAAAGACTTGGGAAAATCCAAGTGAAACATTCCTTCTGTCATATAGAAGAGGGATTAGACTTGTTACTGTTTACCCAGAAACCAACTGAGAGCACTAGATAGAAGTTTCAGAGACAGAAATTTGGACTCAATATGGTGAAAAACTTCCTGGCAATTGTGAACTTTCAAAAAAAATTGAATTGGCTCCTTCAAGAATTACTGAGTTCTCTTCACTAGAGATCTTCAGGAGTCAGCAGAGTAATAATGTGGGAGATGTGGTAGATGGAATTTTATTCGAGGTACAGTTGGACTGGATAAGCTCAAAGGTACCTGCCAACTGTGATTCTCTGCACTAATTTCTTTCCTTTGGAAAGATGGTTTGACCGGTATTTGAGGTGCGACATTGAGGCAATGTGCTGCTTCTTGGAGTAGCTTTAATTAATCCTGCTTCCTGAATTATGAATGTGTTTACACAGCTCCAGAATTCCTTCTCCTTTGTCCCCTTCTTTGTCCTACCTGCTTCAGTCAAATTACAGGCAGAGGGGTTTGTATGATACGAGCTGGAGGGAAGTTAGCACTGCTGGTTCCCCATGCTCAAAGCATCTTCTGCCCTTTAAGTTTGAGCCCCCATAAACAGAGTGGGAACGTAATACCCTTCACATATGAAGACTTTGTTGCCATCCACATGAAAGCCTCCTAGCCATAACCACTGCCATTCTCATGAAGGTGACACCAAGCACCAAAAATTGTAGACCCTTTCTTTACCAATACTTGATCACTTTCTTATATTAATAAGTTGTACTTCAGTTAGGTAAGCTCTATTTCCAAGTGCTCTAAACGGGAGCAATAGTGATGCCTTCACTGGAGCTTTCTGAAGAAGCATAATCAGATCAGGAGAAAGCACTGATCTCCAAATGGAGAAGGCAGTAGCTGCTGAAAGGAAATGCTTACTAAGCCACCAAGCCCTTCCCTAAAGGCACTACCTTGTAGCATGATCCTGAGCACCTGTGTTACTTCCAAACCAAGCCAGTGTCCAAATAGAGTTTATATGTCAGTCTGTGCAGAGCTCTGCTTTAAACACCTGAGATGTTTGTGTTGTTCTGACTTTAGTGAGATTTCATTGGAAATTTTTTGCTTTACAAAAGTTGATTTAGATTTTACTTTTCTTTCTCACCAATAATTTGATATCTACTGACCTTTTACATAATTAGACTTTACTCCCTATTATTTTTCTGACTTAAGTAGTGTTGTGTTAGTTTTTTCTCCTTTTTTCCTTGTCTTCCCCACTCCAACCTCCCTTTAAACATTCCCTTCAAACTATGGCTAGTTATTGCCTCTTCCTTTATGTTACAGGACTCTCTTTCTAACTCCTTTCTTCTTGCCTTCATTTAAAAAATACATTTATTATTTTGTCTCTTTCCTCTTACCTGTTCCCTTTTCTTTATAATTTGTGAAAATAGCACCCTCTCAATCCAACAGATTTTGTGTAGTTCTCTTTTTATATTTCTAGTTTCTTTTCTGAATCACTGCTGTAATAGAATGAGACTGATGCCTACTATTCTATATAAATGATAAGGTTATAAGGAATTTTGAAATAGTCAGCACAGCAACTATTCTTCAAGAACAGCTGAAAAGAAGAGATTATTTCAGGCGCTTTTCAGATTTTTGAAGGATAGGATTTTCTTGTGGTGGGGGGTGGCTACATTTGCCTGAGTATATTATGCCAGTCTTTTTTTTTTTAACTTAAGAATTTCGTGAATTCTTATAAACTGAACTGAATCCAGAGATAATTGAGTGGTTCTTCATTTTAAGATATAACCATTATTTGAATAGGATTAAAGCATTGCTGAATTTTGCTAACATCATTATAGTGGGATGCCACCTTTTATCTCACTTGTTCTTTTATTGTACAAACCAGTTAACATTAAAATATTGTGATTATTTTTTAATCAGGTTATATCCTGTCTCTAATCCTTTTATTTTCCCATTTTATCCTTCTTGAGAAATATGCTGATTATATGGTATGCTTTTACTTAATAAAAGTATTCTTTAGGAAATAAAGTTGCTTTAATATTGGAAATAGGGACAAAAAACCCATAAGAAATATTAATATATACACTGGAGGAATTTTTTTTATCCCATATGTTTTTTCATGTGTACTCTTTTTTTTTTTTTTGACGGCAGTTGTGGTTAAGTGACATGCCCAAGGTCACATGGCTAGTAAGTGTTAAGTGTTTGAGGCTGGATTTGAACTCAGGTACTCTGTTCCCTGCACCACCTAGCCACCCTTTATGTGTACTCTTAACAGTACTGACTGATCTCGTATGGTTTTCCTCCCTCTTTTATTTTTTTTTATTTTTTTTCAATTTAAATTGATTTGTTTACTTACTTTTAGTTTACAAGATTCAGTTCCAGAGTCCCCTGAGTTTCAAGTTTTCTCCCCTCCCTCTCCCCCACCTCCCCATGGCGGCATGCAGTCAAGTATAGAGTCTGCAAATACTTTCACATTGTACATTAGTCTGGTTGTATAGAAGGGTTGTAACCAATAGAGTGGACAGTGTTTCCCCTCCATTTTCTCACCCTGTTAGGTGAAACATTTTGTGTGATGGTAGAAATAAAACAATGTATTTAGATATTTGGCGGGAAGTGGGGGAGATATATTATTCTGTATTTGTAATTCCTACTTGCCATGTGAGTAATAAAGACTAGTTAATTAAACTGATTAATTAAAAGTTCAATGTATGAGAGAGATTTCATGTATTATAAATATATATTTTGCTCTGTTTCAGAATTGTTAGAAATTCAGAGTGATTTAAAAGAAAACCTGAACATTGATAATAGATATTGAGATCTTGTTTAAATTTTCTATTTTAAACCTTTAAGAGTTTCATTATTAGACAGCTTGTTTACCTTTGAAATCTTAATGCCTACATCTGTTTAGTTTCTGCAGTGAGAGTTCTGACACTAGTAGAAAAGGACATTGTACTTGTACCAGATGCCATGTATATTTTATTTTTATTGTGTAAAGTTTCAATAGGTGCCTGCCCAAATTAGTGACTTTTTCACCTGTCATCTCTTTCAAACTCTTAAGGGAAAAAGGTAGCCAAGGATGAACATCTGAGCAGCTTTCATTATCATGTCAGTTATCAGTGAGTGCCAAATAATTAATGCAGTGAAAAGTTAGAGATGAGGGAATTGAAATTGCAACAGAGTGAAACAGTGAATTGAAATTTACAAGATTAAATTTAGCAAAGATAAGTAGAAATTATATGTTGTAGACTTAGACCTAGTAGGTACCTCAGAGACCATCTAGTCCAGCTGCTTCATTTTATAGATGAAGAAACTGAGACCCAGGGAGTTAAATGACTGACTGACAGTCACTCAAGTAACAAAAGAGAACTAGAATTCAAACTCAGATCTTCTGATTCACTATAGTATGCATTTTTTTTCCCCAGAGACATTGTAAAGGATGCTTTTGCTTTAATGAGTCAAATGAATTCTCAGGTCTCTAATTCAAAGCTTCTAGATTCTGATCCTTCTAATGAAAGATTTGTTTTTAGATGCAGTAAGCTTAGGTTTATTAACAGAAGGCTAATAAATCAGTTTAGTATTAACCAACTTTAAGGAGAGACTGCAACAGTTGTCTAAGAGTGGTGGTTCCATTAATGGTGGGGAAGTTTTGAAAAGGGTAGGATTTAAGGTTCCATTTTTAAAAGGTTGTATTGAATTTGAGATGCCTTTGGAACCTCCAGGTGAGAATGTTCAGCTGGCAATTGGTAACATAGTGGAGTTCAGAGGGATTAAGGCTGGGAGTCACCTCTATAAAGATAATGATTGATCTTATTTCTCCACAGGAGATGATTAGATCACTAAGAAAGAGCAATTATAGAGTAGAGAGGTTCCGGAATGAAATAACAGAGGACAGCCAAACTCAGTGGGTGGGAAGACAGTCCAGCCAAAGAGAGTGAAGAGAAGTCACAGTTTCATAGAAGGAGAACCAATGAACAGTGTCACAAAAGTTAATCAAAGAACGTTCAGGGGGAGGAGAGTAGTCAGTAGTGTTAAAAGCTACAGAGCGGTCAAGAAGGATAAAAACAAAAAAATGCTCTTGGCAAGTAATGTGAGACACCTCTAGGTACCTCAGATAACTCTTTAAGACTATTACATGACAAATAAGTTATAAATCTGCACTGGTGGTAGGGGTTTCCACAAGAGAAGGCTCCCTATTCTGTTGAAATTATGTTGGCTAAAGTGCAGGAACTAGAGAAATTAGTGAAGGAGAAGAAAAAAATATTAAAAATTTTTGCCAGACAGATGAAGTGTTACTGGGAGATCTCTGTATAAAACTTCTGTACTTTAAAAAATAATTTGAATTGGGCTCTCTTCAATAGATATATTATAGGGCTGAGCTATAGCTCTATTGATCAGTCTTCCAGACTAAGACAGGTAGTTTCCAATTGTTTCAGAAAGAGCTGCTATAAGTATTTTTGTACATTGAGGTCTTTTTCTCTTTGATCCCTTTGGGGTACAGACCTAGTAAGTGGCATTGCTTAGTCAAAGGGTGCACACAATTTCATAACTCTTCAGACATAGTTCCAAATTTTTCTCCAGTCCATGTTGGATCAGTTCATGGCTTTATCAGCAATACATTAGTGTAACTTTTTCTACATCCTCTCTAGCATTTGTCATCTTCCTTTTCTGTCTTGTTAGCCAATCTTACAGGTGTGAGGTGGTGCCTCAGAGTTGTTTTAATTTGTATTTCTCTAATTATTAGTGATATAGAGCATTTTTCATGTGATTATTGATAGCTTTGACTTTTAAAACTGCCTATTCATATACTTTGACCATTGTTCCATCAGAATCACTCTTATTAATTTGGCTCAGGTTCTTATATATTTAAAAATGAGGAATATGCTACAAAAACAATTTTTTTCTCCACTTCTTTGTGTGTTGTATTTTGTCAAAAGCTTTTTCTGCATCTATTGATATAAACATACAATCTTTGTTGTTTTTTCTATTATTGGTATGGTCAATTATGCTTACAGTTTTCTATAGTTATAGAACTTACACTGTT
>CM053587.1:205775884-205792824 GCA_028646515.1 Pseudochirops corinnae
CCCCTTAGGGAATTCATTTGTGGCTTGTTCAATTTCTTTTTCTAAGAATGCATTACTTAAGTATTCTTCCTCTTCTTTTAATCTGGAGTAATTTATATTTTTGTACGTATTCATCTATTTCATTTAGATTGTTGGATTTATTGGCATACAATTGGGCAAAATAGTTCCTAATAATCACTTTAATTTTATCTTCATTGCTTACTGATTCACCCTTTTCATTTTGATACTAGTAGTAATATGGTTTCCTATATTTTTAAAATTAGATTAGCCAGTGATTTATGTGTTTTGTTGTGTGTGTTTTTCCCCCATAAAACTGCTCCCAGTTTTATTTATTCAAGATTTTTTCCCCCTTTACTTTCAATTGTTTTAACCTTGTGTGAGATGAAAGAGTTCAGAGTCTGAATCTGAGGGCAGAAAAGGTCTTTATTCTTTCTCATGAGAAAGGATTCTGCCCCTGTCGCTCACATGGCATCTACAGGGAGAAAGCAACAGGTAGAAGCCAGCCCATGGTTATATAATCATCTAATGCAGAAACCCAACCCCTCCAACTGACCTTGACTCTTATTGGTGGGGAGGCTGGCTCACAAACTAAGCGCAGGAATCTCTCTCTGAGACAACGGACCCGGAAACATGTGGGTGTCCAGTGAAAGGCCAGGGTTCTTTATTTGGCATATCTTGTGCCGAGGTGGCACTGGGGAGGGTCTACATTGCTCCATGTCCCAGACTCCTGAAAGGTCAAGTGACCTCCAAACACAGGCCTAGTGAATACTGAAACCACTCTAGACTTGATTCCTCAGAATGGGGAAACTTCACTACAAATTATCCCTCACAACCTCTCTCTGATTTTCAGGATTTTTATTTTGGTACTTAATTGTTAGAATTTTTAATTTTTTTTTCTTAGTAACATGCCCAATACATTGATTTGCTCCTTCTCTCTTTTTTTGATGTAAGCTTTTAGAGTTACACAATTTCCCCCAACTATTGCTTTCGTTGAATCCCATAAATTTTGGTTTCTTGTCTCATTGTTGTCGTTACCTTTGATGAAATTATGGATTGTTTCCGTGATTTGTACATCGACTCACTCAGTCTTCAGGATTTGAGTATTTACTTTCCAATTAATTTTTAGTCTATGTTTCTGAGGTCCTTTATTGAATGTAATTTTTATGATTTGAAATGGGTGCCTTTTAATATTTCTGCTTTTCTGTATTTGCTTGTGATGTTTTTATGACCTAATTCAGGGTCAGTTTTTGTGAAGGTGTCTTATACAACTAAGAAAAAAGATATATTCCTTTCTATTCCCATTCAGTATTCTCCAGAGGTCAATTATATCTAACTTTTCCAAAATTGTCTTCATTTCCTTCTTTCCTATTTATTTCATATTTAGATTTATCTAAGTCTGAGTTGGGCAAATTGAAGTCATCTATCAGATAGTTCTAGTGTCTCTTTCTTCCTGTAATTCCTTCAGTTATTTGGGATGCTACGCCATTTGGTGCATATGTATTTAGTATTAATATTGCTTCAGTGTCAATGGTACCTTTTAGTGAAGTGTAGTATCCCAATTATATCTTTTAGTTAGGTTTATTTTTGCTTTTTCTTTGTCTGAGGTTATAATTGCTACCTGTGTCTATTTTTTTTTTTTAAACTTCAAATGAAACTTAGTCCAGAAACTGCTTCTGGACCTTATTTTAATTCTGTGGGTGTCTTTCTTTTTCAAGTGTGTTTCTTATAAACAGCATGTTGTTTGATTCTGGTTTCTAATCCATTCTGCTGTCCCCCTATTTTGAAAATGAGTTCAACCCATTCATAGTCACAGTTCTATTTGCTAACTGTTTCTCTCTATCCTATCCTCTTCAGTTTTTCACTACCTTACCTAATTTACACTCCTCTTTCCATATACCTCCCCCCTTTTTCTTAGCCTCTTCTCTTGCTTCCTTGTTGTTTCAAAGATGAATTTCTATACACAACTTGTGTGTGTGTATTCTTCCCTCTTTGAACCAATTTAGATGAGTATTCAAGTATTTGAAGTGTTGCCCATTCTCCCCCCTTCCAATTTCCTTTCCATTTTAAAAACTTCCTTGTGTACCTCTTTTATGTGAGATAAATTTCCCCATTCTCCTTTTCCTTCCCCCTTCTCTAGTGCCTTCTTCATTCTCCCTCATGTGTTTGAATGTCATATTTTCTGTTTAGCTCTGATATTTTCATTAGGAATGCTTGAAAGTCCTCAATTTCATTAAATATCCATTTTTACCACTATAGGATTATATTCAGTTTTTCTGGGTAGGTTCTGCTTGGTTGTAATCCTAGCTTTTTTACCTTTCAGAATATCATGTGCCAAGCCCTTCACTCCTTTATACTTGTAGCTACTAAATCTTCTGTGGTCTTGACTACAACACTATGGTATTTGAATTCTTTTTTTTCTGACTGTTTGCTCTATTTTTATCCTGATCTTGGAGCTCTGGGATTTGGCTCTAAAATGACTATAATATTCCTGGGAATTTTTGTTTTAGAATCTCATGAGGTGATTGGTGGAGTCTTTCAGTTTCTCCTTTGCCCTCTAGTTCTGTGATATCTGGACAGTTTTTCTTTTTAATTTCTTGAAATATTTATGTCCTAGCTCTTTTTTTTTTATCATGGCTTTTTTTCTCTAATAATTTATAAATTATCTCTCAACCTATTTTTAGGTTAATTTGTTTTTCTGATGTATTCACATTTTCTTTTATTTATTTTCATTCTTTTGACTTTTTTTGTTGTTTTTTGTTATCTCATGGAATTAATTAGCATCTATTTCAACAATTCTAATTTTTAGAAATTATCTTAGTGAAGTTTTATACTTATTTTTTAACCAAGCTGTTAATTCTCTTTTCATAATTTTCTTCCATTGCTCTCATTTTTTTTTTTTACCAGTTTCTTCTCCACCACTCCTATTTGACATATTTTTTCTGTTTTTCTTAAGCTCTTCTAGGTTTGTATCCAATCAGCAGTTTTCTTTGAGGCTTTACTTTTAGGTGTTTTCAAGTTGTTGTCTTCTAGATTTGTGTCTTGTACCTCCCTGTCACCATAGAAACTTTTTAGGTTCTTATTTTGTCATTTACTCATTTCCCCAGCCAATTTCTTGACTTTGACCTTTATGTAAGAGTTAGATTATACTCTTTCTGTGATGTTGATGATTAGTATGAGCTTCTACACCTAAATCTGGGAACCTATAGATTTTCAGTGCTTCCGAGATAGTGTGATCTGGGGAGAGGTTCGGTCACTCCCCTCTTGCTCTAGCCTCTGATTCTACTCAGGTAGGGCCACTGCTCCCTCATAATTATGACCACTCCTCTCCACTTTGGAATTCCCACCCAGAACTTGTAATAGGTTACAAAGGTGGAAAATGGCCCCATATCCTGCACCCAGTGTTAACATAGATGTCCTGTGGAATCTTTATGACCAGCTGTTAAGTTGCCTTCCTGTCCACATGCATTGGACTCATCCAGTGCTTCCACTGTTTTAGCCTCCAATACCAGTAGTAGGTGCCACTTCTGCACCAAAACCTTTCAAACAACAGTCCTTCCTATATTTGAAGAATCTAACAGTTATTTCCCCCCTTTCAGATATACTTTCTAGAGAGCATAATGTAATAGAGGAACATTAGATTTGGAGTCAGGAGGTGGGTGGTGTAGGGCAAGTTAATTTTTGAACTTCAGTTTTTCCTCATCTGTAAAATGAAAATGTTAGACTAGATCGCAAAGTTCCTTTACCAATCTAAATTTTATATTCTGATTTGTCAGAATAATAATAATAATACAGTGTGGACTGATGAACACAGATAACAGTGTAAGAATGACTTTTCAGAATATTACATTTTTATTCATTAATACAGCCTAAGATTTCATTATTTTTTTTCCAACTGCATTGTTGGTCCATATTGGGTGCTGACTATAAAGCAAATTTACAATGAAACTTTCTTAACTGAAAAATAAGTCTTGCATTTAGGTTCAAAATATCAATTATACAAGTACAGGATAGAAAGAAATGTGTGTCTGTTAAGAAGACCGTAACAGTTCCTTGATAAGAAAGTTTTCAGTGACCACAAACTCGATATCAGTGTGGTATTAGAGGAGACACAGAAAGAAGTATAAGGTTTCCCTGTTCTCAGAGATTCTACCATCTAGGGAATGAGGAAAAAGCAAATAAAGTAAAATAATATATAAGTAAATGCCAAATTGTAAGAAAGGCAAGAAGTGCAGGAGAGCAGAGAAAGGACAAATTCTTGAGTACTGGAGTAATTGAGGAAGACTTTATAGTAGAACTGGGCTTGAAGAATGAGATATATTACAATAGGTAGTAAGGAAAAGGGAAGAGCATTCTAGGGGAAGAGAATAATATGGTTCTGTTCATAACCCAGTGAGAGTATATGATTGAATTAGACTAGAGGCTAGCTACATGTTGCATTGCAGGAAATAAAATCCATTAGATTGGGGTCATATCATGGAGAATCATGACAGTTAAGGGAAACAAACATATTAATAAATTGAGAATAATCCGATTTTCTTGAAACAAAGTTTCAAGTTTACAGTTTGGAAAGCACTTTACTCATAAAGACCCTTCTGAGATAGATAGTGAAAAAATAATCCTCATTTTAAAGAAGAGAAAACTGAATCTCTGAGGGGTTAAGTGATTTATCTATCAGTAAATATCATGAGGTAAAATTTGATAGGAGATTTCCTATTTACTGTGCCATGGCACTTTTAAGATAAGGCTGGAAACCTAGGGAGGACTTAAAAATGCCACGTTGAGAGTTTATTTAGTATGCAGGAAAAAGCCACTGAAGAATTTTTGAATAAAGCAATGACATGAGAGCTATGCATTAAGAAGATGACTCAGAAAGCAGCATGAAGAATGGATTGCAGAGGAGATGGAATTATTCATGTTAGAGAATATTAGTATGGACATTGTCACATTATAAACATTACTACTACAAAAAATATCGCTCACAGAGCATTTGGGAAATCCTTCTAGACTCTCCCAAGACCACACTTATGGGTTGCCCTAGTTAGTACAAGTGCTAGAACCATGGTAAATATGATGCAGTTTCATAAAAGTAGACTTTGAAAAGTCAAATCTTGTTTACTTGTTTATGGACAAAGGAACACAAAGGGGACTCAGTAAACAGTATGTATGTGTCTTCAGAAACAAAAAAATAAAGTACTTGTTATTTAGATAAAATCCTGAGCATAATATAATTTGCATATGTAGTAAATTTTAAGTTTCTAAAAAGAAAATGAAAATTGATCTTGTTGACTACTCATATTTTACTATTTTTTCCCTAAATTTGAATGTCTCCCTAGTGATGTTTGTTTTTTGTTGTTTTTTATTCTTGTCAGTTTATGCTCTATTGTGCCTCATCCTAGCATGTGACACTATGTTCTCAGAGGATATGCCAGTGGAGCTCAAGGTCTGTTAGCTCTGTTAAAAGTAGAACAGATTTGAGTATAGCCATAGAAATGGACTTCAATTTCACTTTCCAAACATCACCCTAGCTTAGTTTGGAGAAGTTTATTAGCATAAGGTTGGTCACCAGGAGAAAAGTTTTCAGCTGTTGCATCTTATGAAAAATAGGTTTAAGACTTATTTCTGATCAGTACAGTGACCAGTCCTGACTTGAGAAACCTGATGATGAAGCATACCTTGGCATTCTTGGCAGTGAGGATGCAGATCAAAGGTGTGGAATGAGATATGTTTTCAGACATGGCCACTGGGTCAGTGTATTTTGTTTGCTAGGTGGCACAGTGGATAGATTACTGGGCTTGTAGTCAGAAAGACTTGTCTTCCTGAGTTCACCGTCAGGCCTCAGACAACTTACTGTTTCTGTGACTCTGTACAAATCACTTAACCCTGTTTGCCTCAGTTTCTTCATCCGTAAAATGAGCAGGAGAGGGAAATGGCAAACTGCTACAGTGTCTTTGCCAAGAAAATGCTAAATGGTTCATGAAAAAGTAGGACATAACTGAAAAAACGACTGAAGAGCAGAACAGGTAATTACAGAAATGAAAAAAAGAGCGTAGTGAAACATTTAAATATACACAGAAGAAGAAAAAATATTCAAAAGGGAACAGAAATTGAAATTTTATTGCGACTTGGTTAAATTCAGTAAATGCTTCATACAGGCATGCATATATGTATATATGTATGTCTATATACATAACTAAATTTCTATTATATTTAAAAAATTATATATTATATTTAAATTTCTATTGTATTTTTTATCTTTTTTGTTTATACATTGAAATATTTTTTGTTTGATTAAGTCCATAACAAAGAATGTTTAAGAAAAAAAATTTTTAATCAATTAATTTACTTTTAGTTCACAACATTCGGTTCCACTGTCCCTTGAGTTACAAATTTTCTCCTGCTACCTTTCCCACCCCTATCCCCCCATGGCGGCATGCAATAAAAGATAGAATCTACAAATAACTTTCACATTAAACATTGGTCATGTTGTAAAGCATTATAACCAGTGGAATGAACAATGGGTAAGAGGAAACAAAACAAAACAAGAAAGAGAGAGAGCAAGTAGTTTGCTTCAATCTACATTCAGACTCTGTAGCTCTTTCTCTGCATGTGGATATCTCTTTCCCTCATGAGTCTTTTGGGAGTTGTCTTATAACCTTACATTGCTGAGAGGAGTCCAGTCTATCAAAGTTAGTTGTCACACATATGTTGTGTCTGTAATTGTGTAAAAATTTCTCCTGGTTTTGCTCTTCTCACTAAACATCAGTTTATATAAGTCTCTCCAAGGTTATTATGAAGTCCATCTACTCCTCATTTCTTGTAGCACAATAGTATTCCATTAAATTCATGTACTACAACTTATTCTGCCATTCCCCAATTGATGGGCATCCCCTTGATTTTCAATTCTTTGCCACCACAAAAAGAGCTGCAATAAATATTTTTGTACATATGGGTCTCGGGATACAACCCTAGAAGTGGTATTGCTGGGTCAAAGGATATGCACTTATTTATAGCCCTTTGGGTATAGTTCCAGATTGCACTCCAGAATGGATGGATCAGTTCACAACTCCACCAACAATGCATTAGCGTTCCAATCTTTCCAAATCCTCTCCAGCATTTATCATTTTCCTATTTTGTCATGTTAGCCAATCTGACCGGTGAGATGTGGTATAAGAAAAATTTTAAAGTCTTAAAGTTAGGTTGTGAACTACATTAGTAGAGGGAGTGTTGCAATGTGAATCCTTGAGCATTTTCCCCAGTATTGATTTTTTTAAAAATATGGACCTGATCTTTATTCAGTATCTCCTACTTTGAATAATAGAAATATAGTGGCAGCTTTTAAGGGTAATTATGTTTCTATAAAATGCAATACTTGTGAAATTTAGTTTCTGATTTGTTATTATTATAGTACTATATATTGTGTTAAATCATTTGTGAGATCTGAATTATGTATAATTTACATGACTTTAAAAAATAAATCCATTACTTACACTGTTTCTTACATAACACCATAAGCTTTTGACTCTGTTTTTATTTGGTCAAAATCAAGAGCAAAATCCAGGCATATTGTCATAAAACTTATGAAAAACATACAGCTTAATAAAAAAAAAAGCATTTGAATCACTCAGCTGTACTTGGAAATAAATGGCAATAAACTATAGAATTACAAAGATACATGAGAGAAAATAATTAAGTGTTGTCTGAAAACAGATTTGTAGATGGTATGCTGAACTTGAATAAAGTAAAAAATAAGACAGTGTGTTCATAGCACTAATAATACAGCAACAGATAACAGATTTGTTCCAAAATGTGTATAATTTACATGTGAAAAGCAGTAGTTCAGTTCCAAGTAACATGTTATAAAGGGTCAAATGTTTCAGTTATTGAAAGTTTCTTGTGAGAAAAAATTGTAAAATTAGGGCTGAAATTTTCACAAGGAGTTTGACATATTGCGTAAGTTTCATTTTTTTCATTTGCAAGTTTGATTTATATCAAGGTACATCATTTTCTGGTTTTAAAATTTCTACTGTCTTTAGTGAGATGTTCATTTGAATTATTACTCCAGTGGGGTAGAGACTAGTCAGACAACAAGCATTCACTCAGTGCTCCCTCTGGACCAGGCTTTGTGCTATTTTCACTTTTAACATTGTCCATCATGTACCACAGGGCAGAATAGAAAGAATGCTGAATTTGAAGTTGAAGATCTGACTCTAAGCCCCTACTGTCTCTACCTTTCTCTCATGGAATTAATGCTATTTTTAATATGTAGGTCTAAAGGAAAAGAGGTGGTGAGTTATCCTACATGTTTTAGTTCCTACTACTTAGTATCACATGCTGGTCTAAAATGAAAGGACTCATGCATGAAACTTCCATGTACACATTTGACAGAACTGAAGCATATTCTGCACAGGCGAGGCCTTGGGAGGTCTGGGAAATCAGAAAACTGCACCCATGAGCACATCTAAAAATCAAACTAGTCCTCTACTGGTTGTTTAGATGACTGCTTACTTAGAGTGTTTCAGTTTTTGATAGATGACAGCAAAAAAAGTGGCTTCTCACTTTTCATTGTTTAATGTTGGAAAGGTCTCAACTCTCATATTGTGCCACTTTTCTTGTTTCCTAGTAGGTTTAAGGTGGTATGTTGTCTCTGCTCCCTCATATATGCTTTGGGATCCTTGAGAATTTCATCTGATTGGGGGGGATTCAAGGAGGGAAGAGCCTGATTTTGCTCATGGATGACATAGCAAATTTATTGGGTTTATACTCATTGGAGCCTACTCTCATGGCCCAGGCTACACAATGAAAAACATTTTTCTATAAATTTTCCAGAGTCTGGCATCTTACAACAGTGCCTAGAATATAGTAGGCACTTGTAAATTATAAATTCTTAATAAGTGATTGATCCCTCTGCACAGCTTCTCATAAGGGGCTTCCTGGCAAAACAAAGTAACATGGTCTAAATTTCCAATTAATTGAGAGTTCACCTCTACATAATTTTTTTAAAAAACATCTCATCTTTGGGCAGCTAGGTGGTGCAGTGAATAGAGCACCGGCCCTGGACTCAGGAGGACCTGAGTTCAAATCTGGCTTCAGATACTTAATACTTACTGGCCATGTGACCTTGGGCAAGTCACTTAACCTTAATTGCCCTGCCCTCCAAAAATAAAAAAAAAAATCTCATCTCTCAGACTACAGATTTTTGATATAATAGTGGTAATAGTGTTTTTGCAGAGGTTTTGAATCAGTCTAATTTCACTCTCAATGTATGAGACAAAAAATATTTTCTTCATATTTTCTCTTTCCTGATTGTTGCTTCAGTGAATCATGATCATATTGATGTAAGAGTTCTGTCTACCATTATATATCACAACTCCATCTGTTCCTTCTTGTCCTTTGCTTTTATCTTATATAGTGATGTTTATGCACTCAATGAAAAACCCATTTTAATTACTAAAACTTCACTTGAACAATAATATAGTTGGTTCTTATGAATCATATGTAATTTTTCTTTATGATAATCCCAGGAATGTAAGGTTCCTAATTTATTCCATGTCAATCTGCAAAAGAATTCTACCTGCTAGAAAATTATATTGGACAGAAAATTCAAATGTAGGGAAGAGTTGGATTTGGAAGGAATTTAAAGAAAAATAATTTTACTTGTGATACCCAGATTACTTATTTATAATCTCTGTTTTTGTTTTTGATGATGGGACTACTCTGTAATTTTCTATCACTATAACATTATTACTTCTAGAGAAGTACAGAAGATTAAAGCTAATGTAATAAAACTTTGTCACTTCATCATATTCCATTTTGCCTTCACCTTGTCCAAGGTGGTTTTGTATGAATTGATCCAGTTGGTGATGCTGAATGCACTTTATTTCTTAAATTATTATTTATTTAATTAAATATTTACAAATGATGTATAAAAATTTTAAAACAATTTTGAGTTCCAAATTCTCTTCCTTCCCTCTGTGTCCCCCTATCCCTAGCCCACCCCAACCCCTCTTTAAGGTAAGCACTTTGTTTTCTGTTATACATGTGTGATCATAACAGACATTTCCATATCAGCCATGTTGTAAAAAAAAAGAAAAGAAAAGAAACAAACAAAACAAAAATAAAGTAGAAAAAAGTATGCTCCGATTTGCATTCAGAGTTCATCAATTCTCTGGAGATGAATACCGTTTTTCATCATGGGACCTTTGGAATTTTCTTGGATCATGTCTTGATCATGTAGCTAAGCCTTTCATGGTTGATAATCCTTATAATCTTGCTGTGTATAACATCCTCCTCGTTCTGCTCACTTCACTTTCATATAAGTCTTCCCAGGTTTCTCTGAAACTATCCAGCTTGTCATTTCTTATAGCACAATAGTATTCCATTACAATCGTATATAATTTGTTCAGCTATCCACCAGTTGATGGACAGCCCTTCAATTTCCAAGTCTTTGTCACCAAAAAAACAGCTACTGTTAGTACTTATTGTACAAATAAGTCCTTTTCCCTTTTCTTTGATCTCTTTGAGATACAGACCTAATAGTGGTATTACTGAGTCAGAGGGGCTGCATAGTTTTATAGCCCTTTGGGTGTAGTTTCAAACTGTTCTCTAGAATAGTTAAACTGGTACACACTCTACCAACACTGCATCAGTGTCCCAATTTTCCCACCAGCATTTGTCGTTTTCTTTTTCTTTCATGTTAACCAATTTAATAAATGTGAGGTGGTATCTCCAGGTTGTTTTAATTTACATTTCTCTAATCAGTGATGTGAATGCTTCTTAAAGGAATGAAAGATGCTGATTTTCTTTTCCACTAATTCAGTGTTCTATGAGTTATGTATTAATCTGTTTGTTACTCATGACATGTAACAGTTAAAGTGATTATTTTTTACATTATATGTAGAACTTCCTTTCACTAGTAATCATGTCTTCCATTCAGGAAAGGAGCAGACAATTTCTTAACAGGTGGGAATTGCTGGTTTTTGCTGTAAAGCAGCGGTTCTCAACCTGTGGGTCGCAACCCCTTTGGGGGTTGGACGACCCTTTCACAGGGGTTGCCTAAGACCATTGGAAAAACATATTTTCAATGGTCTTAGGAACCGAGGCACCGCTTCTCTATCCATCTCCAGGCGGGTCCACCCACATGCAGATACACCCACATACGAGTATTAAAGGGTCGCAGCATTAGGAAGGTTGAGAACCACTGCTCTAAAGATTTCAGATCATGTTTAATAAAATATTAAGTGTTCCTTGCATTGCTTGAAGGGTGCTTTGAAATCCTGTGGTTTTAAATTTCTTCATTACTCTTTTGTGTCTTACCACATCTAAATGAATAAAAAGTGTTATGTTTCTAAGCTTTTTGTTAAAAAAAATATATATCGCTTCATTTTCAGAAAGCAAAAATGAATACTTCTTAGAACAGTTCCTTTCTAAATTGATAATTAGAAGGTTATAATTTCTTTTCAAGCCAAGATCCTGACCAAATTCCATGATGTAGCTCCTCTCAATGGAGGAGCTCAAACCCTAAATGTTTTCTATATTTGGTATATTTGTACATGTTATTCAAATGGACTTATAGTCATGTTGAATTACTGAAACACCTACACACCCCTCTCTAATAATCCTCTTCTTCATCATATTCATATTAATTATCACAAATACTGCTGGAAAAACCTGGTTTGTTATTTAAGGTTGGAGATATGATTAGTTTCCTGATCAACTTAAGAAAAATAGTATTTACCAAAATATCATCTGTTGACTGAATAAAAATATTTATCACAAGACTACATAGTAGTGATCGATTTAATCAAGTGTCAAGAAGTCTTCATGTTATATGAAATTTTCCTTTATTCATGGCACATGTTTGGTGATTGGAATTTGTGTTAACTGATTCTAGGCTAAAGTTTACTTTTATGCTCTTGATGGGGAAAAAAAGGAGGTTGCTAATCAGATTCACAAACTAGAAAAATTTTAAGGAAAATGCTTTCCTTCCCAAGAGTACAAACTACTTTGTTTTCAAGCAGTTTATGTTTTGATTGCAACGTGAGAACAGATCTATGTTCAGACTAATATTTTGTATAAGATCAGTCTCATCTATTCATCAAAGTAGAATATGTATACTTATGTATGCTTAGTCTAGCTATGTGTATATGGAAAACAATAAAAACTACTCTTCTTTAATTCTGTAATTTGAATTTGTAATTTAATAGAAAAAGTTGAAATTGAAGGCCTTCAGAAAGGCCTTTTCCCTAAAGATTAAGATTTTAGTGTATTAGCATGTTTCTCTGATTCAGTTTTCATATGTGCTTGTTATGCAGTGATTTGTTGATTACAAGTGGAAATGCAGTACAAAAATAATTAGTACAAGGTAGTGTAGGACACTTAGGAGCATCCCAATTAGGCAGCGGTTACCATGTTGACCAAATTCCATGGTGTAGTTGCTCTCAAGGCTAAAAGTTTTCCGGGTTTAAATACATTCACATGTATTTTTCTGTATTCTAGAGAATGGTTAACAAGTAGAAACTAACCTCATTTAGAGTATAGGAACTGCCAGTTTAAAAAAATTCTAAAGTAGCAAAATGTATAGAATGTTATTCCATATTAATGAATATTATTATATAATTATGTATCATTATATTATTAATGCATGTTAATGAACCATTGTAGAGAGTGGCTTTCAAGAAACTACTTATAATAGAAAATATTCCAGCATAATATAAAAGAATGTCTCTAAATCATGTAAAGATATCAGTATTTTGAGCATGAATTTATGTATGCCTTTTGAGTAGAAAATTGGGTGGAACAGACCTAATCAAAAAGTTTTATTCCTAATTTTACTTAATCATTAGGAAATAAGAGTAGACTGTCTTTAGTGATTCATGAAAAGTGTGTTGATAATTTCTAAAATTGTTAACCTGAATCATGTGACTCTTGGCTATCACAGTTAATTTTTCATGAGGTAACAGAAAAAACAACACAGGAAGAAGAAAACCCAGCTTTTAGTTCTGGTTCTTCACCTACAAAACCTTTGGCAGAGACCTTAACTTCTCTGAGACATAATTTCTTTTTTTTTTAATTACAAAGATAAATGTTCTAGTAAACAAAGAACAAAAAAGATTGCATATGAAACTTGAAACTTCTATTATATACAATTTGTTTCTTTAAGTATTCAAATTTTGTGATGAAACAAAATTGCTATTTGTTTCCCTCTGAAGTTTTGTTCTTTATTTTTTTTAGTCTTCCCCTCCTCTCTTTTCTCTTCCTTCTTGTGAACCCTCTACTTAACAGATAAGTAAAGTCAATCAAAACCAATCAGTACATTGAACATGGTTTCTACAACATCCAAATAGGGATGCCTAACCCACAGGGTTGTTGTAAGAACCAGGAATTGTGAAAGTGCTTTGAATAGCTGTAAAGTGCTATATTTCAAGATTATTTTCCGTGTCACATAAGTTCCAACCCCCTCCCCCATTTATTTATGTAATTTTCCTTGTATTTTCACCTCCTCCTTTGACCCTGGGCCACTCTAGGACTCATCCAGGTTTGCCAGGCAACTAACTGATATCCCTCACTTCTCACTTCCATGGGAACAGGGGTACCCTATACTTTCCCCAGGACTTCTTGACTGCAACTATTCCAACAAGGGTTGGAAGTAGTACTCAACAGCTCCATTCCTTTCAGTGAGATAAAGGACTCCTAGGTCTTAACCATCTACTACTGCCTTCTAAGACCCCCTAGTCCAGTGTTTCTCAATCTTCCTGATGCCCCGACCCTTTAATACAGTTAAAGTGGTGTTGTGGTGACTTCCAACCATAAAATTATTTTCGTTGCTACTTCATAACTGTAATTTTGCTACTGTTATGAATCGTAATGTAAATATCTGATATGCAGGATGTATTTTCATTGTTACAAATTGAACATAACCCACAGGTTGAGAACCGGTGCTCTAGTCCTTACTCTCTGCCCTGTCTGTCACTCTCTCTCTCTCACTCATTCTCTCTCTTTCCCCCTCTCTCTCTCTCTCTCTCTTTCCTGCACGCACACACACACACACACGCACACACACACACACACACACACTCTCTTCTATCTCACTTTATATGCCATTTCCCCCAATTAGATTATGACATCATTGAGAACAACCTCATTTTCTTATTTGTATCCATCACTTATCGCAGTCCTTGGCACATGCAACTGCTTAATAACTGTGTTGTTTCTTATTCATTCCTTTACTTTTTCCATTAGAGCAGTTTGTGTCAAGCTCCAGTGAAAGGAGGGATGCTGGATATATAAGGATCCCTCCCTGCAGGCACATATTGACTCAATATTAAAATTTAATGTTATCTGTGGATTTTTTTGTATTTTTATTGTTATTTTCCACTTGCATTTTAATCTAGTTAGGGTGATGGCCTGGGTGACTTTTGCCTCTAGAGTTTTGCTTCCTACCAACAGTTATTTCATTTGATTTTTCATGGCAACTAAATAACCTGACTTGTTCTCAAAGCTGCTTCTCTCTGGAGCTTAGCAGCTCTTTAACCTGGAGCCAGTCTCTTCGCCTCTTTGGACTTAAGTTTTCTCATCTCCAAGACAGAACTTAATTATAATACCTCTGCTACTTTCTTCATAGGGTTGTCTCAAGGCTCAAATGAGCCAGTATATATAAGAACACAAACTCCTTGTGTCATATTATGACTGAAGGCTTTTGCAGAATATGATTCATTTATATATGAGATTTCCAAAGCCCTAGAACTTAATCCCATAATTTTTTTTTCAATCACTGTCACTTTATTGGCTCCTATTTTCATTAGTCAAGAATTTCAGTACTTAAGTTTTATTGAATAAAGTATTTTTAATGACAGTTCTGTGCTCAGAACTTACTAATTTAAATATAAATTCTACTTATTACTGATTCTAGGAAAAGATCATCTTTCCATACATTTCCCTTTTATTTAAGACAACAGAAGAGAGAGGCACAAGCTGTCTACAGGATGATTGCATGTAAATAGCCTGGAAAAATAATGTTCCCATCCTTGCAGCCCAGATGGCATCAATATTGCTTCCAAGTTCCTAACAGCGCCCCTACACCACAGTTCCCTACACACACACACACACACACACACACACACACACACACACACACACGTAATAGAGGAACAGGGATGACAATTATTTTCTTATGGAATCATGAAATTACATGAAATTGGAGATGTGGAAAGAGGTAAAATTTCTTAAAAACTCAGGGTAGTGTTTTAAGAACTCTAGGGGAAACAAGCCTTTTTAAAGCACTTCATCTGTGTTTATTCAAACTAAATGGAAGAAACTCCAGTAATTGGCCTCCTCTTAAACCAGATTCCACTTTAATGGCAGAAGTGTGAAGAATCTTCTTTTTTTCTATCGAGGGTCATTGACTGGGTGGAGGTCACAAGAGCTTATGTAGAAATAAAAAGCTATTTATTTTTAAAGAGAAATATTGATTGTGCAGATCTTTTGAAGTTTATTAGAGCAATAGAATTAATAAATTTAAAAATAAGTTTCTAAGATAGGTAAAGGGGGAAACAGAAGAGAGGGGAAGAACATGTAGAAAGAATAAACAACGGAGTAAGCAGGGTAGAAGTGACAACAGCGGAAGAAGAAAGATCTTTAAAAAATCTGTAGGTTCTCAGAGTAAATTATCAGGGCTCAGTATAGTGTCTCGCACACAGTAGATGCTTAACAAATCTTTATTCATTGCTCACCTATTGCTACTTCCCTTTTCAGAGTTCTTGTTTCTTCAGCAGTTCACTACTATTCACAGTCCTTTAATTTTTTTCATCCAAACGTTCAGCCTGCTCTAGGTGGGAAATTATTCCCTTGTCAGGAAAACTGTCAACTGAGCAATGTCCCTCAATTGTGTACTTTCCACAGACTAGGTTAAATAAAGCTGGAAGTCAGCTTCTTATCCCAGGATTCTGGGTAGTTGTAAGTATAGTACATCATAAACAAATTTGACTGCTGGCTCTTAAGCTAGTATTAGAGAAATTTTGCTGGCTAAGATAATTACCTTTCTTACTAGTCCCTCTTATTGTGACTAGTATTCTATTAATTGTTTGAAACATAGTAGATCCAAGAGACAGCTAAGTGGTCCAGTGGATAGAGTGCCTGGCCTGAAGTCAGGAAGACTCATCTTCCGGAGTTCATATCTAACCTCAGACTCTTACTAAGCTGTGTTACCCTGGGCAAGTCACTTCACCTTTTTACCTCAGTTTCCTCATCTTTAAAATGAGTTGGAGAAGGAAATGGCAAACCACTCCAGTTTCTTTGCCAAGAAAATTCCAAGTGGGGTCACAAAGATTCAGATACGACTGAAAAACGGCTGAACAACAGCTAAGTAGATCAGAATTGTACTGATTTTTCTACTTCAACTTAATCATTTAGTTTACTTTCCTTATTTCTTTTTAAATAGCTATTATTGGTCTTAGAAATGAGTGCATCTTACTTAATATTTTGCCACATTCATCAGGTGGCTTCCTGATGGGCTAAACATCCCTTGGTGAATAGAATAGATAACTAATTTGAAAATAGAAATGTTCCCCCTGCACATTATTGGCTGACAGTGGGTGCTGCTAAGGATTTGGGGTTTTTTATTTTAATTAACTTTTGTTTATTTTTAGTTTACATCATTCATTTCCACAAGATTTTAAGTTACAAATTTTCTCCTTGTCTTTCCCCTACCCACCCCCCCCAAAACAGTGATCCCACTGTATACCCCCTCCCCCAATATGTTCTCTCCTATATCCTCCCCCATCACCCCTCTGACTTTCTGGTAGAGCAAGATGGATCTTCCTATCCCGGTGCCTGTATATCTCATTTCCCAGTTTCATGTAAATAATAATATGTGTATTTTTAACATATGATTTTAGAACTTTAAATTCTAGATTCTTTCCCTTCCCCCCTTGTCACCCACCCCC
>CM053587.1:205793324-205808387 GCA_028646515.1 Pseudochirops corinnae
TTTTAAGGCATTCTTCTCCTCATTGGCTTTTTGGGCCTCTTTTACCATTTGAGTTAGTCCATTTTTTAAGGTGTTATTTTCTTCAGTCAGGTTATTGACTCTCTTTATCATGATTTTCTTGCATCATTCTCATTTCTCTCCCCAATTTTTCCTCTACTTCTCTTATTTGGTTTTCAAAATCCTTCTTCAGCTCCTCTATGGCTTGTAACCAGTGTACGTTTTTCTTGGCAGCTTTTGGTATGGGAGTTCTGACTGTGTTGTCTTCCTCCCGTTCCATGCTTTGATCCTTTTTGACCCCAAAAAAGGAATCTAAAGTTGGATTGCTGAGCTTTCTTTGCTTCCTTTGCCTGTTCATGTTGCCAGTCAGTTACTTTACTTTTGGGCTCAGTAGAACTCTGCTTTCAAAGGGGAGAGCTCTGTCCCAAATCGCTGGGGTTTTTGCAGCTGCTGGAGCTGTTAGGAAGCCACCACCGTCTCTGCAGCCGCCACCATCTCTGCAACTCCCACCAGCTTTGGCTCACTGAAAATGCACCTCAGGACCACCACCCAAGACCACGATCCTGATCCAGGCAGGTTAATGCCAGACCTTCTCCCCCAAATTTAGCCAAGTTCCACTGACCTTTTCCCTTTGTCCTTGGCTCTTATGGGTTGGTAATTCTGGAAACCACCACAGCTGCCAGTGATCCACTCTGCTGAAAGCTCCAGCCAGGACTTCTTCTGGATGGCCTGGGGCTAGAACTGCATAGGACTGGGCTCTGCTCCCAGCGTGCTGCCATGAACCCCTTTCCGTCTGTCTGCCGGGCTGCCTTCAGTGGTAGCCTTGCTTCTCTGTCATTTTATGAGTTCTGGAGCTCTAAAATTTGTTTAGAGTCATATTTATTTATTTCATAGGTATTTGAGGTGGTTATGGTGGGAGCCATGGAGTTCTCCTGCATCTATGCTGCCATCTTGACTCCGCTCCTCCAGGGTTTGACTAGTTGCTTCTTCCATAAACACATACAGTTTGTGATAATGAGGGAAAAAACAGTACAAGATAAATATCCTTCAATTTGAATATAAGCAAACATCAAAAGCTATTTTGTCAGAGCATTGATTCTGTAGGGTTTTTGGGTTTTTTTTCTTTTGGAGAGGGGGGAGGTTTTGTTGTTTTGATTAAGAGTCATGGTCTTAGAGCTGGAAAGGACCTTTGATGTACTGTAGTACAATTTTCTTATTTTACAGAGGAAACTGAAGCCTGGAGAAGTTAAGTGATTTGCCCAAAGTCACATAAGTGACAGGTACAGAGACAGAATTTAACTAGGCCCTAGCCTTCATGAGGCTTTTTTTGTTGTTTGGGTTTTTTTTGAGGTAGGAACTGTTTTAGTCAGGTTTTTTTAATCCTTTTTTTGTAAGCAGAATTACAAATATTTCTACATTTGTAGATTGACGGGAAAGCAACCAAATGAGAAAGTCTTTTGAAACCTTATGGATTTTTTTTTCCTATACTAAATTATTTCACTGTGTTGGTATTTCTCTATTTGTGAACTCCCAAGAGTCAAGAAATCTGATTCATTGCTGAAATGATGTACTTTAAACAATTTTTCCTCATGTGGGACCTGTGAAATTTTTTCAGAGTTGTTCAGCCACATCAACAACAGATGTTTGATGAAGACTTGCCAGCCAGTCAAGATGAAGACGAGCAGCCCGGTCCATCCAGAAGAAAACGACAGCCCAGTCTGTCTGAGACAATGCCGCTGTACACACTTTGTAAAGAGGACTTAGAAAGTATGGATAAAGAGGTGAGCCATGGCCCAGTGCCAGGAATCTAAAGAAATGGTTTTAGGCATACAAAACAGAAGTGCTGGCTCTTTTTGACAGCGGTAATAATTGGTAACCACTTTTATGTCTCAGCATTCTCTTTTCCAGCTGAGTTATTTCTCCGTATTTTGGTAATTGCATAGCAGAAGCCAAATTGAAATACTACTGTATTTATGTTGTTAGTTTTATGTTTACATGTTCCATTATATTAGAACTCCTGGCATCATGAAAGACTTTAAATTAAATTAGGTCCATGAAATTATTCATTAATATTGCCAGACTATGTCCTATGTGTATTTAGTGATGCAGGTGTTATTTCCATTATGTGATATTTTTACTGCATTATACATATGCAGATAACAAGTGGACCTAGGTTTAAAACCCAGTAATAGTGCTGTTAAAAATGTCTGTTTGTAGTATAGTGATGATGAGCTTTCCTAATAAATTTTTATATCATTTCAGCTTCTGTAATTTACTTTTTATCTTCTGTTATGTGGAGAGTTTAGCTCCTGATGCTTTTTTGCTGCCTTATTAAACAGTTAAAAAATTGTAAACTAACTTTATTTTTTTTTTTAATACATTGAATTGTGGGTCTCATGACAGTGGAATCTACAGTCTATTTTTAAATACAGACTAAATATAGTGATTTTCTTCCTTGGAGGAAAAAAAAAACCCTAAAACTTAATAATTAATTTAAGATGTAAGATTTTACCATAATTTAGTCCAGTTAAACTAGAAAGGTATTAGTAATGGCATCCTCAACATTATAGCTTAAACTTTTTTAGTCTGAATTCAGGAATGCTTTTAGTTAATGAGTTTAGATTTTATTAATTGGAGTAACACCTGCATATTTTTTGGGGGGAAAAATGTAAAATGCATGTTTACATGACACTTATTTTCCAGTAGACAAATTTTGTTTATTTAGGGATTTGTGGACCTCTTTCAGTAATTCCCCAGTCACCAGATTGGGAATCTCTAATGTAAGGGCTCTTCTGTTCCTGTTATTCTTTGGTTCTGTGTGGCAACCATATATAGATTTCTAACAGGTGATTATTTTAAGGTTTTCAGCTGATTATGGTTGAAGTGAAAGTTGTCATTGATTTCTTAGTTCTTGGATATCTTTTAGAAATTCTTTAATTTAACCAGCCAGATTAATTTAGTTCTTTGTACTTTGGAGGGAAAAAAATGTAAGATTTTGACTGAGAATAATAGACCATGCTAATGAAAAATAACATTTTTGTTTATTTTAACCCTACCAGAAGCCGCATATTATTACTTTAATCTCATTCATACTAAAATTTATAAAGTAATGCTATCATCAGACTACTTTCAGGATTGCCATATTTACTGTTACGCCTCCTCTTGTTTAATTACTGTTGATATACATAATCCAAAAAAAAATTATTCTGCACATAACTGTATGTTTGAGGATACAATGAAAAATTAAAAATACAATACAGATAAAAAAATGGAACAATCCCTTTCTCTAGTTTGTTGGAAGCAACATGTACCTGTATAAGTAAATAGAAAGTCATTAAGGGAGAAAGGTCATTAACAGTTGGTATAAGGAAGAACTTCTTATAGCAGGTGATGCAAGAGGATTCTGGGTGGTAGAAGACAGAGAGACAGAGAAGTCCATTCCATACAGTGCCAGGATATGGAGCTAGAAGGTAGAGTGACATGAATAGGGAAGAGGCCAGTTTGGCTACACCATAGCATGTGAGGAGACTAATGTTTGATGATGTTTCAAAGATTAGCTGAGGTTAGATTATGAAGTATTTTAAACAACAAATGGAGGAGCTATCTTTTATCTTAGAGGAAATAGGAAGCCATTGAAGTTTATTGAATAGGATTAGATGAATTATACTCCAACATCATACTTGAATATCTGGGAAAAGCTTTTGTGATGATTAAAGAAAACATTAATTGAGAAGTCAAGAAAGATATTTTCTTTGAATAATTTTCCTTTATTACTTTTTGTGCTTTGTAATATTATGGAACAAGATGTGCATGATTACAGTTTACAAGTCAGTAAATAGGTAGCTTATAATGGCTGTGTTTCAAACCAAGGCAGCAAAGAAATATCATTTGACGTGCATTTGCCCCTTATTGGGGTAAGTGGGCTTTTGGATATGAGCTATTTCCCATAGGTACTTTATATACAGAAAACACATAGTCATGGTAGATTCACAGTTATAGTCACTGGCCTATTTGGGAAGGAGCCATTTTGTTATATTTCAGGGAAAGGACAACAAAAACCTTCCAGTATGGCTGTCTTCAGTTTGCTTATTCTTGTTTCTAGAGAGAAATGCCTCACTTCTGATACAGTTAATCAACATAGTTTATAGTGTATAAATATTTTCCTTATACTCAAATTTGCAAAATAATTCTGCTAACAGACTATTTTGAGGATTGCCGTATTTACTGTTGTGTCCATTCTTTCTTAATTATTACTCATACATAATCAACAAGTATTTATTCAGTACCTGCTATGTTTTGGGGAATACATTGCAAAAATGCAATACAGATTCAAAAATGAAACAATCCTTGCCCTGTAGTTTGTATTCTGTTATCTCTTAGTTTAGACACTGCTGATCAATCAGTGTATACTTGGCTGAGTTTGTGAACAGTTTTTCTGAACTCATGATGTGTCTAGGGAACAGTTTAGTTTTGGCACATACTCGGCATCCATAAGAAATGGCTCTTATCAGAGTGCAGGCAGCCTGCCAAGTGAAGTTTATCTTAACTGTCTCAATAACAACTTTGAAGAAGCTACTATACCTTAGAAAAGACATATCAAAGCCTGTTTTGTAAGACTTCTTAAGAAAAGTTACAAAGGATATTAAAATGCTTGAACTTGTCAGAGGCAAGCTAAGAGGCTAAACATGGTTGTGATAGATACCAAAGAAATTTATCAAGCAAGTAGAACTTTCCCCAAAAGGTAACTCACACTGCAATTTCCATATTAATAAGTAAAAAATTAATTTAGTTCCACCTAGGACTTGGTCCATCACTAACTCTTACTTTTTGGACAGAAATTCCTACTTGAATGGCACTTCAAATAGTGAGGCAGATTACACAACCTGTATCAGAGAGCACTGGCTAGCAAAGCCCACCTAATCAAACCACATCTGGAATACTGTTTCAGTTCAGGGCCCCACTTTTTATGAAGGATATTGATGGGCTTGGGTACAGATAGACAAAGGCAAGTAAGATGGTATGGATACTTGACGCCATACCTCTAGATCAGTGGTTCTCAACCTTCCTAATGCCACGACCCTTTAATACTCACTCGTATGTGGGTGTGTCTGCATGTGGGCGGACCTGCCTGGAGGCAGATAAAGGAGCACACTGTCTCTGTTCCTAAGACCACTGGAAATATGTGTTTTCCCATGGTCTTAGATGACCCTTCTGAAAGGGTCGTTCAATCCCCAAAGGGGTCATGACCCACGTTGAGTACCACTGCCCTAGATATTTGTAGAATGTCAAGACATAGTGTAGGGCTCACATGAGGTATATTTGGGGGTTTACTTTGGCAGGTTGTTAGGTAGTTGAATGATTAGACTTTATTTTAACCCAGAGTCTATAGTGGGATCCATGGGTAGATGGATGTTAAAAGTTCAACAATTTAGCCAAGTGGACTAGTCATTGATGTTAAAAAACAGGGAGTTACCAAAGTGAGGTAGACCTAAGTTCTAGAGTCTGTTTGATGGAATAAGAAATGCACATTCTAGATTCTCTTTTATTTTAGGTAAGATTATGTGATCATTACCGTCCATCTCTCATTTGAAAAAGCTTGTCTGAAACAGCTAAGGGAGCATCCTTGTGTGTGCCACATTCTTTCACTAAGGCCTGAGAAGAATGGGATTTTTTTAAGTTAATGACCCCACTACTTCCTACCACTGGAATGTGTGCGCACATACATGCTTATGTTTGCCTGTGAAAGAAAAGAAATGCTTGAAGATGACAAACTCACCTGTTCAGAGGTGAGACATTAAATGTACTTTTACTGGCCATTAGCCAAATAATTGATTCCATTATTTTAAGTATTATAAAAAGTAAGAATACCATATGTGTCTGAGGACTCTTTAACATTTGCCTTCTAATAGTTTAATTCATATCTATGTGAGATTAGATTACGTCCACAATTGTGTTCACCACAGGAGTGACTGAATGTTTTAGAGGATGTTACACATAGATATCGATCAATAATATGCTAAGCACAGAAGATATAAACACAGAAGTAAAACAGTTTCTGCCTTTAAGGAGCTTAATTTCTGTTGGGGGAAAAATACAAGTTATGTAAAAAAAAAGTAGATAAAAGGTGATGCTAGAGGAAGGGCACCAGTAGCTGGTAGGATAAGGAAAAGTTTTGTGTAGAAAGTGGCATTTGAACTGAGTTTTGTTGTAGATTATGGATCCTGGAAAGCAGAGATGAAGAGTAAGTGCATTCCACACATGGGGGATGGCCAGTGCAAAAGTATGGAGACTGGAAATGAATTACTATTTATGAAGAACAGTAGAAATGCCAATTTGACTGAACCATAGCTAGCATGAAAGGGAAGAAACATATAAATGTGTAACAAGGCTGGAAAGATAGTTTGGGGTTAGGCTATGAAGAGGCTTTTTTTGAAAATTGAAATCATGAACCATATTTTTAGTTTGATGTGGTGGTTCCAAATTGCTGTGACCTAGCATCCCATCTAGATTTGTATAACACAGGAAAACAAATTGGTCACTCAACCCCTGTCGTTATATCATCAACAGAAATACAGAATTTCTCATTTAAAACCTAATGCTCTGCTTGGTTATTTTGATTTGTTAGGGAAGTCTTTCTTCGTTTTTCTGAAACTATTTTCATCAAAATCATGTAAAAGTTAATAGTTTTACTACATTTATAATCAGTTCAATTCAATAGTATTTTAAAGGGCATATCACTTAATTAATGAACATTTATTTATGTGATGAATATAAAGTTTGAGAGAGTTTCTGGGTAATTAATAATCAATTCATTAATTATGCTAGCAAATAATAATTAAATTGATGGTTAGGGGTCTCTCTCCACAACCAGAAATCAAACCTTGGAGATCCTCTAATGTTTAAATACCTTTGAAAAAAAAAACTGACAGATGAAAATCAATCCTGATCAGTGAGCATTTAATAAGTGGGTGGACATTTTCTAATGAGGAGGTGGGCTAAAAGTCTTCAGCTCCTCCTGCTGAAAGTGTGATTTGATCATAAGACTCAGCTACTTCTAGGAATTGATCTCCACCCACACCAGTCAAGTTGAACAATGTGGGGGGAGGGTTCCTAGGGCATGAACCTAATGCTTTTGGGGCTGTAGTTCACCTCGATTATATTGTATTTATACTTTGATCAGAAGAAAGCTATCCTAGTTGGGTGAGGTTCTGCCCAAGATTGAGGAGAATGTTGCTGGAGGATTAGGCCAGTCTCATCATCAGTCCTGTCCTTCAGAAACTGATTTGACTGGTTCCTGCATGATAAAATAGAAAGGAAAAAAAGCTCAATCCTTATTTAGTTATTAATAGTAGAAAAATAATCATTTCTCTCATTTGTATTCTAGGGACTGTATTAAGTGCTGTGGATACAAAAAGAGGCAAAAGACAGTCCCTGCCCTCAAGGAGTTTAGGATTATCAGAAGGATACAATATGCAAAGAAATGTATAGGAAGCAAATTATATACAGCCTAAATAGGAAATGATTAACAGGAAAAAGACACTAGAATTAAGAGGGATTGGAGAAGGCTTCCAGTAGAAGGTGGAATTGTAGTTGAGATTTAAAGAAAATCAGGGGGAGATCAGTAGTCAGAGCAGAGGAGGGAGAGCATTGCAGGCACAGAGGAGAGCCAGAGAAAATGCCCAGAACCAGGAGATAGAGTGTCTTCTTCCCGGAACAGTCAGAAAGGCCAGTGTCACTGAATCAGAGTATGTGTTGGACCAGTAAGGTGTAAAAATATTGGACAGAAAGGAGGGAGGTAGATTATTAAGGGCTTTGGATGCTAAAGCATTTTGTGTTTGCTCCTAGGGGCAATAGGAAGCCGCTGGAGTTTATTGAGTAACAGAGTAATTGAATAGGACCTGCATTTTAGGAAAACCATTTTTTAGTGGTTGAACGGAGGATGGATTGGAATAGGGAGAGACTTGAGGCAGACAGACCCACCAGACTGTTGCAGTAATTCAGGTATAACATGATGAGAGCCTAGACTAGTAGTGGCAATGTGAGAGGAGAAAAAGGAACGTAGTTGGGAGGTGTTACAAAGATGAAATCCTCCTTGACAACAGATTTGGATGTGGAGGGATGAGGGTGAGGAATCCTGGATGACTCCTAGGTGATAGATCTGAGGGACAAGGATGAAGATGTTGCCTTCTACAGTAACAAAGAAGGTAGGAGGCAGGGAAGATTTAGGGGTAAAAGAATAATGAGTTCTGTTTTGGACATATTGAGTTTAAAAAATGAATGTTAAAATTTGTCTTTACGTGTAATTGGATAAAAAAAATTTTTTTTAATGTAATTATGCAGCTAGGTGGAGCAGTGAATAGAAAGTACTGTCCCTGGAGTCAAGAGAACCTGAGTTCAAATCTAGCCTCAGAGTCTTGACACTTACTAGCAGTGTGACCTTGGGCAAGTCACTTAACCCCGATTGCCTCACCTCCCCCCCCCCCTCCAAAAAAATTTAATTAAATAAAGGAAAAATAGTGAAATGTAATCTCATTGGTTTATAAGATCAGAGATTGAGGTTCAAACCCTAGATGCATATAGTACAATCCCTCATTTTATAGATGAGGAAAGAGATTATGACTAAAAAGATTTTGATTTTGCTTAAGTGGCAGAGACAAGACTTGGGCCTCAGCTACCATTATAACAGTGTAGGTTCTTTGTCTAAAGTTGTGCATCGCTTATCCTTGTCCTTTCATAAATCTTCCATAGAGGATCAATCCATAATGCTGGAGACTTTCCTCTAAGTCTTTTAATATTTTGTTGATAATACCACTGCAACAAGAAGGATAGCTGTCTTTTATCCACCACTCTTACTATACGACCAACCTATCTTCTTTTGGGATTATATATGTCTTTTATTTCATCATTGTTATTTATTGTGCATAAGTCCTTGTTGATATGAAGCAACTTATTTACATGTACCATGCAACTTCCTATTGCTTTGGAAGTCATTTGCCATTGTGTTTCTTCAGAGACTGTTGTGTTCCATGATTGATAGACATATGGCATCTTACTGGGAGAATGTGAGCATTGAAAAAGTGGATTTCAGTAGGAGGGAAGAGTTTGTACTTATTGAACACACAGCATTTTCTTAAATATTATCTAGCTGCTCTTATCTCTTTCAACTTTAGGGCCAATCGTTGTCCATTTTCAGTTAGGTATAATGTACTAATAAATTAAACTGAATTCACATGTCCATTCAGCCACATCATAATCTTGAAAATGTATATTCTTCATCCATTTTTTTTTCACTGTGTGAACTGCTAAAACAAGTCTCTCTGAAGACTCGATGGGTGGACTATAACAACAATTTCTTAATTGGTGTTCTTGTATATAGTTTCTTCTTTCTGGTACACATAGCTACCAGAATATTCTAAGCATGTTACTCTCCTGTTCCAGAATCTGCTGTAGCTACATATTATTGCAGAGTAATACATGAACTCCTGAGGTTGGCATTTTTAAAGGACTTCACCCTAGTCTAACTTAGACTTAGTTAACATTCCTCTGTCCTTCAGATATTCTGAGTTCCAGACATACTGACCTATTTCCTATTCCCCCAAATTAGCATTGCATTCCTGCCTCCTCATTTTTCCAGAGACCATTTTACATTCTTAGAAAGCATTTCCTTTTAGTTCTGCCAGTCAAGCACAGACTCAGGAAAGAGAGTCAGGACACATCCACATCCACATTGATGTATTTGGATAATGAACCAGCAAACTGAGAAGGAAGAGTCAGATGGGTAAGAGAAAAACCAGGAAAGAGTAGTATTCTAAGAAGCCAGAGAAGACAGAATGGTCAGCAGTGTCTTATGCTGCCAAGAGATCAAGACTGAAGAAGAATGAGAAAAAAATTATTGAATTTGGCAAGTAAGCAATGAAATGAATAAAAGAAAAAGCTTTTATTAAAGGCTTACTATGTGGCAACAGGACAGATAGTAGTGCAGTGGATAGAGTGCCAGGCCTAGAGAGAGGAAAACTTGAGTTCAAATGTGGCCTTAAACATTAGCTTTGTGACTCCAGGCAAATCACTTAACCCTCTTTTGCCTCAGTTTTCTCTATAAAATGAGCTGGAAAAGGAAATGGCAAAATATGTCAGTATCTTTGCCAAGAAAACCCCAAATGGGATCACAAAGAGTTGGACATGATTCAGATAACTGAATAGCAACAAAATGTGGCACTGTGCTAAGCCTTAGGGATACAAATGCAAAAACAAGGCAACCTCAGTGTCCAAAGGAGATACAATTCTAATAGCAGAAGATAACACATCTAGAGTTAGCAGGTAGGAAGCAGAGGGACAGGTGGTAGGTCTGTGGTGGCCTGGTTTGGAGATGGTTGGGAAGTGATGCGGTGGGTTGGTCTTCATAAAAAAAGATTCCAGAAGTTTGTGGAGACTGGTAGAAGGGTCACACAAGGAAAGCTGCAGAGTTGGGAATAAGGATCACTGGGGAAGTCAGTGTGAGCTCACCCAAATTAACTTGAAGCCAGCCAACGCTGTGATCAGAGAAGTTGCAAGTGAGCATGAGCTCCAGCAACCAGAAGTCTGATCCTAGTCCCTGTGTGTCAGAAAAGAAATGGGGAACAGAGCCATTCCCCAAAGGCAGCAGAGATATAGGGCCTGGCCATGCACTTGATAAAACACTTGGATCAGATATGATCAAAATGAGTACATGATTTAGTCATAAAGGATGATATAAGTCAATTAGGGGAGCAGGGAAAATTTTACTTGTTCTGTGGATAAGGAAAGAGTTTATAACCAAACAAGAGACAGAGAGGATCAAAAGAAGTAAAGTGAATAATTGTGATTTCACGAAATTAAAAAGGTTTAGCCCAAACAAAAATTTCACGAAGTTAAAAAGGTTTAGCCCAAAAATTAAAAGGAAAACAGTCAACTGGGGAAAAATTTTATGACAAATTTCTCTGGTAATGGTGGTAATGGCCTCATTTCTTAAACCTATAGGAAACTGAGTCAAATTTATAAAAAAAGAAATGCCATTTCCCCAAATAACAAATGTCCCAAGGATATTAACAGGTAGTTTTCAGAAGAGGAAACCAAAGGTATGAATTGTTATATGAAAAAATGCTCTAAATCACTACTGACTAGAGAAGTGCAAATTCAAACAACTCTAAGGTATGCTAATATGCCAGAAAAGGAAAATGACAAAAGGCTGGAGGGGATGTGGAAATGAGGACACTAACACATTGTCAGTGGAGTTCTGAACTGATTCAGCTATTCTGGAAAGCAATCTGGAACTATGCCAAAAGGGCTATAAAACTACGAATAGTCTTTGACCCAGCGATACCACTACTAGGCCTATATCCCAAAGAGAACAAATGAAAAGGACGTATATGTTCAAAAACATTGGTAGTAGCTCTTTGTTGTGATGGCAAAGAATTGGGAAATTGAAGGGACGCGTATCAGTTGGGGAATGGCTGAACAAGTTGTAGCTTCTGATTGTGATGGAATACCATTGTGCTGTAAGAAATGATGAGTGGGATACTTTCAGAAAAAAACCTTGGAACACCTATATGAACTGAGGCAAAGTGAAGTAAACAGAACCAGGAGAACAATGTAAAAGTAACAGCAATATTGTAATAAAAAACTTTGCTACTCTGATCAATACAATGGTCTAATTCTGAAGGACTCATGATAAAAAATTCTATTTACCTCCAGAAAGGTAATGATGACTTCTTTAGTGCAAATTGAAATTTATATTATTTTACTCTATTTTTCTTCCTTTTTTTTTTTTTGCAACATGGCTAATACGGCAATTTGTTTTTAATGATTTCACACGTATAAGTTGATGTCCTATTGCTTGCCTTCTTAATGGGGGGGGCCCTAGAGGGAGAGGATTTAGAACTGAAAATAGAAAAAAAAAACCACTAAAAAAATAAATGTTTGACATTAACCCCCTTTTCCTCCCCTCCCCCCCCAAAAAAGCACTTGGATCACAGAAGGGACGAGATGAACTAAGCACTTGTATCATCAGGGCAAGGGAGATTGCAGGAAGCTTAAGACCAGTGTAATCTCCAACGTGGGATTGTCATGCCACAGCAGGGGATGAAACCAGCTCCTGATTAGGAATCATTCAGGAAGAAGAAGAAAGTCTGGCAGAGGTCAAAACCTCTGGTGGACAGCCAGGAAAGTGGTTGAAAATAGATGCAGAGCACCGGACTTTCTACCAACTACCTCATCTAGATTGGCAGCAACAACAGTGTCCAAACTAGAGGGAAATGAGATTTTTTTTTAAAAGCCTACTCAACCTGTACAAGAATGACTTGCCTGAACATAAAATCCTAATCTAAGAACTGAAGCAGAAAATATGAGAAAACAGAAGAAAATTTCAAACAATAAAAAAAAAAATACTATGGGTTAAGATAAGCCCCAGAGATAAATGCAGGTGAAGAGAGAAACCCCACCACAACTTCAAGCAGAGTTTCACAAGGAAAAAATGGTTTGAATACAAGAACTCTGATGGTTACTGGACATAATGAAATGAGATTTTTACAATTGTAAATGAAATGAGAGTTTAAGAGGAAAAAAATGGAAAGGAGGTTGGCTATCTTAGAACAGAAAGTGAAAAACCTTAAATAGTATATTACCTAAAAACAGAATGGACAGAACTTAATCACTCTAAGTAAGAGATAAGAAATATTAGAACAAATTGAGAAGGTTTTAAAAAAAATTAGAAAGCTCCAGGTATCTACTATTCAAAACAACCGATCTGGGAAATAGGTCAAGGAAGAAATAATTTAAGTGCCCTTGAACATCCTGAAAAGCATACCCAAACAGTTTCTTGAACTCCATGTGTTAAGAAATCATTTAAGAAAATTGCCTAGATTTATAAGAGCTACAGGATTAAACAAAATGTTGATAGCATGAACTTGAGAGGAGGGGGAGGAAAGGTCGTTGAGTGAGGGTGACAAGCCAAGGTTTTAGAAGAAATGACTCTCTAATTCAGAAGACCAGTGTGATGGGAAGTATGAAAGAGGATGCAGTCATATTCTTTATTATGGCATGATGTAGTATGATCTGTGTGAAACCAAGTTTCTGAGGGCTAAAAGGTTGGAAGGAAGAGATCTGAAATAAAGGAAAGATTGTTAGTTATGAACTGGGAATCCAGAGGATGTAATGGATAAGGTGGCCAGAGTTGAAGTGAGACATCCCAAGGTTTTGGCCTGGGGAGGATAGCAATGGGAGATATGAGGTGAAGGAGGGAATGATTTTGTTTTGTTTTGTTTTTTTTAAAAAGGTCATATTGTTTCTACTTACTAATGAAGTGCAGAAGCCAAAGCCGCAGCCATAAAGACCCTGAAGGAAGGAGGAGAGAAATGACCAAAGGTCTCTAATTGCTTCCCTCCTGCCAGTAGGGAGATTTCAGTTATTTGCACCACATTGGCATAATAGCATTGAAGAAATTTTAATCAACAGATTAGTTAACTATTTTGCTCTGCTTCTCTAGGAGAAAGTATTATCCTTTTGTCTACTAAGTAGTTTGTTTCAAGCACTATTTTTTTCCCTCTAATTTCTATGCTCAGAGTCTTTTTTTTCATCAATGCAAAATGCTCAGTGGAATAGTTTCTCTTTTTTTTCCTAAACATTTATCAAACATATGCAAGTGCTAATAGGTATGGATTAAATAAGAAATGTAGAGTAGAGCCCCCGCTGTTATGAAGAACTTTTATCCCCCAAAAAAGAACAAGTTTGACATTAGCTGTTCAATTTACAACTCATGATCTATATTGTGTTGCTGCTTGCTCTTATATTACACCTAAAATTAAAGAATTTGTGTGCACAACACTGTTATGTGATGGGCCTGTTCCTGTGTGTCAGATGTTTAAGACGTTGCTTTTAATTAGCTGACACTAAAGGTTCATAATGTATGCATGTATATAGACAGATATATACTTATGAATACACTATGTTTATGTGCACATATGTGTGTATGATAGATCCAAAAAGATCTTAATTAATGGAAAATGACTCAATATCACTAGAATGGTGAGAGCCTTGGGCCAGAAGGACAGTTAAGATGCTTTTACAATAATCTAAGTCAGCAGTTCTCAACCTGTGGGTTGCGACCCCTTTGGGGATCGAACGATCCTGTCACAGGGGTCGCCTAAGACCATCGGAAAACACAAACAAAAAACAAAGCAGCAAGGTTTGGCAACTCCCACACAGTCACCTCAAAATACCCATAAAATATGACTCTAAACAAATTCTAGAGCTCTAAAATGCACACAAATATACTTTCCACTGAAGGCAGCTTGGCTAGGAGGGACCATCTCAGCGCTGGGAGCCAAAACCAGTCCAGCCTGAAACTGCATCTTTGCCCCAGGGGTGGCTGAATGAGTCGAACCGAGCTGGAGCTTGAGGAGAGCGGATCTGCGGCAGCTGTGGCAGTTTCCAGAATTATCAAGCCATAAGAAAAAAGGACAAAGTGTAAGGTCAATGGAACTCAGATAAAATTGGGGGAGAAAAGCAGGTCTGGCCAAACTGCCTCCAGGGCAAGGAAGCGGCAGAAGCGGAGGCCCTGCAGCCACCTCCACGTTGCTGCTTCAGAGCTCCCAGCCTGCAGACTGCAGGGGGGCCAGGTGATCGTTGAGAGGCCTGGATCCAGATCATGGTCTTCTGTGGTAGTCCTGGGTACGTTATCAGTGAGCCTAAGCTGGTGGGGGCTACAGCAGCCTCCTAAAAGCTCCAGCAACTGGGAAAACCCCAGTGATTTGGGACAGAGCTTTCCCCTCTGGAAGCAGAGTTCCACAGAGCTAAAAAATCATTGACTGGCCAACCATTAGCAGACAAAGGAAGCAAAGTAAGAACAGCAACCAAACTCTAGATTCCTTCTTTGGGGAAAAGAAGGATCAAAGCAAGGAATGGGAGGAAGACAACACAATCAGAACTCACGCACCAAAAGCTTCCAAGAAACGTGAAGATTGCCTAAAAGCTAGAGATCAGCTTAAGAAGGATTTTGAAAACCAAATGAGAGAAGTGGAGGAAAAATTGGGAAGAGAAATAAGAATAATGCAA
>CM053587.1:205808887-205826489 GCA_028646515.1 Pseudochirops corinnae
ATATATATATATAAGCTTCTCTCTATTACTATACTCTTCTTAGGATGTGCCACTTGGTACACCACATCAGCAGCAGAAAGCAAGGCGAATTACTTAAATAATATTTGTTCAATGTGTTTCTTTTTCAGTGTATTTTTATTTAAGAAATGATGCTTGACAAAGCCTTAGAACTATTATTACACTTTAAGCTGCAAAATATTAAAAAATATCCAAAAAGGCACATAAATTTGCCTTAGATAGCATTCCTACTATACAGACACAAATCTAGCTACATTTTTCCACCACAATAAAACCACAATATTTTTAATTGTATACATAAGCTTTTTGTTTTTCTTACACTTCACTCATCACAAAGTTATGGCTACTTTTTGCTATCCCTGAAGACAGTTACATGGTTATATGATATACTTTCAGAGGTATTAACACAAAGCTAAGAACTATTATACAACCCTGGTTTAACAATTAAGTTTAAATCTGAATATATCTAGGGACAGGATTTCCATCTCACAAAGAAGCCCATTCCAATGGGCATCTCTAACAGTGGCAAAGTTATTTCCTTATTCTTACTTAAAATGTAACTCCCTGAAACACAGTCCTGTCATCTGAAACTACAGAATTACACTAACCCCTCTGCTATAAGAGGGCTCTTTTGCCTTCTCCAGGCTTAAGGTTTCCAGTTTATTTAGCTACCTCTTATTTGATATGTTTTCCAGTCCTATCACCATTCTGTTTATCCTCCTGCTTACGTAGTGATATTTCTCTTGAAATGTGATGCTCATAACTGAACATGTTGCTCTCTATGTAGTCTATCCAACAAAGGCTAAATAGCAGTACTGTTACTTCCCTTCTGCTATACTTCTCTTGTAATGTCTGTAGTTTTTTGCTGTGTGTGTGTTTTTTAAAATATACTTTGGATAACAATATACAAAAGCTGAGCTTTCCCACTATTTCCAGATAAGAGTGGGATACTCCAATTACACAAATTTATGCTATACTCACAACAGTAACCTTTTTTTTTTTTTAAATTTTTTTTTTTTTGGCAATCACAATACTCTTAAGCCTGCAGTTAGCTAGGCATTTATCAAAGTTTGTTTTGGTTTTTTCCCCCTACATTTGCAATGTTTACACCACTGTGTATGGAGAAAAAACTTTAACCTAAAGGAATGAGTTTACATTTATGATTATTCAATTTCATAGTGCTAAATTTGAACCTGTAATCAAAATCCAAAGAATTAAGTAGAATTTTTTCCACAAGTAGGAATATCCTTTAAAAAAAAAAAGCAGACCAAAATCAAAATGTTTCCATTTATATCAGTTCTTGCTTTAAAAAAAAAAAAATCTACTACCCACAAACCATAAAACACCACAATTTATAAAGATACTCTCATCCTAATTTAAGATACATTAATCTCATAGATTAGAAGTAGTATCGAGCAGGGGATTGAGGATTAACCTTGGAATCAAGAAGACCTGGTACAAAACAAGGTGGTTAGATTAAATGTCCTCAAAGCTTTTTTCCAGCTCGATCTGCTGATCCGATGACTAGAGTTCAAGTCCTACTTCTGACATTTACTAATCTATGGGACCTTGGGCAAGTCACTTGAATTCCTAATTTATCTCCAGCAGCTAAGTCTACTAATTGTAGATCAGTTGTCAATCTGCTGTAGTGGAAAGAATTTCCAACATCTGGAGTTCTTCAGTGAAATATCAGAGACACACAGAGACATGAACACAAACACAACAGAACAAGAACTACCCTAAAAAGCAAAAGTGTATTTGGAAATCAGGCTTTAAAACTAAATAAAAATGTCTACTCCCACCTAGAGATGCCACTGTCAGGCATGTATCTGAAACAGGTCAAAGACAGAAAAAAAAATGTCCTTTATATACAAAAATATTAACAGCAGCAGTTTTACAGTAGTTAAAAACTAGAAACAAAATAGGAAACCACTGATTGAGGAATGACTAAATTTGTGGTACCTGAGTGTAATGAAACCTTATTATGCCTTAAAAAATGATCAGTGTGAAGAATTCAGAGAAGCATAGGGAAGACTTAAATTAGTCAATTCAGGATAAAGTAAGCAGAACTGTGAAAACAATAGGAACATAACTACTATCTATACAAAACAAAACTGAACACCACATAATTATAATGATAATTATAATTTAAAAATATAATTTTTCTCGTTGCAGAGAAGAGTTAATAAAATACACTTCTTTCATCACTTCATTGAAAATGTATGAGAGTACTGGTGTAAAATATTGCACGTGCTATCAGACAGTACACTGTTGGTTGGTTTTAATGAATTGCCTTTCTTCTCCAACACTTTTAATTTTTTGTTACAAAGGAAAGCTAGAGTAGAGAGTGGGGAGAAAAGAATTTATTTAGCAATGAAGGTGATATGAAAACAGAACAGATAAAAAGAGAATTTTATATGGATGCAACATAAAAGAATAGCATGGATGCTAAAGTCAGGCTTCTTTATTCTGATGTGACAGGAGAAGTGACTTCTCACTTGATGGCCAGCAGAGGGAACCCTCTGACCTAACATCTCTTTTCTACCACCACTCTTCTGCAAGGGGAAAGGATCATGTTCCTAAAATACTATTTGAAGTTAAAAGGGTCATTAGTGTCATCTAGCCCAATCTCATCTTACAGATAAGGAAACTCAAGCCCACAGTTATACAGGTGTTAAAAGGCAGAGGTGGGATTTGACCGAAGCTCTCAAATCCAGTGCTCTTTTACATTTCCCCACTACTCATATTCATTAAATTTTACCTCTTACAATCAATATCTTTTGTAGACACATCCAATTTTATCACTTTTCCTCTTTCCCCTCTGGAATCCAACTCCTGACCAAAAACAGTTTCCTTCCCCCTTTTTATTCTATCTGTAGATTTTTTTTAAAACTGTAATTCAAATATTTAAGCAACTCTGGGGGAAGGAAGATACAAAGTTTAGATCAACTAGCTGTCACTTCTTGCATTGCCTCATGAGGGGTGATGCACAAATAACTGTAACATAAAACAATTCATAAGAGCATAAGAGGTATGAGCAAAATATTGTGTAATGGGAGTGGGGGACCAGAGGGATGGGAGGTAGAGAACCAAGAAAGGCTTACAATAAGCTGAGAGGGGAAGAAAAGAAAGACCATACTAGCTATTTGTTGTTAGTCGTTTTCATTCATGTATAACTCTTCATGACTCCATCTGGAGTTTTCTCGGCAAAGATATTGGAGTGTTTGGTCATTTCCTTGTCCAGCTCATTTTACAGATGAAGAAACTGAGGCAAAGAGGTTTGAGTGACAACTAAGGCAAAAAAGGTAAGAGATGACTAGAATGTAGAGAGCTTTGAATGAAAGTTACTAAACCAATTCAAGTAAATGGTAATAAGTTCTAAATCGGTTTGCAAAGGAAACAGAGGGGAAGATAACAAATGTATTGTAAAGGCAGAATTGGCAAAATTTGCCAACTGGCTGGATGAGAGGAGGAGGCTGGAAAAAGTTTCCAACAAGTTATCAGGGTGACTGGTAGTACCATTAACAACAAATGAAGGAAGGGGTATAGGTTTGGGCCATGTTGAGTATAACATCCTGATAGAGATGCTCTTTACATAAGTTGAGATACAGGTCATGCAGGAGTCATCTGCACATAGATTATAACTGAAAATGAAAACTGATGAAATAAGCTATTTATAAAGCACTTAGTACAGGGTCTGTCACATGGTAAGTGCTTAAAGCTTATTCCCTTCCCTCTCCCTTTGAAAATAAAGAACTGAATAAAATTGTAAAGGAAGAAATATAAAGACAGAAGACTGACATGGTCAGAACTTGGAGAGTATACCCACTTTAAGAAGGAAGAGAAGTCAGCAAAGGAATAAATGAAAAAGTATAAAATTAAATGTTCCAGGCACTGAACTAAGTAACCAGAACACTACAAAAAGCATGACCTTGAGGAAATTACATTTTACTATGCTAAATCAAAACATATAATTGAGTGGTGGCCAGTAAGGGATGGTTTTGGTTAGTGAAGTTGAAGGGATGATGAAGAGAATCAACTAGCAAGTGACTGACACAACCTTTCTTAGAATGGAAATGTTGATTTAATTAATATTCCCCAGACAAGAAGTAAAAAGGAGGGCAGAAAAGGGCAAAGAATGATGAAGCCTTAACAATCAGAAGCCCAGGGCTCCCAGCAAAGAAGACAGAGAAGAAGTAATGAAGTAAGTAGAAAGCCAAGAGTGAAAGGAAGAGAGAATATCCAAAAGGAAGGGAAGGTGGGCATCATTTTCTGCAGAGGTTAAGGAGGAAGAGGCCTACAAAAAGGTCATTGGGTTAAGGAAAATTCCAGAGAAGATTTAATAAGACATATCAACAAGCTCTCTTCTATCACAGCAGAGGTTGAGGTATGTATACTACTAGGACAGAATATTATATATGTTGCTAGCCCAGTCTCTGTATTAAATGTTTTTTCCTAAATGTTCTCCTTTGTCCCAAAGGAGGAGGTGGGAAAAAATTCCTTCAATATCAAGACAAAAATATATCAATAAAATTTTAAGAGAGAAAAAAATCCAATCTAATCCAAGCAGTATTTGCTAAGCACCTACTATGTGTACCAGGCACTGTGCTAAGAACTGCAGTGAAAAAAAAATCACTAGATTTCACAATTAAGTTACTGCTAACATCAGAGAAAAATTTCAGTGGAAGCCAAACCTCAATGAAAATTCTAAAAAGTGAGTAAGTAATATGATACATAGACCTAATTTTGATCAATGGGCATGAATGAATGGGAAAAAAACAAAAAATATGTAAGTATTTTCATGTGCAAAGCTCAAGGGATAGAAATGAAAAGGTAAGACAGTCCCCTTTCTCAAAGAATTCCCATTCTAACAGAGGAGATAAAGCACAGAAGGTTTCAGCTATAAGTAAGATGGAGAGGTTCCATGGCCCTTACGGTATAGGTGCAAAGCAGATGGTAATACTACTTCCTTAAAGTCATTTCCATGTTATTGTGCTATAACAAAAGATGAGCAGGCGGGCTTCAGAAAAACCTGGAAAGACTTCTATGAACTGATGCTGAGTGAGGAGAGAGAACATTGTACACAGCTATAACCGCATTGTGCAAGGGCTAACTTTGACAGACTTGGCTCTTCTCAGCAATGCAAGGTTCTAAGACAATCTCAAAAGGCTCATTCATGATGGAAAATGCTATCCACATCCAGAGAAAGAACTACAGAGTCTGAATGCAGATGGAAAAATACTATTTGATCTCTTTTTTCTTTTGTTTTGTTTCTTCTTTCTTGTGATTCATTCCATTGGTTATAATTCTTCTTCACAAAATGACTAATGTGAAAATATGTTTAATATGAATGTATATGAAGAGCCTATATCAGACTGCATGCTGCCTTGGGGAAGGGTGAGAAAATTTAACACTCAAAAGCTTATGAAACTGAATGCTGCAAACTAAAAATAAATAAATTTTTAAAACTTTTTTAAAAAAGAATCTAGTTTACAAAAAAATAAAGTCATTTCCATGATAAAACCACGTCAATTGTTTATGTTAAATTTTTTGACAAAAACTTTCTTTTCTGGGTTCTTGGTAGCTGTGACTGTATCACCTGCAGGAGCAGTCACCAAGCTGTACCTCCACAAAGGGTTATATATGAGTATATCCATTTTAGTCAATGAAATAGAATGCTAAGTTTGAAAATGAAATTAAACAAAGAGCTAGTGTCAACCTCTAAAGCCCTTCACCAAAGTCCAAAGTCTCCAACTACTTGATAATTAAGCCTGCTTTTCCTCAAGTACCACCATCTAACGTAAAACACTTTTTATTAAGCTCTATTTTATTCTATTACTAATATTGCAATGATGTTATTTTCCATCTTTCAATCATAAATGTAAAGAATTATAATTAGTTCTTAATGAATTACTTATAGGAAAATGTACACTAATTTCCAATCAAATGACTTACAAATAAACTTGAAACACAACCTGTTCATAAACTAAGGTCACCTTGTACTCAAACCTAGTTCACAACGTCAGTGTTATCTCTGATTCTTTACTATCCTTCACCCCCACAGACATCACAATGATAATAGCAGCTAACATTTATATAGTGTTTATTATTCGCCAAGTACTGTGCTAAGCAGTTTACAATTATTATCTCATTTGATCCTGGGAGGTAGGTGCTATTATCTCAATTTTACAAATGAATACAGTGAAGCACAGAGAGGTTAAGTGACTTAAGAAGGGTCACATAGCCAGTAAGCATCTGAGGCTGCATTTAAACTCAGGTCTTCCTGACTCCAGGTCTAATGCTCTATCTACTGCACCACCTAGCTATTTCTATATTTGTAAGAGATCTCATTCATATATACACACATATATATGTGTGTGTATGTATATAGTATGTATGTATGTATTATACATGTATAACCCTTTCTCTCTATTCCCATAGCATTAACCCTAGCTCAAGTCTCTATCACCGTCACATAAACTCCTGTTTGCCATGTAAAGCTCTTCACAATCTACATATTACCTTCCACTCATTACTAAATTCCACACAAATCATACTGACCTACATACAAGGCCCTATATCCTATCTTTGTACTAGCTGTCCCTCATGGCTGGGATGTTCTCCCTACTCACCTCCACTTCCTTAACAGCTTTCTTCAAGACTTAACTCAAGCAGCACTTGAAGCAGAAGGCTTCTCCTTGGTCTCTTCAACTGCTAGTACCTTTCCCTCTGCATTTGTCTTATATATACCTATTTATATACATGTTGTCTCCTTCATAATCTTAAGGGTAGGGGTCTCTTTTCACTTTTTCTTTATACCTTTAGTGCTTAGAACAGCACCTGGTATAGTATTAAGTAGGTAACAAATGTTTGTTGATTGATAGAAGCTTACCCTAATATCAAGCTTAAATTTGCCTCTGTCACTTCTTCTATCCATTGCTCCTTGCTCTGCCCTCTGGGTCAAAATATAAGTAGAATCTCTCTTCCACATGGCAGTCCATCAAAAACCTGAAGAAAGCAATCATATGCCATCCCACAATCCCAGTTTCTTCAACCAATTTTCATATGACACAGACTCAAAGTCTTTTACCAGACTGGTTGCCCTACTCCGGATACCCTCCAGCTTATCAATCTCCTTCCTAAATCATGATGCACAGAACTGAATATAATACTTCAAAATAAGGTGGAATAGAAGCAGAATACCGAGGAACTAGAACTTACTTGTTCTTAGAAGTTATGCCTCTTTTAATGCAGTCTGAATCTGCATTATCTGTTCCAATGTTGGCTTGCAGGTCACTAAAACCGCTACAATCTTTTTTCAGACACACCTGCCATCTAATTATGCCTCCTCAATATATTGCTAATCCTAAACTGTCTAATGTCACTAGGACAATATAGGTGTTATACTGATCACAACAATGTAAGATCATGTTAAAATAAGTCACAGAGATAGATTTCTCTAGCCCATATCACTTGAACCTAATACTGTCTCTTAAAGTACTTTAGTTTCTGAATTTTGAAAAAGGGAGATAGACTATATTTCCATCATTAAGTTCAAAGGTGGCTTAAGGTGGCATTGCCAAGGAAGAGAGCTGATGAATATAGATTTCTTTAGCATCCTATGCCTATACCAAACAAAAATTCATTTAACTGAGCTTCGAGTACCGTCTCAGAAAAAGATGTATGTGGTTATAGAACAGGAAACAAAAAAGGCAAAACAAAGTATCACTGATTTCCATAAAAGAAATTACTATGTTTGATACTATTATTGCATCTCAACAACAACAAAAATAGAGCAATGTTATAGAGAATTGAAGCTATGTCTAAAAAGGTTATTAAATACCAGAAAAATTTTACTCCTCCTGGTTTGGCTCTCAAAAATAAAAATAGAAGAATCATTATAACTCCTAAAATGATCATTCTTCATTTTAAAGCAAAGAGTCCAAAGCTATTCTCAATATTTTTATACTCGGTACCCATCTTCAACAAGCAAATTAGGCAAATTAAGTCAATTTTTTTTCTGCTTAAGCACAATGTAAAAGAAAAATAGTATGTAAAAAGAACATTGGACTAAGAGTCAAGTTACTTGGCTGAGTCCTAACTCTATTCAGCTATGTAACCAAGGACAAAAGTTTTAGCTCTCAAAAGGGTCCATTTTCCTCCTCTATTTAAACACTTGTTATACCAAAGCAAAGGTTGGTTAACCTTTCTTGTGACATATCAAATGACATACTGTAAATGCTTAGCACAATGCGTGGCACATAGTAGGCACTATATAAATGCTTATTCTTTTCCATTCACCTTCCCTCATAGACCATTTTTAGTAGTCTAGTGATAATTATGGGACCTTTGTAAGAATGTTTTTAACAAAATAAAACAAATACAGTTACAAAGGAAACATTATATTGAAACTAAAATGTAATTTTTTTTTCTCCATCCAAGTTCACAGACTCCCAAAATCTATCTATAGACCCTGGGGTAAGAACTCTTAGACAAATATCTTAAATCCCTTCCTATTCTAAAACTCCAAATTCCATTACTTTATTGCAAATTTTGCTATTTATTATGAATATTCCATTAGTTTTTTTTAAAAAAGTTTTATTACTAAGATTCTTTAGTAAGGTCATTATGAATTATCTACTCTTTTACTCTTCTATTACCCACCAAAAGAAAAATCATTTTCTTTTTTTCAAAAAATGTTTATTGATTTAGTGTAAACATATATACATATATATGTGTATAGATATATGGTTTTTTTTTCCTTTTTTTTTTTGGAGGGCAATTAGGGTTAAGTGACTTGCCCAAGGTCACACAGCTAGGGGTGTGTGTGTGTGTGTGTGTGTGTGTGTGTGTGTGTGAAGTGTCTGAGGCTGGATTTGAACTCAAGTCCTCCTGACTCCAGGGCCAGTGCTCTATTCACTGCACCACCTAGCCGCCCCAGAAAAATCATTTTCAGCCTGAAAGTAAATGACACTAATTTAGCACTAAAAGTCTAGCTATCAGAGGCAGATCTGGCCTAAACATAAACAGAGGTATGTCAAGTGTTCAACAATTTGGTCACTTCCCATCTAAGAACAATTTCTGAGAGTTGTTACTAGAAGCAGAAACACACAATACAAATGAAGTTAAGCTACACTGCAGAATCTCAAAGGGGTCAGCTTAAAGATAAAAAAATAAAAAACAGTGGAAGATAAAATAAATATATTTAGCCTCCCTCAAGAAAATTTTAATACAAAAATATATGAAATTTTGAAAATTTATTTTTAATGCTTCTTTACAGCATTCCTTTAAAAATGCACTCTCCTAGTAAGTCAATTTATGAAGAATATACAAGTCTTTTTTTTTTGAGCTACTTTTTTATCTTTATTTTTTAAAATAAGTTTTTAGTGATGTCTTTTGTTTCTTACAATCACCATAGTTATCAAGTATCTCCCCCTCTCCTCAAAGCCATCCTCTATAACAAATAGTATTTTTATAGAGGAAAAAAAAAATCAGCACAACTGATATTCATTTAAAAAAATCTGAAAAGATGTACAATGTGTAATGCCTACGGACCCCTCACCTTTCTCAAGGAGTGGATTGGGGGGGTGTCTTATCATATCTCTTCACCTGAGTCCTGCTTGATCTTCATAATTTTGTTATATTTACTTTTGATTTTTTTGCTGTGTAGTTGTTCTTTCCATTTACATTGTTTTAGTTATTGTGTATATATTTTTCTTGGCTCTACTTTCTTCACTCTGCATCAGTTCACATAAATCTTTCCATGTTTCTCTATGTTTATCACACTCATCATTTCTTACAGCACAATAATATTTCATTATATTCATGTACCACAATGTATTTAGCCATTGCCCAATCAATGGGTTCCAATTCTCTGCTATCCAAAAAAGTGCTGCTATAAACATTTCACTATATCCGGAGACCACACAAGTTTTCAAAATAAGATACCTATACTCTTGTCCTCTCTGCCTTTTAATTTTTCCACACAGACTACCAGCACAGTAAACAGGTGGGATAAACTAAAATACAGGTTGCCTGGACAGTGGCATGCAGCCAATCTACTTTAAGTTCATCAATATGTATATCATGAATGAATGTAGCAGATGGACAATGAGATGGGAAAAAGCTTACGGGGGAAGATTAGGCTGGACTTCATTTCAGAAACTACGTAGTTCTTTCTACTGTGCCAAACATCTCACTGTCACAAATGCACATTTTCTATCATCAATTACATTTCTCCCAAGTGACTCCATGCAAGTCATGAAATCATTTAGACAAATAAAAATTACAAATAGCTAAAAAGTTAATACTGAGAAACAGGATATGCACAAGTAGACAGCAGGTTATTATGAATAATGAATATACCAAAAAAATGGTATAAATGAGATATATATATATATATATATATATAACCAAAAAGGAAACTCCATATACAGTTTGAAGATCTGTTTGAATCCTGATTCTTCTACTTACTTCTTTGGCCTTGGGCAAGTCATTTATTATGCTATATATAAATATAAAAATATGTATTTTTATTTTTAAATTGATTTATATTTAATTAAATTAATATGTTATATAATAAATAAAATTAATTAGTAAACCATAATTAATTTAATTAAAATTAAATTAAAACATATATTATGTTTCTTCAACTCAAAAGTAAGGCTAAAAGCCTTTTTCATCTCTGCATCATAAAATGTACTTTTGTGTTTCAGCAAGACAGAGAGACAAGAGAAAGGCCTCTGCTAAGTTGGACTATCCCTTTACACAGCACAAAATAGTAAGGCACAGAGGGGATTTCAATCTGAATTCAATCAACCCCAAAGCCTCACATTCCAAATATCCCGTATCAGAGGCTGTGGAAAGAACAAGCATAATCAACAGGTGAAGTTCAGCAATTTCTCATCCCAACAATTATTTTTGACTTGAGTTCTTCACCTTTTTTTAATCCCAGACCAAGGGTGGCTGGGGAAAGCTATGGACCCTTTCTCTTAAGATGCTTTTAAATACATAAAATAAAATATTATAGGATTATTAAAAAAACCAATATATTGAAATCCAATAATCAAAACATTAGAAGAACAAATTCACTGACCCCAGCTAAAGAATCATTTTTAATTAGAAACCATATATTCTGAAATTCTTCAGGTACCATTTGTTAACTAATTTTAAAAAAAGGTTCTTTATACAGCAACCAAACTACTTGGTTATTCTAAGAAGTCAATGTTTGATAATACATATTATACTTTCTTGGATCCTATAGAGCAGTGTTGCCAAAGTCAAATAGAAAAGATACTGACTTGGAAAATTACAAATTAACTATTTATTTTGTTAAATATATTTCAAATACATTTTAATATGATTTAGGCCTCACTCGGAAGTTTTGCTGGCTTCTTGAAGCCCAGGGCAGTGACACCTCATCGCAGAGAGCATCTTTAAATACCAAACATTCTATAAGACTCACATTCTTTATTTTAATTCTAAAGCACTCAAATAAAGAAATTAACACCCCCACCCCCACCACCTCTATATACAACTAACCACCATAAGACAAAGGAAGTAAAAAGTTTTAACTGCTTCCTGTTAAACTATAACTAGACTTGAAACATAAGCAACTGCTAGTTTTAAGAGAACCTACTGGATTATGTGATATTTTCACACTCTGTAGACTTAAAATGTGATTTTTCCAGCAACAGTCAACAGGGAAGGAAAAAACAGCTTAACTGAAATAATTAAATTAAGCAAGATTACTGATGCTAGTTTGAAGGGGGAAAAAAGGAAAAGAAGATTTTAGAAAACATTCAAAAAATCTAGACTATAATAAACAAGGTTAAAGCATTAGATAAATTGAGTTTGCAAAAACATTCTTTCCTTACAGACTTAACTTCCCCACTAAAATCCTGTGATGTCCTACGGAAATGATCCTGGGTTCTTAAAGTTTATGGTATACTAGCAGAGAACAAATCATAGCAGGTCCAAGTTAGAAAGACCCCAGGTATCCACCTGGCAACAAATCAGGGCAGTTAAGGACGAGTGTAGATAAATTCAGGTAACCCAAGTTTGACCAACAAGTGATAGGTTTTTGGTGATAGGCACAGAAACTAATGAAAACTAAGATACAGAGGGACTTTCAATGCTTCATCAGAACAATGGGTTGGAAAATCATAGGTTTCAGTTTAGAAAGGACCTCGGATGTCAAATAATCAAATTAATCTGAACTCCATTTTAAAGACAGATTATGAACTGAAGTAAAATGATTTATAAAGTAAAGTGACTTGTTCAAGTTCAAATAGATAAATCAGTGATGGCAGTATGATTTGGACCAAGACTCTTTAACTCAAAATACAGAACTCTTTACTACACCACAATGTTGCTACACCAAAGCAATCATGGCTTCTTGAAATGCTGAAGAGTACTGTCATACCATCATAAAAATTCTTCTTTTGGAATATAAATATAATCTTCATGCTTCAGTAGTAACAGTCTTCAAACTCACTATTACAGACACTTGGAGATGATTTCTAATGACCTCTTCTCACATTTGCCTTGCCCTGTTGGTTTTTTGTTTGTTTGTAATCATACTTTGCAATGTACAACACAAATAGGGGATTCTGTGCCAATGACAGCAATGTCATAAGAAAAAAAGACAAAAATAACAATGTGAATTTCAGTTCTAGAAATAAACAGATTTAAGAGGTGTTAAAAATTCTCAAATCAAAATTAGTTTAAATTTTACTCAAGTGTTTAAACATATGCATAGCATTTCTGAACTTGGCCTATAGGGCAATTTCACAACTCCTAAAACACTGGAAGTTTCTGAGACACACACAGCCTCAAAGCTACACAAATACCAGACTTTTGCCCCCTGTAACTACACCTACATAGTTTAGTGGAAAAATGACCGGCCTTGAAACCAAAAGACTTGGGTTCAAATTCAAGCCAACTCTACTACTTACTGGCTGTACTCCCTCATTAATAAAATGGAGACAGTAATATATGCAATGACAACTTTATTCAAATGTTATGAGGGTAAAAATTTTTAAATGTAAATTGACTTGTAAATCTTAAATCATTATGTAAACTATCATTAAGTTTGGGAATATGCTGATATTTTACAGACTAATCTCTAAAATATTCAAAATGCACATCACTTATAGAGGAATGGAATGGAAGTTCTTTGGGAAGAGGTACCAAAAGAATGCTGATCAAATAATCCAAGTCAGGAATTTAAAAATAATTTTTGCCTCAAAGGCTTGTTATTTTTAAGCTAACAATCTCTGTTTCATTTCTCTTTAACATCATGCTTTATTTGGTAAACAATACTGAAACAATAAAATGTCAGATTATAGGTGCTTACATGAGAGCTTCCTTTCCTTTAACATTATTTTAAACTTAATATTATTTTAAACAACTTTTTAGCTTTAATGTTGGCCACAGATATTACCTGCTGTATCACCTGCCATAAATCACTCAATGTTTCTATGCCTCATTTTCCTCATCTATAACATGTGGAAGTTGAACCAGATGATGTATAAAGTTCTTTTTCCAGGTCTCAAGTTTCAGTTTAATAATTCAGGTTCATACCACTAATATAATTTAACCTTCAAGGTTAGTATTCTGGCAAATTACCCAGTACAGGATTTTGAATTAAAAATAAGTGAAAATCGTATTTCAGCAGTCAAAATATGAAGATCTTCCTCAGTCTAATATTTACCTTTGATTTTAAACAGTTTTAAAAGTTGTCTAATTTAATTTTATTGTTAATATCTGCTAAAAGAGGATGGAAAAGCACATTGAATGGGCAGGAGGAGGAACAGAAGCATCAGATCTGTTATAGGAAAGCACAGAACTGAAAGTGGTAGATGGCAGCAAGATAAGCAATAGAAAAAGTTAAGAGAAACCCAGAAATTCAAAAGCACAGAGAGCAGTCTCAAGTCATTTAGTGATTTAGTGTAGGAGAAAATAAACCTGAAGAGCTCACAAACTCAACAGCATTGCTAAATGAGAAAGGACTCCCAAAGGCTACTCAGGAATTGAAGATCTGGTTCAACCCCCTCATTTAAAATAATAAAAAATAAAATTTAATATTTTTTTAAAAAGAAGAAACTAAGACCACATTCAAAAACTGAAGTTAATAACAAACTCAACTTATCAAGCAAATGCTATGTCACGTTTAGCATAATATGTAAGACTTCACAGAAGCATAAGTGACTTGCACAAGGTCACACAGTGAATATGTATTAGAAAAGTCATTAATACCCAGGTCTCTTCTGATTCAGATTTGCATGAAGTATTCTGAACACTATACCACAATGCCTCAAAAATTCCTATGTATGAAACAGAAATATTATGCAAAGAAAACTATGAAGGAAAAAAAAAAATCTTAGTTTCAATACCCATTTCTTAATCACAAGTGTCCATGTATGTGAAAATAAACATCCTTTGCTCCTACTGAAAAAAGTCAGGCATGCTTGTAGAAATTAAAATATATCATTCCTTGGTACACACTAATGATTATAATGAAGCATTAAACCTTAGTTCAAACAAATATAATTAGAGTTGCCAGAAGAAATGCAAACAGGGCCCTAACTAATGACTTTGCTAAATGGTCTTTCCCTAGTTAAGACTCACTGAAGATGAGTTCTCACAAACACTATGGAGCCTAATGAACAAAGCAGGAAAGCCTATGCCTGGAATGGACTCTGTCCTCACCTCTGTCTCTTACAATCCATTGTTCCCTTCAAAACTATGATTAAGTGCTACCTTTTACACAAAGCCTTTTCTGATCCTCCAGTGACTAGTACATGCCTTTCCTCCTCCCCCCAAATTACCTTCAATATATTCTTTATATGCTTATATATGTATCTTATCTCCCTCCAGAAAATATAAATTTCCTTAAGTATTGTTATTTTGTCTTTACCCCCTTAAGTTTGGGTCATTTAGCCTGTATTCCCCTAGGCCTAGTAAGGTACTTAATAATGCTCGTTGATTAATATTTCTTGGGAGAACTGTATATATAATGACATACACATGTGCACATTTTATTGATAATGGAATTTTAAAGCTAACAGAGGCATACTTGAAGATAAACCTCCTTCATTTTATAGGTAAAGATAAGACCCACCCAAAGATATCTCCTAAGGTCACAACACATGGAGAGTCAGTGGCAGAAAGGGGATTCAAAACACACAAAAAAACATGGCATGTAATAAAGATCAGGGGAAAGAAAAGTTGCCCAAAGAAGATACTATGATTAGCTTATATCAAATTAATGTGTCAAATCCTAAAAGCCAATTCTTCCTTTGACCATTCCAGATCCCATTCCATCTCTCTCCTCAATGGAAAAAGTCATCCATATAACCAATGCTTCCATTTCCTTACAACCTAGTTATTCCACCTTTAACTCCTACCACTACATTGAAACTGCCAATGGTCATCTAACTGCCAATTCAACAGCTTTTCTTACGGTTCTTTTTTATTTTCCACCACTCTGCTATATTCCAGTGCTGAACAGGACTTTCTTGACTTTGGAGAATATATACTTTACTAGTTTTCCTCCCAACTCAATAACTATAGTTTCCTTCACTGGCTCCTCATCCAGTCTTATCCACCATGTATTTATGTGCAAAGCACTGCACTAGTAGAGAGGCTGAGGAAGGGTGTTTGTTGCTTACTATTACTGTCCATGATAATCTTTTTCTTCTGTACTCTTTCTCTCTAGACAATCTCATTCACTCACTAAGGGTTTTAAAGGATTCCTCTAATGTAGAGGATTCCCACATCTATTTTCTCCAATCTTGCCCTTTCTTCTGAGCTCTGGACCTGAATATTTAGCCTATGATATATCTCCACCAGGATAGCCACTTTCAACTCAAAATGACCCAAATGATTCTTATCTTTTCTCCTAAACTTGCTTTTCCTTCTGACTTTTTCATACTTTTATTAATACTACTACCAGTCATAGGTCATCAATGTTCTAACAATTAGTTTTCAAAACTGATTCTTTCCTCTCTATCTCACATTATCCAACTCGCTGTGAAGTTTAGTTAATTATATCTCTACAAGCTCTCTCATATCCATCTTCCTCCAACTAATCCCATATCCACCACCCTAATAACACTTGCCAGGACTATTGCAACAGCCTCTAAATACGTCTTACCACTCTCTCTCTTTTCCAAAATATCATTCAAACAGCTGACAGATTAATCTTCCTTATGTGGCTATCTGGCCATGTCAGTATTTTGTGATCAGTTCTTTAGGAGACCCTTGTCCCTATTACCTACTAAGCAAATTTCAAACTCCACTGAGCTGCCCAAGTGGTCTTCATAAAGCATAAGTCTGACCATGTCACTCCCCTAATTCAATAAACTCCACTGGCTCCCTGCTGCCTTTAGAATCATAAACAGAAAATACTCTGACCTTTCTAGTTTTCTTATACCTCACGCTCCCAGTTTGCTCGGTGATCTAGTTACTCTGGCTCTAGCTTCCTTGCTATGAATCACATACCTCATATATTTCTCACACATTCCTAGGCATCCCATAACTGGAATTCTCTCTTCTTCAGAATCCCCTGGCTTTCTTCAAGTCTCACCTAAAACTCCACCATCTGCAAGAAGTCTGTTGCCTGTCCTTAATGTTAGTGACTTCCCCCTCTGGGATGGTCTCCAATTAATGCTGTTTATAGCTTATTTGCAAAGAGCTGTTTGCATGTTGTCTCCTCCATTAGAGTGGGAGCTCACCTCCTGGCACACAGTAGGAGCTTAATGTCTGATGACTTATCTGGACTCCACAAGTGGAACTAATTTGCCTCAGCTTATTTCATAGTAGTTTTCTCCAAATACTCCATATTTAAGTCAAACCAGAATGTTTTCTGTCCTCCAAATGTATCCTGTACCTTTGCCTGAAAAGACTTCCCTTTCACTTCCTTACCTATTTAGCCCAATTAAAATGCAAAAAACCTTGGACTTTCACATTGCTTTGCAACTCTTGTAATGGCAAATGCTCATTGCATATTGTATTTATTTGTGCACATTCCATTCTCCATTAATTTGAACTTCACAAGGGTTGGAAATGCCTTAACTAACATTCAAATCTTGAATTGAAAGGGCAAAAATATATCAAAAGATTGACATTTCTGTCGAATTTAATTCCAATATTGGAAAAAAGATAGTGTCAACAGACAGCATGGTACAATGTAAAAAGTACTGAATCTGATGTTTAAATCTCTTCTCTTATATGTCCTTAGCTGTATGATCTTGGGGCAAGTTACTTAACCACCTTGGGTCAAAAGTTTTCTCATCTGTAAAAAGAAGGGGCTAGACTTTGAGCTCCCTTCCAGCTCTAGATCTATGATGTTATATTATCACATGTATATAAGGAACAACAACAACAAATGCTATGTAAGCAAGAAGACTGATTTGTTTTTAAACTAAACCTAAGTTATCTTTGTGAGTTGTAATTTCATTGGTGTAGGGAACTGAAAGTGAAAAAAATCTCTCTACCAAAACAAATCAGCTACTATTCTGTAACTTGTAGTCTTAGAGGGTTGCCTGGCAGATTGAGGTTAATTAGCTTGGGGGTTGAG
>CM053587.1:205826989-205849896 GCA_028646515.1 Pseudochirops corinnae
ATTACACATATGCACCCACCAATTGGGAATCAGTTATTGCTTATAAGTTGATCTCTTTATTTTGCATACGTCCTATCATGGGGATATAAACATTTTACAATTGCCTTATTGCAGCTAATAAAAATGTAACATTCATTACCAGGCACAAGGTAACTAATCAGCTTTAAGGGAATGAAACAAAATTCTTTAAAAAGGGCTTTTTTTCACATAATTTTGTTCCTAGTTTTGGAATGTGGAGATAGTCAAGATAGTTTTACATTGTTTGGTAGCATAAGTATTTGTCATGGCAAATAAAATATTTTCCTTTCCTGGCTAATTTCAAAAATTCAAATTATGTCTTTTATATAAAGTAAAAAATGTTCAACAGGTTTCAGAAATGATTGTCTGTTGGTGCAAGGGAAACATGAACTCACTGCAAATTCAAAATTAGAAGAAGTTTTAAAAAAAACTTTAAATTTCTTCTTTGCAGCCCAAGAGCAGTGGCAGGTTTTTTTTTTTAAATCTCTTTAAACGAGGTAATTATGTTTATGTGCCAAGTGACCGATCTGACCATTTCTTCCCTGGGAATGTTGTTATGTTTAGCTTTTTAAAAAGTTAATAGATTGTATACTTCCCACTGATTTAGAGAATTATGATTAAGATAAAATTTTTATGAAAATTGAATTCTTTTCCAGAAAAGGCCTAATTGAGTCATCTGAATACTGTATGTATGTGTGAGTGAGTGTGTGTGTGTGTGTGTGTGTCCGTGTGTGTGTCCTAAGAACTGTATTTATTTTCATTATTTTATCCCAAAAGAGATTTCGTCTTAAGTAGAGATGTGTATTGACCTGGTGCTGTCATTCTCTAAAATATTTAAAAGTAACAAAACAAAGACAGGATTCGTTTTTCCTTTGACTCACTTCTATTTATTGCTTGATATCACATAAAAATCTTGTCACCTAAAAATTTTCCTTCACATTTTCCACATATAGTCATTCTGGGTGGCTCGTAATAGCATTATATATCTGTTACCTATATTAGAGTTTAAATTGTGTGCTCTATGTCATATCCAGTCTTTTTTTTTTTTTGAGCTAGGTTGATGAATGAGACATTGTAAAAAGAAGCATCTATCTATTAACAAATGTTCTTTTTCTTATAGATTGGCAATTTGATTTCTGCCTTCATTGGTGAATTGATTTTGCTATCTCCAAGCTTACCACTCATCTCTTAATTGCTAAATTGCCCTTTCTCAGTTTTCAGCCCTCTTGACCTCTGCAGCATTTTGATGTTGCTGAGAACTCCCTATTCATGGATACAATATTCACCCAGGTTTTAATGACAGGGCTTGTTCTTTACGGTTTCTCCTCTGTATCTGGCTGTTCCTTCCACTCCACGTTGCTAGATCACTTAGTCATGTCTACCCCTCCTCCAACCTTCCCAAGGTGTGGGTGTGCACCAAAGCTCTGTCCTTGGTCCTTTTCTCTGAATACTCTCTTGGTGATTTCATTAGTGCCCATGTTTTTAACTATCATCTCAATGTCAATGCTTCATAGAGATCAGCCAGATGACAGCTAGAAAAAAGGATATAGGATTTGTTAGCAAGGACATCATTGGTCGTGGTAGAGGGTGCTTCTTGTAGCACATATAAAGAATTGAAGCAAGTTGTGAGTTGACTTTGGCTAGACAGAAGGGTTGGGGGCTGATAGGTGGCAAAAGGATAGGACTTGGAGTCAGGAAAACCTGAATTTAAATCCTGCTTCAGACACTTAGTAGCTATGTGACCCTGGGCAAGTCAGTTAACCCTTCTGTGTCATGTCCCAATTTCCTCTTCTGTAGAATGGGGATGATGATGATAATAGCATGTACCTTACAGGGTTATTATGAGGGTCAAATGAGGGTCAGATTCACACATTAAAATATCTGAAGTGCTTTGCAGACCTTAAAGCACTATGTAAATGCTAGCTGTTATTATTGGTGTCCTTGAGGGATGACATTGAAAATGAACTTCATACGTAGAGTACAATAAGGAAACCAGAGTGGTTAAAATACAGGTGTTAGAGAGTAGTGGACGATAAAGCTGGATAGGTGAGTTGGGCCAGATTAGTCTGGGGTATATTAGGATCTTAGATGTCAGGTCAATTCAAATGTGGAGGTTCCTTTTCTCTGGGAGTGATATGGTGACACACATTGATAGTGCACATAATAGTTTGGATTGAAGAAACTAGATTCACCACTATCAGTTATTATGGCTATTATTATTATTATTAATATATTGGCCAGGTATAAGGTGATGAGATCCTGGTTTAGGATGAGGATGGAGTAGAGAGAAAGTTGTGAATCTCAGGCATTGCTAGGACCATTGCAACAAATGAATGAAAAAAGAAAAGGCAGTTTGGTGTGAACTAATTACAGTTCCTGGCTAATATGTTTTTCAAATTCAACCCTGTCATTCCCCAGAGATTCTTAAGCCATAATATTGGTATTAACTACAGCTATAGGTTAAACTGCTCTGCTCATAAAATTCTCTGACACTGACATGATTCCTGATGGAAAGATCTCAATAATAACTGTTGTAATATTTTCACATTGCCACATTTTCCTTATTCGAGTATAGCAGCTGTTCTCTCAGTGTGACGCCAGTATGATCTGATGAAAAATTTCTTTTCACATAATTGCCTCTTCTTCCCCCTGAAGTATTAACCATAGTATACTCATATGTGAATTGCATAAAGATGTGTCTTTTCCTTAGAACAAAGTATGTGTTTTTAATGAGATAATTGACTCACCAACCCTAATTCTTATCTTTAAGATATTGAAATGTGAATGAAGCAAGTTTATGCAATGCCAAAGACATTCTCTTCTCCTTAGAACATTACATAGGTTCTTATACAAATATCAGTGTTTTAGCTTCTGTAGTGAAAAGAGCACTAGATTTAGGAGAAGCTTTGATTTGATTCTAGGGTCTGATACTTAATAACTTTGTGACCTTGGACAAATTAGCCATGCTCTCTGAGCCTCATTTTCTTTATCTGTATTTGCCTCATAAGCTTGTTTATGGGGAAAAATGAGATCATGTATGTAAACTTGGTGTTAAACAAGTATCAGCAATTATTATACCAGCAATTATATTATACCTGGTTAACATTAATAGATATTTCTGATTCTTTGTGTAAATATTTTCTAGTATTCTTAATTCTTTCTGTGATCTATTCTTATTTTATTTAGTAAAGAGTTTACATGCATTGAAAATGGCAAATCTTATTGCTGTGTTGTTAGTGGTATGATAAGATTTGTGAACAATGACTTTTGACATTACTTTTACATCAGCAGATGTTTTTTTGTTGCTTTTTCCTCTTCATTGTCAACACTTATCCTAATAATTTAGCTACCTATTTTCAGTAACAATTCAGAACTTGTAGTTAATTTAGAAAAGACATGATTTTCCACATTGCTTTAATTGTACTTATCTGGCATGTCTAATAACAGATTGAATAGTGTTTCCTTTTCTTCTTGTGGATATGATTACTACTAAGGCCCAGCAAACAGGGAATATATGGTGAGTCTTTGCTGACCCCTTCATTTTTTTATGCACATGAAGATTTGTGGGGACAAGAAAGCTGTGCACTTAGAGGAAAAACTAGATCTTCCCATTCCAAGCTTTGAATATATATTACTTAAAGTATTTTGAGGAAAGCACATACCTGTATTACTACTTCTCACAACAACTAATAATTTCTTATTCTAAGGCCAAATCCATTTTTAAAATATTAATTCTGTGACAGTTCTATTGTAGTCATATTCCCCTATATTCTCTTTTGATAATCAGTCTCTGATGTGTATTGCAATAAACTGAATATCAGGTCTGTCCCAAGCTTATTATTTTCTGACCTCATATTATAGTACTCCAGGGTTGTCTTGGAAAGTGTTTTTTCTTATTCATTTGGGGAAGTATGTGATTTTAGCATAGAAGTCATAGACTTTTGCCTAGCTGCATTTTGCTTCTAAACAGGTAAGTGGTCTCTTACTGTTTTTTGAAAATTGATAAAAATGAAACAACATTTTTATGCCCTAATAAAATAGAGACATTATGGAGACCATATTTCATTTTGCCATGAAGTCTCACTGACCTACTTGCATGCCCATTGAACAATTGACTGAAAATAGAAGAAACAGTTCATAGGTCAATCTACTAAAAGAAGATGAGACCACTTCATCATACCTTATGTGGATTAAGTCCTTCTCCCACCCCCAACATTGGGTAGGGGTGGGGTAAGATGGAAACCCAGGACATTATTTTCTTGACAAGGGCTATGTTCCAGCCACTCTGTTTTTATTATTCCTTCTCAATTCAGTAAGTTTTACTTATACTACTTGTCATTTGAAGTTGCCCAAATAGCCTTGAAGGAAAGCTCCCTGTGTTTTTGAGAACCTGAATTGGTTTCTTCATATTACATCTTCACACAAGAGAGCACGTAAATCGTCCCACGATCAGCCTAATGCCTTGCATATGCACTAGCATGCTTTTTTCTTCATCCTCCTCTCTTCTCTGACTGCTCTCTTATCCTCACAGCCCTGCCCTGAACTCTTTCATGTCGCAGCAGTAGGGACATTGCCCTAAGCACACTGTTGCTGTAGTGTTCTTCACTCTCACTGTGTTCCTCCCCAAAATACCATTCCAAGGCCAGGGAGAGGAAGCAGGTGGTCCTGGGAGAATGGTTTATAGAAAAGTGAATGGAAATGATGCTGCATGCCATTCTTTACCCCTTCTGTGCAGTATGAGGGAGCAAGTTAGACTCTAAGGTATTTCAGATTTATATTATTATCATGCCTATTCGCGTATCATCTTCCTTTTCCTCTCTACCTACCCCCTAATTATAAATCCAGCACCATCTTATTCAATACTGAAAAGCCCTCTTCTATCTCCTTACCACTACGGTTGCACAGAGGCCAAATTTTTTAAAACCACTATTTATTTCAGTAAATAAATATCTGTTAAATGAATCATTTGACTCCATATAATTTAAGATTTTTTTTAGAGTAAACAGTTGAGTTATCCTATTCTGAAATTATACTAAGGTTTTAGTTTTGATATTTTATAATTAACTTTGTATGAATGAGGTTTTTTCCTCCTTCAGTGATAGTTATCTTTGAGTTTTTATGTTACCTAGGAATAGCTACATCATGAACACATTTTCATTTTTTAAAAATCACACATTTGAAATGAGTGTTTTAAACAACTGTGCTAATCTGGAACAAAGCATTTTCTGTCAAAGCCTTTTAGAATGGTGTCAAATATGTAGTGTGAACAAGGCCAAAAACACTAGGTTAGAACATTTTCTCCTCACTATTACTACCTTATGCCATGTTGAAACAGGCTTAATGAGGGGAAATTTTTTGCATAATTTACTTTATGTTTTAATAGCTTAGATAAAACGATAGTATCCCAAATGGGAATTTAGCAGTTATCTTCTGCCTGTTTTGTTTTATTTTGTTTCACATTTAAAAAACAATTAACCAAGGGTGGCTAGGTGGTGCAGTGAATAGAGCACAGGCGCTGGAGTCAGGAGGACCTGAATTCAAATTCAGCCTCAGACCCTTAACATGTACTAGCCATGTGACCTTGGGTAAGTCATTTAACCCCAATCGCCCTGCCTTCCCTCCTCCAAAAAAATAAAAATCAAAAAAAAAAAATTTAACCTAGAGGAGGTAGGGATATACAATATGCATTTACTTTGGTTCTAAATGCTTATTGAATACTACTGGATTTTATGTAATCTTTACTTGAAATTTTTAATTAAAAAATTAATGAAAAGTATATCTAAACTAGAATTTAGAATGTAGAACATTTGGATGGTGCCATCTTTATTGCCTCTTTTGAGCTCATACATTATAGGCTGATTATAGTGCATGTTGCTGAGCTGATGATGAGATGTAGATTACTTTTCTGCTTGAATTTGAACTATTTTTACTATTTATTAATATCTGTCATGAGACAGGCAGAAGAAACTCAAATTTGTCGAATGACCTACCTATCTTTAAGAAACTTACAGAAGAGTTAAAGAAAGGAGGAAGTTAAAACTCATGGCTGAAAGTAAATGAGAACAGTTTTTATGTAAGGTATTATAGAAACATACCAGAACTCAGCTATTTTGCCTTTTCTATACCCTTATTCTTTTATCTTCCTTTTCTCTCTCTTACATATTTCCATTTTCTTCCCTTCCTTACTTTTCCTGGCTAATTTTTTTCCTGGTTTTTTCTCCCCTTATCAGCCTTCCTTTTCTTTTTGCATTTCACTCATATAATAAAACTAACTCAGAATTTTAATTTTTATACAGGCATCTATGCCAGTTAGACTTATATCCTATTGCCTATAATTTAATTGGAACTATATCATGATGATAATAGTTAATGGATCATATTTTGAAGTTTACAAAGAAAATTATATACATTATTTTATTCCTTTATTGTAGTAGAGTCCAAATATTATTCCCACTTTACCATCTATAAATATCTAACATTGCTAGTTTAAAAAATCTCAACAGAATCTGTTCATATGGAGCAGAAATGACATGTGACATCTATTTTAAACAAGCAAGCATACAAACATTTCTACTGCTGGAAAAAAACCTCCTTATTTTGTATGTAGATACTGACTGGTCATTCATTCCCCGACAGTTAAACTCATCTAAAATGAGAAAGACACTGTTTTCTAATATTTTTTAACCTTTGCCCGTAGACAATAGAAATTGAGTAATAATTTTGGATTATTATATTGAATATTTTCAGTTGGTGATTTTAAGCTATATAAACAGATGGTTTTATTTTGTTAAAAATGTTCTGCCAACAAAACCTGACCCATATTTCATTGTTAAATTATTGTGGAATCTTGGTACTTTAGCAACTTGTTGATTGTCTTAACATTGATGATAATGATAGTGTTTACATAATAAGAGAATAAATTGTTCAACAGATTTATATTTAAATAATCTTTATATGTAAAATTTTGGAAGTTTTGCAATAAGTTCTTTGTAGGGGAAATAGGCTCAGAGTAGCAGAATCCTAAAGACTGTAAAATCCCTGCAATTTGTCAGTATAAACACAAGATAGTGGCATACGGCCATCATTATCTTCAGTTAGTCTCAAGTCTCTCCTCCCTGCATTCCACTTTCTAAACAACAGCCTAAGTGATTTTCCTAAAGCTCAAGTCTAACCTAGTCATTCCTCTCAGTAAACTTTGGTGGCTCCCAGTTACTTCTTGGGTCACATAGAATCTACAAGTATGCATACAATGGTCCAGAAAAACTGGCCCTTTATTGTTCCTTACACTTGACACTTTATCTGTCTCTGTGCTAACTGTTCCTGGTGCATGGAATGAACTCCTTTCCTATCTTTCAGAATACCCAAGCATCACCATTTACACAAATCTTTTCTGAATTCCCCCTGCTGCTTGTGCCTTTTCCCCAGATGACTTACATGTTGTTTTCCAAGGCTAGAGGGCAAGTACTGTTTCACTTTTGTTTTTTGTAGTCCCAGAACCTTGTACAGTACCTAGCATATAGTAGGTACTTTAATTTGTGCTGATTGATTACTTGGTATTTAAGGGTTTTTCTTCAGTGTACACCTTCCACCAACATGGTTCTGAGTTCCTCCATGTCTTTGTAGATGGTCTTTGACAGTTTCTGTGCCTGGAAAAAAAAAATTCTTCATCTCTTGTGCACAGCCTTATCACAAGCCTCTCCAGACCTAGTTAGTGTATTCTCAATTGACAGATATTTGTGTGTGTGTGTGTGTGTGTGGGTGTGTGTGTGTGTGTTTCTCCCACCCCCCCCTTTACCTCTTTTATCCGGTTTTCTCCCCCTCTCCCCCTTCTCCTGGCCCCAGCTCATATATATATATATTTAGTCTAAAGCAAATGTACAAAAACTTAGCCTAGTTCCTCTAGGCAAGCACTATAGACCAGTTTGAGTGCCAAAGAAGAATTTGACTATTTCTATTTGACGGTAGCAATCTAGTGTTACCATATTTCTTACATTAAATATTCTATCTGTTCTTTTCCAAGATTCAGTAATATAAAATATCAGGACATATTAATACTTCTGTATACAATTCAGTAATATAAAACATATCAGTCAGTTAGGTCAGTCAGTAGATAAGTTCAGCCAAATAAATTCCAGTAAGACATTTTAGAATGAACTTGATTTTTTTAAGCATCCTATTAGTCTTCTCAGGAAGGCTTTTTGGTTTTATACTTGACTTTTTGTAACCACCTATAATGGTAAGGGACTTCGAAGATCTTCCCTGTCCCTTAATGGACCTCACTTGGAGCCCAGCCAGAGAAGCTTGCTTAGAGGAGGCTTGTTTTTCAGGAAGGTCCACACCATTTGGTACTTTGTAATTAGACAGTGGGTCATGAAGGTTTTGATGTCCTCTGACATTGGAGAAGGTTATAGATACTGTGAGGTGAGGTTTTGCTTTGGGGCTCACTTATGGGAAGAATTGTGTGATTTGGTCAGATGAGACAGCCATTGAACCCCCGGCTTTGAAAACCCAGATGTTGTTGCTTCTCTCTCTGGTAACTTAACTATGTATCTTTGTAATGGTCAGACAGCTAGAAGCCCTGTCTGTTGGTTTTTTGAATTGTGTTATTTTCTCTGTATTTTTTGTCTGCTTGTAATTTGTTTGTATTTTCTGAAGTTCAGGGTGCTGACTTTTCCTCCCCTCTAAACTAAATGAAACATACATACATACATACATACATACATACATACATATTTGTTGGATTAAAGTAAGATTGTTAACTGCTTTTGAGTTGCTTTCCTTTAGAAAAATAGATCAAAGAACCTGTGCTAGCAGCCATCCTGGGTATGCTAGGGTGCTTGCTCTTAAACCACCTAATAATAAAACCTAAACATAACCATAATGACGTTGAAATGAAATTTGTCTGCTTAGCATAAAATGTTTCTATATTTTCTGTTAGCTGTGAGAATATGTGGCCATGTTAAGAGCAACTTAACATACTGTTTTATTTCTAATGTAACATTAGCTTAAAATCATCTCATTAAGATGAGATTTGATACGTTTTTCTGTATCATATATTAGGATATTTTACCATGTAGACAGACTCTCAAGGAATGGGCCTTTCGTGATTCCTTCCTTCTAGGCAATATTGAAGTCAACAAATATATAAAATAACCCTTCTGGATGGTATTACTTTTCATGCCTCTTTTATCAAAATCATAACAAGCTTTGTTTGCAACTGCTATATATTGGGTTTTGCATTTACATTACTCCCTCTTCGATTCCCCCCCCCCCAGTATCTAACCTTAGATTGGTTACTTATTGCTTTGGGCCTTAGTTTTCTCATCTCTAAAGTGAAGAGATTATAAAATGGAGCACATTAGTAGTGTGAAAGACAAATAGAAATGGACCACTAAATCACCTTGGCAGACCACACATTAAAAATCACATATTATCTAAGTCCTGTTGTATTTTTATTTATTTTGTTAAGTATTTCCAAATTAGCTTTTAGTTGGGTTTGGGAAACATTGGAGTATTACTGACTTCATTGGGCCCAAAATCCATGTGTTTGACACATCTGGAGTAGATGATCACTTTTAGCTAAGAGTACTATGACCTGACTTCAGGTTAAGATGGTGCAATGAAAGGTCCTAAAGGGCCCAGCTCTCCCACAAAAATCCCAGCAAAAGAACACTAAGTAGAATAATGATAAATAAGAACAAAAAAAGAAAAAAAAACTAGTAAATGTTCTCCATCCAGTCCAGAATTGCCCAAGAAGACAGTCAGAAGCCTGTGGAATCACAAAGAGGGACCATGCCAGAACAGGTTGAAACCAGCATAAGCTCCAAATAGGACCTGAAGCCAGTGATCTCTGATTAAAATGTCCTGAAACCTGGGAGCTCTATAAGCAAGGATGGAGATATCTTTACAGGGAAACTTAGGGGGTAGGGAAGTCAGTCAGCTCTTGCAAATGAGTACTGAAGCCTGCAGAATCTGGACCCTGGCCTATAAGAATAACAGTAATGGACAGAGCCTCTATCATCATCCAACTCGCAATAGTTCCCTGTACAGGGAAACAGGTCCTACCAGTGCTCACTTCAGAGCACTTGGGGGCACAGCAGGAGACATGCCCAACTCAACAAATTGTCGCACATTCCATGGACCTGTTGGATTTCTGAGGTCAGCCTAGTCTGTCTTCTCTGACTGGGACAGCAAGGGAGCAGAATGAACTTCTTTTTTTTTTTTTCACACATTGTACAACAGTCTGGTTGTATAGAAGGGTTGTAACCAATGAGTGAACACTGGGAAAAAAGAAACAAAACCAGACATGAAAAAGAACGATAGCATGTATTGCTTCAGTCTCCATTTAAATTATAGTCTTTCTAGGTCTTTCTCTGAATATAGACATCTCCTTCCATCCTGAGACTTGTAGAGTTGTCTTATAGCTGTGCGTTCCTGAGAAGAGTCCAGTTCATCAAGGTTGGTCATCACACGTACAATGTGTCTGTGATTATATACAAATTTTTCCTGGTTCTGCTCTTCTCACTCAGCCTCAATTTGTATAAGCCTCTCCAGGTAGTTATGAAGTCCATCTCCTTCCCATTTCTTATAACATAATAGTACAGAATGAACTTCTGATGAAGAATTATCGAAGGAGAAAAAGAGACAGTGATTGACAAAATACCTGCATTGGGCCAACTAGAAAGGAAGTTAGAAGCCAGGGATTACAGTATATGGGGCCTAATATAAACCACCTCATCCAGAAGTGCAACAGCATCCAAACTATAGTGAGGGCAAGCTTTACTCCCCATCCAAAATTATGGAAGGGCAAAGAGTCTAGTCTTTGCACATAATCACAGTCTAGCAACTAAGACTGGAGACAAGAGTTAGCAGAGCAACATATGGAATACAGTGAAGAAATACTGTGAGTTAAGAGAAGCCAAAGAGAAATCTAAAAGAAAAAAGTAATTTCACAAGTCCAAGTATGGTTGCAAGGGGAGAAAAGGAATGGTTTGGCCACAAGGACTCTAAAAATGGCTAGACAAATAAAGTAAGAAATTTAAAATGAAATTTGAGGTCTTGAGGGAAAAGTTGGAAGAGTAAACCACTGAAAACATAAAGTGTACATGGCAAACTGTTGTGGTTTTTTTTTTTTTAAGTATGATGGAACAAAGAGAACTCAGTGATTCCTGAGACATCAAGAAATATTAGAACAAAGTAAAAAAAAAATAAGGCTGAAAGATTAGAACGTATTAAGTATCTATATCAAATACAACTTACCCTGGAGAAAGTTAGAGAATTTAAGAATCATCAGATGTCGTAAAAAAGATGGCTATCCAAAGAACCTGGCTATCATATTCCTAGACATAATAAAAGAAAACTTCCCAGATCTATTAGTACCAAAGGACAAAGTGAAACTAGAAAGAACCACCTATTATTTCCTATAAGAAATCCCAAATAGAAAACAACCAGGAATATCTGAGCAAAAATTCAGATCTCAGTCAAAGAAAAATACTTCAAGCAGCCAGAAAGAAAGTTCTAGTACCAAGGAGCCACTTACCAGATCATACAAGACTACTGCAGCTACCACAAAGAAGAGGAAATCTTGGGATATGATTTTCAAAAAGTGAGAACTGTGTATTAAAACTAAATATAAATTATTGAGAAAAAAATTAATATAAGCCTACAGGGGAAAATGTGACCCTTTAATAAATGAGAACTTTTGGTGGGCTGGAGCCAGGATGGTGGAGTAAAAGCAGGAACTTGCTTGAACTCATCCCCCAGTTACCTCCAATACCTGTAAAAAAATGACTCTAAACAAATTTTAGAGTTGCAGAACCCACAAAATGAGAGTGTGAAATACATCTATAGCTGACATCAGCCTGGCAGGGCGACAGGAAGCATCTGTTGCACTGGGCTGGGAGCAGAGTATAGCCCCATAGGCAATGCTAGCCCAGACCAGGCTGGAGCAGAACTCAAGTGACTGAATTATTGACAGCTGTGGCTGTTTCCAGACTTCTCAACCCACAAACACCAAAGAGAAAGTAAAAGGTCAGTGGGAAAACTCTGTTGGACCTAGCTGAGAGAGGAGTGCAGTCCAACTCCTGCCTCTGGGTAATGGAGGTGGGGGCAGTTGCAGCAGCTGCTGCTGCTTCTGGAGCTTCAGGCCCACAGATTGGGGGGGGGGGGACCAACCAGCTGATCAGAGGGCAATCACAAGAATCTTTTTGCTGATGCTGAGGCAGGATTCTCTTGCATTGCCCTGCTTGTATCTGGGTTATAGTCTTGGGTGCTAGTCCTGGGGTGAAGAGGAGTGCTGGCAGACAGAGCTTGTGGTGGATGGTGAGAGGGGGGAGTCCTTGCAGTTCTGAGGTAGGTGCCCAGAAATAACTCTGACAACAGCTGTGCAAAACCCCAGAAATTTGGGACACAGCACTCTCCACTCTGGAAACAGAGTTTTGCCGTAGCAAAGAGTTCAAAAATCAAATAATTGACTGGGAAAATGAGCAAACAGAGGAAAAGAAATCAGACTAGAATCCTTCTTTGCTGACAAAAGAGATCAAAACATAGAACCAAAAGAAGACAACAAAGTCAGAACTCCTACATCAAAAGCCTCTGAGAAAAGTATGAATTGGTTGCAGGCCATAGAGGAGCTCAAAAAGGAGTTTTAAAATCAAGTAAGAGAAGTAGAGGAAAAATTGGGAAGAGTAATTAGAGTGATGCAAGAAAATAATGAAAAACAAGTCTAAAAAGTATTGAAGAAAATAGCACCTTAACTAACTCAAATGACAAAAGAGGCCCAAAAAGCCAATGAGGAGAAGAGTGCCTTAAAAAGCAGAACTGGCCAGATGGAAAAGCAGTTTCAAAAGCTCACTGAAGAAAATAATTCCTTCAAAATTAGAATGGAGCAAATGGAAGCTAATGACTTTATGAGAAATCAAGATATTACAAAATAGATCCAAACAAGTGAAAAAATAGAAGGCAGTGTGAAATATCTCATTGGGAAAACCACTGACCTGGAAAATAGATCTAGGAGAAATAATTTAAAAATTATTGAACTGCCTGAAAGCCGTGATCAAAAAAAAGAGCCTAGATATCATCTTTCAAGAAATTATCAAGGAAAACTACCCTGATATTCTAGAAGCAGAGGGTAAAATGGAAATTGAAAGAATTCACCAATCAACTCTTGAAAAAAATGCCCCAAGGAATATTATAGCCAAATTCCAGAGTTCCCAGGTCAAGGAGAAAATATTACAAGCAGTCGAGAAGAAACAGTTTGAGTATTGTGGAAACACAATCAGGATAACACAATATCTAGCAGCTTCTACATTAAGGGATTGAAGGACTTGGAATATGAAATTCTGGAGGACAAAGGAGCCAAGAATTAAAACCAAGAATCACCTACCCAGCAAAACTGAGTATACTTCAGGGGAAAATATGGTCATACAGTGAAATAGAGGACTTTCAAACATTCTTGATGAAAACACCAGAGCTGGGGCTGCTAGGTGGTACAGTGAATAGAGTACAAGCCCTGGAGTGAGGAGGACTTGAGTTCAAATCTGGCTTCAGACACTTAGCACTTACTATCCATGTGACCTTGGGCAAGTTACTTAACCCCAATTACCCAGCCTTCCCCTACTCCAAAAAAAAGCAAAAAAAAAAAAAAAAAAAAACCCAGCTGAGCAGAAAATTTGACTTTCAAATACAAGAATCAAGAGAAGCATGAAATTTCTGCTCATTTAAAAGTTTCCTGTCATAAACACCTCTCTGGTAAAAAGATCAGAAGATCCCTGACCAGACCTGCTAGGAATCCTCAGGTGGATCTTATGCATCTATAGTCCATCACAGAGGGGCTCAACCAAGAGACCCCACTGATTTGTTTGGATTTGACCCTTTGAAGTTTTTAAATGCTTTAATATCAGTATTCAAACGAATCCAAAAAGCACAAAAGATAAGTGCAAACAGCAAGATAAATAAATGAATGAATGAATGAGAACTTTTAAGCATTCTCCGTAAGAAGAAGTTGGGTAAAATCTTTAAAGTACAAATACAGGAAACCAGAGAAACCTAGAAAATAGAAAGGGAGAAATTGGAAGGGACTACATGATGATAAATTACTTACATTCCCATAAGGTAAAAGAGACATGTCCATTCAAAATCTCACTGCCTTGAATGGTGACAGAAAGACAAACATGAAAAACACTGTTAGCTTAAGATAGTTCAGAAGGAAGAACAGACAGCCAGGACAATTTTGAAATAAACACTTAGAATTTATTATACATTTTTTTGAAGAACAGGAGATATTAAGTGGACATTGACAGTTACATAGAAAATCCTCTTTTTGTGTTTTGTTATACGTATGGAAGTGATCTCTTTTTTCTGTTTAAATTTAGAATAAATTTTAGAAGAAAGATGAACATGGAACTTAGGAGTAAATGGTTCCACCTTGTTGACTTTGAGAGAAGAAAGAAAAGAAGTACATTAGTAAAGAAATTGAGAAGAGGGAGGAGCCTGCTCTTTCTCACATTTGAAGTATGTGAGAGTGGAGAAGGGAGTAAGGATAGATAGTTATCTCACAAACCTCAGTCTTAGCTGAATTAAACAAAGGAGAGTTAAGCACACATACACATAATTTGGCTTAAAACTACATTAAGTACAGTACAGAAGCAGGCAGAGACAGGGAAATGAGAGAGGCATGTTTAAGAGGAAGAGTAGAGTTAGAGAAGACTACAGACTGGACAAGCTTCAGCTTTGGAGGCTGGATCATAAAGGGATCATTAAAAGGAAAAAAAAATGTATGAGAACCATTGATTGGAATCTGTATGTTTTAAAGTGGGGAAGGAGGCAGCGAGGTGGTGCAATGAATAAAGCACCAGCCCTGGAGTCAGGAGGAGCTGAGTTCAAATGCAGCCTCAGATACTTAACACACTAGCGGTGTGATTTTAGGCAAATCACTTAACTCCAATTGCCCTCCAAAAAAACAAAAACAAAAACGAGCCACAAGAAGAGTGGGGAAGAACGTTATGTGAACTTAAATGATAACCATACTTTGCCCAAGGATGACACTGGTTCTGTTCAGCTTAATCTTCAGATTTTAGTAAAAAGAAAATTTTCATAGCAGTCACACATTAATAGTTAGCAAAACAGTGGGCCTACAAATACATACGCTTAATAGTGTAACCACACTGATGGGTGTCTGTGACCTTTCTTTATAAGCCATTCAGGAGTGGGCTGAGCAGAATTGGCGAGAAGTGATAGTGAGAGGATCCATCAGTCACTCCTGTAGTGGGACTTTCACACTTTAAGAAACTAATGGTGATATTCAGTTCAACACTTATTTATTTAGTAGTTGCTGTGATTGGTCCTCTGACTCCAAATCTGGTGTTCTTTATACTACCATACTTTACTTCTGCCCTTTCATAGTTATTCTCTATATTATCATAACTAATTTAAGAGTTACTGGTCATCTTTAAGTCTTAGCATACAGTTATATCAAGGGAATAAGTATCTAGTTAATTTTGATAAATGTCTAAAATTCATATCTTTTATATGTCTGTCTCATGAGTTTTAAAAATAGGAATCTTTGAATTACTGATCTGTTTTCTTTGTGTGGGTAAATGAACTTTTAAAATCTGAGGTAGTAACTATACAAGAAAGCCTATAAAAACACATTAACTTTTCAAAAATGAATTTTTACTGATATTTTTGTTTTTATGTCTTCTAAAATTCACATCACTCTATTCCTCCCCCTCCCAGAGAGCTACTCATCGTAACAAAGAATTTTTTAAAAGAGGAATAAGGAAAAAATAGTTTGGTAAAACCAATTAGCACACCAAAAAAAAAATATCTGACTTTACATGCAATATTCTATACTTATCAACCCTAAACCTCTATAAAGGAGCTGAGAAAAGTTGTGTGTGCATATGTATGTGTGTGTGTGTCTTATAGTTGCTCTTTCCATTCACGATGTTGTAGTCTTTATGTATGTTGTTTTCCTGACTCTGCTTACTTTATTTTGCCTCAGTTCATGTACATATTGATTCTTGATCAATTGATAGGTTGATGACATCTTAGGAGAAGGGAGTGATGACAGTGACACTGAAAAGAAGAAGCTAGAAGAAGAGGGAGAGAAACCCCAGAAGGGTGAAACTGAGAATCTCGGAACAAAAATTGAACAAAGACCTGGATCATCATCATCAAGTGAAAGAAGCCTGACAGGCAGTATACCCAGGTAAGAATTATACATGTGAAGACAAAAAGAAATGACTAGAATTTAATGTCAGGTGTGGGGGGGTGGAGAGGGGATGGGCAGGGGTGTTGCTTTGTTTTTTGGTTTCATTTTTTAGGAGTTAACTCTGAAAATCTTTTATTCTTTTAAGAGTTTTGCCTAGTAGTATGATCTACTAATTAACTTAAATTTCATCAAAATGATCTCATCTCAACTTTCAAAAATAGAAGCTGCTTATAATCTCATATAAAAGGAGTATAAGGTAGTGTTTGATTTTTGTTTACTTATAACAGATATTCAGTGCATACTATATTTATAAACAATAGCAGATTGACAGAGATGAGATAGTACAAAAGGGAATGTTTTGCAGTTAACAGTATTCATCTAAAAGATTAACTACTGTTATTCCTTCTGTGTCTGTAATGTGATAATTTTGCAGATCATCTAAAAACTGTGATTATTAGCTCCATCTCTCTCCTTTTCCAACTATTTTGGCTATAAATGAAGTTGGAAAACTTTAAGGATTACAGCTAAATGGAAGGTTAGTTTATAGTTTCACCTTACACAAATTAATGGAGCTGAGACTTTGGTTTTATGTGAGAATGAAGGGCAATATCAAACATCATTCTGTTATTTGATCTCTCCCTTTCTATGTCTCTCTCTCTCCCTCTCTCTCTCTTTCTTTCTCTCTCTCTACAATAATGGAGCTTAGGCAAGGGTTCAGCCGTGAAGCTATTTGTACTTTACTCACCAAGATGCAGAAGATGAAGTAGAAATATTCTTTTTAAGTCCTCTGTACCAAATCAGCCTACACTTTAATATTTGATGGAAGGCATAAGGAATCAATCTCAGTATAAGAAATGAATTTATAGCAAGAACTGTCCAAAAAATCGAATTGTTTGTTTTACAGAGGAAAGTAGGTGGCATTGTAGATAGACTGATAGACTTGGAGTCAGGATGACCTGAATTTGAATCCATCCTCATACGCTCTTACTGGGCAAATTAGCTTATGCCCTCTCAGCCTCAGTTTCTTCATCTGTTAAATGAGGCTAATACTAGCACTTACCTCACAGGGTTGTTGGGAAGATCAAATGAAATAAAATCTGCAAAATACTTTGCAGATGTAAGTGCTAGTTATAATAACAAGTTATTTTTATTATTATCATCTTCATCATCCACAAAGTCATATGTACTCTCTTCTCCTCTTCCCCTCCTTTCTCCTGCCCCACAATAAGTTATTGGAAGGAATTATAAAATCCTAGGTGAGACTTTACAACATACCAAGCAGATGATCAGTCATTCAGCCCCAGCTTGTAGGTTCACACAACAGGAAGCTCATTATCTCCCCAGAGAGCTAATTCTGTTTTCTGAGTGCTCCTCTCGTCAAGAAGTTTTCCTCACAAGGTAAAGTCCATGATTGCAAACAGTGACTTCATACATAGATTACATGTTTTCTGAATAAATGTACTATATTACAATAATGGAACAATTCAGTCTAAAAGTCCAACTAGTATCATTAAGTACTAAAGTTTTAGTATCTTTCTTCATCTTATGTGAAAGTATTTGTTCCTTTTGGGTACCACATGATGTCCCTAACTAACATTATGTCCCTATTCACCTCAGCTCAGCTTGTGACTGTAAGGGAGCATGTAACATAATTTTTATCAAGTTATAATAAGGGCATTGTGAGAAAATTAGGTAATTTTAAACTTTGTCTTAAGTAATAATAGTAATATAATTTATGTAGTGCTTTAAAGTTTGAATAGCATGTTACAAACATTATCTTATTTGATTATTACAGTATCTCTATGAGGTAGGTGCTATGATTATCTCAACTTTACAGATGAGGAAACTGAGGCAGATAGGTTAAATGATTTGCCCAGAGTCACACAATAGGTATCTGAAGCTGCACTTGAACTCAGGTCTTCTTAGCTCCCAGTTCCAGTGCTCTACTGACTGCACTACCTAGGCTTACACAGTAATATTTGAGGGTAGAAAGGCCTATTAAAATAACAATGAGGAAGAAAACATTTTACTGACTTTATTAATCCACCTAACTCCCTTTGCAAGAAACAGTGGCAAACCAGGTGAGAGGAAAGCAGTAACCCAAAACATTCTTTTGCATTGAATGTTCATAGGTTTATCAGGAAATTCAGATACTTGTTGAAGAACATAGTAAGGTTCTCGAGGATATAAGAGGTAAAGTTCATAACATAGAGATTTGGGGCTGTCCTCCCAGGAGCATGAAGGAAAGATGAGGAAATGTATACCTTCTAGGGCTGCCTTATGCATGTATGCTGCTCTTCGTCCCTTTGGAGAATTTGTTGAAATTTTTTTTTAAGTTTTTATTGCCATTGCAAATTGTTTCTTCTCTCCTGGTGAGTCCATTGAATAAGGTGGTCATTTTTCTTCTGGAAGCAATTGTACTGATACTTTAAAAGAAATATATTCTTTGAGTAGTATTTCAGTAAGACCTTGATTAATGGTTCTGGCAGAAATCTCAATATGGCATAGCTTGTTATCAGTGCCCTGCTACTCTGTATAATGCCATGCAGGGGATAGAATTTCATTAACTGTTGAAATCTAAGCTAAGATTTTTCAGTTGCATACAACTATTTTTCTTTGTTCTTTCTAAATTTACATAGATTTCAGCTCCCATGCTGCTCAATCCGAGTCTTAATACTGACTTTATTAATCCTATATTTAATAGCGACTCTCAGTCAGCCTTGTCTTAGCCTTTACCCCTTCATCAAGATTTCAGACTGAATAAATTATGTCACATTATTTTCAGAGAAGAAATTCCTAAATCAGAAAGAAAAAAATGAGACTCTTAAGAAGGAATCCTTTTCTCAAGTTCCAAGTTGATCATTCCTTTGTTTCTCAAGCTATTTTTTATGAATATTAGTTTCAGATTTATATAATCAATAAACACAAGAGACTGTCAACTCTAGAGCTGGTTGTATCAATCAACAAGCATATATTAAGCACTTACGATATGCCAGATACCGTGCTAAGTGCTGGGGACCCAGAGAAAGACATAACCAAAGTCTTTGCCCTCAAGGAGCTTACATAGTAATAAAGGAAGCTATATATAAACCAATAGATCCATACAAGATACACACAGAGTAGAAAGAAGGTAACTGTAGAGGGAAAGCATTAAGTAGATGGGGGAGGAAAGGGCAGGCCACCAAGAAAGACCTGCTGTACAAAGTATCATTTGAGCTGAATCTAGAAGGATGTCAGATATGTCAAAAATAGCTCTAGTAATTTCACTTCCCTTATTAACTTTGCCTTGACTTTCCAACTGAGTTGTCATCAGGTTTTATTCCCTAATCTACAAACCCTCATCACCTTTTTCTATAATCTTCTAGATGGTTTCCCTACCTTAGCTCCATTCCCCACTCCATTGCATTTTGCTCTCAACTGCCAAAATGATTTTCCTAAAGTCATTCCACATCTCCTACATAAACTCCAATGGTTCCCCTTTACCCCCAGGGTCAAAATTAACAAACAAAAAAATAAAATGTGCGTTTCGGCATCTCGAGCCCTTCAGAAGCTGACATCTTCCTTACCATTCCTTACATGAAATTACATCTTCCAGCTCTGCACTATCTGTTTCCCATGCCTGGAGTGATCTGCCCTCTCACCATTGTCCCTTTCCCTGGATTCCTTCAAGACTCAAGCTCAAATCCCACCTTCTGTGGGAGGCCTCTCCTAGCCTCTTCCATCCCCACTCCCTTTCAGCTAGTGCTTTTCCACTGAGATTATCTTCCATCTTCTCTGTATATATTTTGTATGTTGTTTCCTCCATTAGAATGTGAGCTCTTCAAGGACTGAGCCCCTGTTTTGGTCTGTCTTTGTATTATCATAGTTTAGCATAGTATCAGGCACATAATAAGCACTTCATAAAGAGCTTATTAACAGACTGACAGTTGTAATTTTTTTTTTGTCATCTTTGCCAATCCAGTGAGTGTGAGCAGAATCTCAGAATTGTTATAATTTTCATTTCTCTAATTATTAGTGGTTTGGAGAATTTTTTTCATTAGGCTGTCAATAGCTTGAACATCTTTAAGAACTGACTGTTCCTGTCCTTTGACCATTCATCTATTGGGGAATGATTCTTGTTATATGCAAATCATCTCCTTGTATATCTTGAATAGCTGGGCTATCTCAGAGAAACATTGTGCAAAGATTTTTTTTTTATAGTTCTACTTCTAATTTTAACTAACTAAACTTCTGATTTTAACTTTTTGTTTGTATGTAAACTTTTCTATTTATGTAGAGTTATTTCTTTTGCTAATCTTCTAATTGGTTTATTGTATGGCCTTTTATTACCTATATTACCTATATTACATATATCTCTGACTAATATAACATTTATAGATTATCTTTATCACCATTGTTATAGAATTTTCGGTATCTTCATTCAAGAACATATGAATAGTTCAGTTTAATGAAGAATCCAGATTTAGCAAAGTTGGTACAAGGATAACATGGGAAAAGGTATGAGAGGAGTGATTTCAGGAGTTTATCACAGTGCATAGTTTAGCTAGTCTCCTATTACCATTCAAGAGAGGAAAGTAAAACCAGAGTAGAGGGGATGTTCTAGAATCTAGAACAGGAAGTTGCAGATGAAGAATGGTTTTTAAAGGAATGAGATAGAGAGGAGAAATTGAAGGATAAGAAGTTGTGATCAGAAAGAGGAATTTAAGATTTCAGAATCAAGGAAGTAATAGTTACAGATGATGGACCCAAGATGGATAACTAAATTGGAGTAAAGACATGTCACCGACTCAAAGGATGTGACTAGTTTTGTAACTCACTATGCGTTACCAGATTGGTCTCCAAACATTTTTCTGTTTACCATTCTACTGGCAGTGAGTGTGGATACTTTTTTTTTTTGCATGATCCCACAAGTATTTATTTTTAGTTAGTAATTTTTCATTATTTTTGTCAATTTTATGGGTTTGAGGTAGTATCTCAAGAATTGTATTAATTTGTAACTCTTTATTAGTGAGGGAACTCTTTCTAAAATTTACCCGTTAAAACTTTCAACTAATTATCCATTATGCACTATGAACTCCCTTTGTACAGTTTTAAGGTTTTCTTAGTATTTTAGACATAGTTTTTTCCTACCATCTTTGTCAGAAAATTCTTTTCCCAGTCTGTTTTTAAAAATTATGTTGTTTTTGGTTGTGCAGAAGATTTTTTTTTTAAATTAAAGCTGACAAAGCATATCTTGTAGATTTTTTTTAATAGAAAGACATCCATTCTACAGTTGAGATAAACATTTTATCTCTTTTGCTTCTAAAAACTTAACCATCTGGTTTCATGGAAGGAATCTTTCTAGATAGCCCAGTTTTAAATAGCTGAATACCATGATTTGTATATGTGTGTTTTTAAGTCATTTTAAATGGAAATTTTTCAAAAATGCATGGTTTCACTTCTGTGCTCTCTTAAACAGAATATAATGAGCTTTATAGTAGCATGGAATTTGGAGTTTTTGTTATTTGCCATAATAGAATATTCTGTTTTAAGGCATCTTTGATTTACTTTTTTGTTGTCAAGTCATTTTCAGTTGTGTCCAGTTCTTTGTGACCCCATTTCAGATTTTCTTGGCAAAGATACTGGAGTGGTTTGCCTCTTTCCTTCTCCAGCTCATTTTCCAGAGGAGGAAACTGAGGCAGAGATGGTTAAGTGATTTTGTACAGGGTCACACAGCTAGTAAGTGTCTGAGGCCACATTTGAATTCACAAAGATGAGTCTTTTGGACTTCAATCCCAGCACTCTATCCTCTGTATCACCTACCTGCCCTGCCTAATAATATCAAATAAAAGGAAATATAAAGGAGTTGGCTAGGTAAAAAATACCATTGTACTTGGGCTCAAAAGTTGCCTACTTCTTAAACATAAGTATATAGGAGTTTAAGGATCACCATATTGTTTCAAGTTACTAACAATGTTTTCATTCAGAATCAAAACAAATTCTTTATATGTAGAGTATTTAACAAATACGTTTTTAACACTTAAAAGTGATTTTTCTTTTTTTTTTTAAGGGCTATGGCACAATCCATACTGAAATTCAGCTTTAGTTTTGAACATAAGTATTCTAGTTGCCTGCACATCCTGCTGATTTCACATTGGCAAGCTGTTCTATAGAATTTTAATTTCACTTGAATTCAACAATGATTTTTTGAATGATAGATTGAAGGACATGTGGTTCTTTGTTTGCTTATGCATAATTTCCTTAGCCAAATCAACAAATATTTAATTGCCTAATACATGCAAGATACTGTGTGGGATACTATGCAATGCCCTTGACAGAATGGCTTAGACAAAAATTATTTTGGTATTTTAGAAGCATTTGTCCACTTTATTCTAGTTGCAAGTTGTTATACTATGATATTATAAAACCTCCTATTTTCTGCTGACCATGTCTTGAATATTCATTTCATCATTTTAATATCTACTCTTTTACCTAGTACAGTTCTAGATATAGGGAGTTAATAGAAAATTGTTTAGAAATATAGACCCCCGGGGGGGGTGGAGCCAAGATGGCAGCGTAGCAGCAGCAACATATCGCAGCTCTCACATAGCCACTCCAAAATACCCATAAAATAGGACTCTAAACCAATCCTATAACTCCAAAACGCACACAAGGATACTTCCCACTAAAGTCAGCT
>CM053587.1:205850396-205874624 GCA_028646515.1 Pseudochirops corinnae
TGGGTGGGGGAAAGAGGTGGAGAAAATATGTAACTCAAAATCTTGTGGAAATGAATGATGCAAACTATAATAAAAATTTAAAAATATTAAAAAAAAAAAAGAAATATAAACCCCCTTTTCACGATGCTGTTGTAAGAGTCATTGAGAAAAGTAAGATAAAACATTCTAGAACAATTGAATAACAGTATACTTTTTTGGACATTTATTATTGAGAGGCAACATGCCAGAATCTTTAGAATACTATACTGAACATGGAATCAGCAAGAACTGTGTTTGAATCCCATCCCTGACGTTTATTAGCTGTATGACCAAACTGTATGACCAAGTCAGTTTGCTTCAAATTTGTCATCTGAGTCTCCAGTTCATCATCTGGAAAAAAGGGATAATGACACCTATAATACCTAGAGCAGACAATGACAATGAGACTCCTGTGAGATGATGTTGTATAGAAAGTACTTGTAAACTCCACAGAGCTATGGAAATGTCAGCCTTTTATTTTTAATAATTCTATAGATCAGAGAAGAGACAAATAGAAGCAACTCACAAAAACAGTTGTTCAAATAAGCATGTCCCTCAGAGATTTTATTCTCAAAGAACTAGAAAATTATAACTTAGACACTGTGTCCTTATCTAGAGTACAATGAAGAGCAAAATTACAATAATGGCAAAAAGGCTTTATTACCTAGCTCTGGCTTAATAGTCGATTTTCTCTCATTTTTCCTCATCCCAAACTTCTGAAAGAACGCTCAAGTGACTTGAATAATTTATATAATAAAAAACATTGTAAAGACAATTTTGAAAGCCTTAAGAACTCTGACTAACCATGTTTGCAGAAAACCAGTGATGAGCCAGTGCTACTCATTTCCTGACAGGTGATGAAATCAAAATGCATAATGAAACATACGTTTTTGAACATGACCACTAATTATAAAAAAAAAAGGTTTGAGATGTGCCCTTTCCACAGAGGAAGGAAACAAGCATTTATTAAAGTGCCTACCATATTTCTGATCCTGTACTAAGTGCTTTACAAACATCTCATTTGATCCTCACAGCAACTTTGTGAAAATAACCATGTGAGATAGGTGCTATCATCATCCCCATTTTATAGTTGAGGTGGACAGAAATTAAGTGACTTGCCCAGGATCACAGAGCTTGCAAAAATGTAGGCCAATTCAGGTCTTCCTGATTTCTCCCCCGTATCACCTACCTGTGAGGCCTCTGCCAGAGTAAATTAGATTTCAATATTACTCTGTATTTCTTCATTTATATCATTTAACAATAAAGTAGGATTCATCTATTTTATAAATATTTAGCTCCTATTCTTGTTCAAAGCACTGCATTTGCGATCATAATTAGGTTATATTTACATGCCCTTCACCTTACCTTCTCTAATAGGGTTTTTAATTTAATTATTTTTTTGTTCTGAACTTGACAAATACCCCCAAAAGTAAACATTTCCATTTACAAAATAGAACATTCAGTATGCTTTTAGAAGTATATAATAAATTCAACATGTTATTTAAAAAACTTTCATGAGTGTCTTGTTTCTTTTAGAATTTACTTCATATCTGTGTATTTTTAATTAAATTTTATATTTTTTAATTATCAGGCTTTTGTTTTTTCTCTCACTTCCCCGACACTACTGTGGAAAGAAACCAACTCTTTTGTAACAAATAAACATAGTCAAGCCGAACAGATAAAGCATACATCTCATCTTGCATGTGGTAGATAGATTCCTTGTAGGTCCCTGAATTGTGATTGATCATTGTGTGGATTAGAGTTTTGTAGTTTTTCAAAATTGTTAAGTTTTATAATGTTGATATTATGAATTGTTCTCTTAGTTCTGCCCAGTTCTCTCTTGCCATAGACTGTACATGTCCTTCCCAAGTTTCATTGAAAGCATCTCTTTCCTCATGTCATACAGAATAATAGTATTCCTTTTCATTCATATACTGTAATTTGTTCAGCCATTCCTCCAGTTGATGGGCACCCCTTTAGTTTCTAGTTCTTTGCACCACAAAAGGAGCTGCTACGTATATTTTTGAGCATCTAGGACTTTTTCCTTTTTTTTTTTTTTGATCTTCTTGGGATATTGGCCTAATTGTTTGCCTAATTATTAGCGGGTACTAGTCGTAGTAGTATTTCTAGGTCAGAGGGTATATACTAATTAATCATTTGTGGCATAGTTACAAGTTGTTTTACAAAATGGCTATCCCAGTTCACAGACTCATTGAGAGGACATCAGAGCTGTTCTCTGAAAACCCCTCTAACATCATCATATTTATCAACTTTATCAGTCTGCTAGATGTAAGGTGGAATGTCAGATTTGCTTCAATTTGCATTTCTCTAGTACTCATTTGGGGCATTTTTTCATATGACTACACGCAGCTTTGATTTCCTCCCTGGAGAACTGTTCATTTGCTATTTATCAATTGGGGAATATTTCTTTGTCTTATTAATTTGAATCAGTTCTTTATGAATCTCAGAAATGAAACCTTTATCAGAGAAACTTGCTGCAAAGATTTTTTCTTATTAACTTTCCCTTCTAATTTCATTGGATTTATTTGGGCGAAAACATTTTAGTTTTATTTACTTCCCTTCATCTTATTCTTTTCAACCTCTCCATACCTAGAAGAAGAGGTGACTAGAACAGGAGTGTACTTGAGCACATTGATGCTCTATTCTGGATGTAAACAACTTCTACTTCCTAGTCCCCTTCTCTTCCCCTCACCCAGACCCAAATTTAAGAATTATAATCAATGCAATGACTATCTCTAATTCTAAGAATGCTGTGTATACAAGAGAGAGGATATGCTTAAGGTGCAGAATGAGGAATGTATTTTTGAATGGCCAGTGTGAGAATTTATTTCACTTGACTATGCATATTTGTTGCAAGGGTGGGGGTAGAGAAGAAGTATTTTTTTCCTTTTAAAAAAAATTCAGTTGAATGAGAGGGAGAGAGAGGGATTAGATTTGCCAGAAGAAAAGAAAGAAAAGATGGTGTTTGAAGCATTTTTTAATGCACAAAAGAGAATAAAAGGAAGGCCAGAACAGCAAAAAAGAGACAATTTTAAAAGACAACTGTTGATTATATTATATACTTAAGTGGAAAAGCAAGCTATATATAATAGAGATTCACATTCTGATGTACAATCAACTCTCTTTTCTACTTTGTGTATGAATAAAGTACTCATTTTATTTGGTGTTGTATTTTAGAATAAAAATTAATTTTTAAAAAAATGCGTACTTTCAACAGAAGTTTACATGTCTTTCCAAAATGCATTTCAATCAGTTATTAGCATTCATTAATCTCCTACCACATGCCATGCACTGTGCTGGATGCCAGAGATACAAAGAAAGGCAAAAAAAAATAGTCTGTGACCTTGAGGAGCTACCATCTCATGGCTTTTTCAAAAGCCCTGACCAAACTTGAAGAATATCTCCAGCTATTGCTACTAATCAGAGAGTTTACCAGAGGGAAATTGTGTGAAAAGGAAATTAATTACATTTCAAAGTATCAAAATTGTAGGGTATGGGCAATAAATAGTAGTCTTGCTTCACTTGGTAATTTCATAAAACAAATAACAGCAGTCAACTGTTGGAAATATTATCTAGATATCTGAAGTTTTGATGAATCTGTCAGTAATAGGAATCAATATAAAACTAATTATTTGCTGAATTTAATAATATAAATTGGATTAATGGATCATATAGGGAGATATAAGGAAAATTTTAGATGAAGACATTAACAATGTATGATGTGTTCAAAACTTATCTGATTACTCAGTGTTATATATGATTTTGTTCTACTCTGTACCTCATTTAAAAATTCAAGTGGAGCAAATGTTTTGACGTTATGAAGTCTTTTTTTTTTTTTTAATTTTTAAAGAGCACAGATCTTACTAACATTGAATTCAGTTTTCCACACTGGTAAAATCACAAAGAGTTTTAGGAAGGCACACTGAATATTCTGTCACTGAAGTACCACTGACCCATCATGTAGTACAAAAAAATAAGGATCTTACTTTTGGTCCTTGAAAGACACAATTTATCTTTTGGTCCTTAGAAGACAGAAATTACCAAGTGTAGGATAGTTCAGCCAAAAGTAGGAAAGGGAGGATTAGGCCAGTGTGAGACAAGTTAATCTTATCTTAATTATGTGTTGTTGCCATAGTAATCTTTCTCTGTATGAGAATAGCATGAGAGTTCAGTGTAAAAAGGGAGAAAAATGTTTTAATGTTTTATTTGGTAGCATTTCACATCTTCAGAAATGTTACCTATATCAGTAAAGAGAATTTATATGTAAATGTCATTTATTTAAAAATTTTATTAATTCTTTAAAATTATAACGGCATTTTATAGTTAATTACTCTCTTGATTGATCTTATCTTAGTTTAATAGTTTTTCCATATCTAATTTCCCAAGAATAAACCTTGTGGCCTCCAAATATTTATTTCTTGAGAAAACATAACAGTTTATAACATTAACCAATTTAATATCATTCTAGGCTTTTCCCTTTGTTGTTGACCTATAAGACTTGGTTTTTTTCATTAGTCACACCAAGGAACATTTTGTGGGAAGTTATGATTTCTAGTACATTAGCCTCAAAACGTTGGGGATATTTCTTCCTCTCATCATACTATCTGGAACGTACTTATTGAGAACATTTTAAAATATATTTTCAGCATGTTCTAACTTTGATTTATGTATATGCATATATATACATATATGTATGAATATATGTGTGTATAAAATTTTCCCCCAATTACATGTTAAAACAATTTTACTTTTTTTTAAGTTTTGAGTTTCAGATTCTGTCTCTCCCTCCTTTCTCCCTTTTCCTTCCCTGAGATGGTAAGCAGTCAGATATAGGCTATACATATGCAGTCAGGTAAAACATTTCCATGTTAGTCATTTTGTACAAGAAGATTCAAATAAAAGAAAAAGAATAAAGAAAGAAAGTAAAAAGTAGCACGTTTCAGTCAATATTCAAACAGTATCAGTTCTTTCTCTGGACATGAATACTATGCTTCATCATTAGTCCTTTGGAATTTTCTTGGATCATTGTGTCGCTGAGTAAAGCTAAGTCATTCACAGTTCTTCATTGTATAGTGTTGCTGTTACTGTGTACAATATTCTCCTTGTTCTGCTCACTTCATTTTGCATCAATTCGTGTAAGTCCAGGTTTTTCTAAAATCATCCTGTTTGTCATTTCTCATATTATATTCCATCACAATCATATATCATAGCTTGTTCAACCATTCCCCAATTGATGGGCATCTCTTTAATTTCCAGTTCTTAGCCGCCACAAAAAGAGCTGTTGTAAATATTGTTGTGTACCTTTGATTTTTAAAAAGCAAAAAAAAAAATGCAACAGTCACATGCCTCTCTTGCTCCAAAAGACATGAATATCAAGCATAATGTCTCTGTTGATTCTTTATATCTTTATTACCCCATGTTGGGAAGGTTATTAAAATGTGATCAAGATTCAAATGCTTAACACGGCCATAATCAGTAATTAAATTTTTGTAAAATGGATCAGTGGTTTGCCTTCATTTTATACCAAAGACTCAAGCCAGAGGACAGTTTCTCTTTTATAAGTTTTGCAGGGTGAAAAACAAAGAATAGACATGGGTAGATGACATCATAGGTTTGGGGACAACATGATTGATTACAAAGCTGAAGTACAGGAGACAACTTGTGGTTGGAAGTTTGATTGGTTGGTTGTCGTCCTTTGTTCTTGAAGAGGACTGAAATTATATCGCTATGGTAAAGTCAAGTTATAGTATATCTGACCTGTGGCTGATCAATCAGTACGAGCTCGGAATGCTCTACCACAGGTTGGGCACAAATATATTGTCCGTGTGAACATTCTCTAAATTTGTGCGTCTTGTTTTTCTCTTGAGCTACTTCAGTTCTGCTGTACTCATGGAGTACAGCACCTTCTTTAATGCTGGCACACCTTATTCAGTGGACCTAGTGTCTTCCATGTCACACAATTCCAAAGTTCTTCAAAAAGAATGTTGTATTGCTTCTTCTGACCACCATGTGAGCGCGTGACATGTGAATTCTCCATAAAGTAGTCTTTTAGGCAAGTGTATGTTTGGTATTTGAACTCTGGGGACTAGCAACAATCTTTCTTCTCTCCTGAAAATCTAGATATTAGACTCAACTCCCTTATTTTAACACACATCCCCCAAAGTCAGTTAAATTCTTTGAGGCAAGAATAGATCAGTGTTTAGAACTTAACCCATTACAGGCTATCTGAATCTCTGAACTAAGTTCAAAGACAGAGTCATAACTTCAGCAATTACAAGACAGAAGCAGTTACGGGACAAAATAGGATCAATAAAAATAATGATAAAGAATTAATTCAGTCTTCTCAGTCTGACATTTTTTATTTTGTAAAAAAATTACTTTAAAGTTTGAGGTAATTAAACTAATTTGGATTTTTATTAATAATAACAGCATCTTATGTTTGCAAAATGATTTATATTCATTATTTCATTTGACTTTAAGAATTTAAGACTTTAAGATTTTAAGTAAATATTACAGATATTAATTTTCTCATTTTAGATCAGGGAAAGGCTTATAAAAGTTAAGGATCCTAAATGATTTGCTAAGAGTCACAATGCTAGTAGTACTTTAGGCAAGATTCAAACCTAGATCTCCCTTACTCTAATGCTATCACTCTAATAAGCCATCTTATCTCTCAACCAAACAAGAGTTTTTAAACAACAGGGAAGGAATCCTATATTCCCAGTCTTCATTATACATTTGAGATAGCAATTTCCTTTCAAGACTACAGTATCATAAGTTAGAGGAAACTGCTTTGTCATTCCCATTAGAACTCCAAGTATTCAAATAGACCTGTGATCTCATCAATTTTGGAGTTCCTTCCAGCAATACAAATTATAACCTGCCCATGGCTGCCCATCCTATGCAGTTCTTTTATACCCAAGATTCTTCAAAACCTTCTTTCTTTCTCTTAACATCACAGAGGCACCAGTGGAACACTTTTGGCTGTCTGTTTGTAATCCCTTGCCATTACCACATCACTATCTTCTCTTTCTGCCATAAAGTTCCTTGATAGTGTCCTTTACTTCTCTTCTTTTGAGTTCCTTATTGGTTATTTATTACATGCTTCTGGAATCTACCATCCCTTTCCTCTGCCCTCTGGTGGGTGCAACTCATCTTGATGTCTTTGGAGGCAGTTTTATACCATATTTTGCTGCCATAAAACAAAACTGATAGAATATTAGCATTGAGGATATGGATTTTTGCTTTCATGGAAGGGTTGGGATCATTAAAAGAGTTTTTCAACTTGCTTAATAAAGTCCAACACATTTTCCTTTTCAGCTCTGGATCCAACTAATTTCACATTTCTTCAGTCTGTCCCAGATATATCTTCAGTAGAACTTGGACAAACTCTAGGGGGATGTCCATCCAAATGCAGTTTGAAATATGGGTAATAGACATTCTCCATTCACTCAGTCTTTTCTGTGTAAATGGACAAACCAATTCTTTGGGTGATTATAAATCTCTTCCATCACGTCCTGTAGCCAGTGTCTTGAGGTTAGGTGCAATCAGCACAGTGTCATTGGTAAACACCACTGAGAATGAAATTGATCACATTTTAATAGACAGGAAAAGACTTGGTATTGATGTGGGAGTTATCAATGAGTCCATTATTTGTGTATAATTAGACCATTAGTTTATCAGCCAAGATCTGAATTTAACTTAAAAAAAGGAAGAAGAATAATGAGCACAAGATGTCATTCAATTAAGAACACTTATCCTCATTATATATTTTAAATGAAATAGATTCTAACTTAGCTTTGGAAATTTTGTATATATTAGCTGATGAATCAAAATATACTGTTATAAAAAAAAACTTTGAGAAAGACCGTTAGTTTCAACACATTTTCATTTTTAGTATATGAAAAAATAATCAGGTTCAGAAATCATCCTCACTGAATTTCCAGCTGTAAAGTGACAGCTCCCATTGACATCTGAACCATGAACAGTTGGGAAGACACAGGAACAGTGGTAGGTTCTCTTAAAAAAAAAAAACTCTGGAAATGTATATGAATGCATATTATAAAGTTATATATTTGTGAAGTTTTGTAGAGTTTTTGTTATCTAAACTTCTGTTATTTATTTTTTCTTATGTGTGTCTAAGCACATCTGGCTCTATAAAGAAGTCGTTTTTTTAAACCACAAATTCTTCTGTATAGCTTTCGGAGACAAACAAGAGCTTATTCTTAAAATATACATTACTCCTTACTCATTTGCAGCTGAATCCAATGAAGCCTTCACTGATTCATTATGTGATAACAGAAAGAGCCCCAGTCATAAGAATTGCTTTTTTGGGCAGTAGTAGAGTTTACATACAAAACAATCTGTTTATCAGGTAGCTAAGTGGCGCAATCACTAGAGGACTGGGCCAGGAGTCAGGAAGACCCTACTTAACATCCAGCCCCAGACATTTATTAGTTGTATGACTCTGAGCAAGTCACTTAACACTTCTGTCTGCCTCAGGATATCAATAGCACCTACCCCAAGAGATGGCTATGAGGTTTAAATGAGTTAACATCTCTAAAGCACTTAGTAGGGTGCCTGAGACATGCTAAACATGTAACAAATGTGTATTCCCTTCCTTTCTCTTCCCTTCCCCACCCTTTACCTGGGCCAGTTCTGTTTTTAAAAGATCAGGTTGTCTAAATAATAAAATATTGAGACTGATGATAAAAAATACTGCAGAAAAGTTTCTGTTAATAATGATTGTTTTAGTACTTAAATTGTTCAAATCGAAAACTAGGAATAAGTGGATTTTCTTAGACTAGAAGAAGTCTTTCATTGTGAATAATCATATATCACATTTTTCCATATGTGCTGTTAGGGAATGGCATTCACTCTAAACTGGATCAGAAAAATCTTAAGATCATAAGATCGTGCATTAGAAGGGATATTGTTGTTCAGTTATGTCTGACTTTTTGTGATCCCATTTGGGATTTTCTTGGCAAAGAGACTGGAGTGGTTTGCCATTTTTTTCTCCAGCTCATTTTACAGATGAGGAAACTGAGGCAAACAGGGTTAAGTGACTTCCCCAGGATCACAAGTAAATGTCTGAGACTGGATTTGAACTCAAGTCTCCCAGACTCCAGGCCCAGCACTCTATGCCATGTTTCTATGATAAATTAAAAAGCTTAGATATCTTCCAGCTCTAAATCTTATCATCATATAAATTTTGATAAAAACTAATTGTTTCTTGATGCATTTAATCTTATTAGCATCAGCAGTCAGATTATCTAGAATTTCCAAAAAAAGAGTCATCTCCTGCAGTTTATATTTGACCAGAAACATAGTATATGACTCCACATTCTTCACAGTAGGTTCTAGAAAAAGATACTATCTTTATGTTAAGGTATCTAGGAAATAACCAGAATTTATTTATAATTCACTTTGGCCCATTCTTTTTTTAAATAGAAAGGAGTGAATTCTTAGAACCAGGTGAGATTTAAGCCTTAAAGTTTTTGAAAAAGGTGGAAATTTAATCTTTTGATGAATTTATTTTGAGGGAAATAAGAGGAAGTCTTAGAACAGGGATCTTGAAAAGTAGATAAAATAGATTGTAATTTGATTTATTTTTGGAGTAAAGAGATTCATTGTGGAAATGAAAGTTGAAGTTAAATGGGACAGACTGTTGAGGGAGTTTCAAAACTAAGAGGTGAAAAATTTAACTTTGGTAGTAAAGAAGATAAAAGGCAATGCAAGCAGAACTGACATATTTTGTACCTTATATATTTTGGTTAGAACATCTAGTTCTAAAAGGGATGTATTGAGGCCCCCCTCACTATTGTAGATTTGCTATTTCTCCTTGTAATTTGTTTAGCTTTTCTTTAAGTATTTTAGATCCTAGACCATTTGGTGCATGAATGTCAAGTACTATAAAATTCATTGTCGATCGTAACTTTCAGCAAAATGTAATTTTTGTGTTGATCTCTTTTAATTAAGTCTACTTTGCAGTTGCCTCATTTGAAGTCATAATTTCTACTGCTGAACTAAAAAAGTTCAGCTGAAGAGTAAGTTTTTGCTCCAACCTCTTATATTGATTGTTACTATAAGCCTTTATGTTTGAAGTATATTTGTTTTTAAACATTGTATTGTTGGAATCTACTTTTTATTCCAGGGCAGCTCGGTGGCTTAGTGGATAGAGCACCAGGCCTGGAGTCAGGAAGACTCATCTTCCCAAGTTTAAATCTGGCCTCAGTTGCATACCGGCTATATGACCCTGAGCAAGTCACTTTACTCTATTTGCCTTAGTTTCCTCATCTGTAAAAATGAACTGGAGAAAAAAAATGGCAAAACCACTCTAGTATCTTTGCTAAGAAAACTCCAAATGGGGTCATTGATTTTGATATGACTGAAAAACCACAAACTTTCTAATTCATTCTGCTACCTTCCTCCACTTTATGGATAATTTCATCTCATTCACATTCAGTTATGATCATTAATTATGCATTTCCCTTGATCCTATTTTCTTCCACCTTTTTCTTTCTTTGCTCCCTATCCCTTACTCTTTACTCCCTTCTGATTATTCACTTTTATTTATCTTTTTATATTTCTTTTGGATTTTGTGTTTGTAGTTTAGATTTTCTATTTACTGCTAGTCTTTCAGTTAAAAATGCATAGAAATCTTCTATTTGATTAAAGGTCTATTTTTTCCCCTTAGGAAGTTATTTGTAATTGTAAGCCTACATTTGTTGGGAAGATTTTATTCCACATACTCTGTATGTTTATAATGTTAGCTGCTAAATCTTATGTAATCTATCTTTCTCTTTTTTTTGCTTTTTGAAAGGGGGAATGAAGGGCAGTTGGGGTTAAGTGACTTGCCCAAGGTCACACAGCTAGTAAGTGTTAAGTGTCTGAGGCTGGATTTAAACTCAGTTCCTCCTGATTCCAGGGCTGGTGCTCTATTCCCCACACCACATAGCCACCCCTCTCTTATGTAATCAACCATGGTTCCTCAGTACTTAAATTCTTTCTTTCTGGTTGCTTGCAAGTTTATTTTTTTTTACCTGAAAACTATATTTTGGTCACATTGTTCCTAGAAATTTTCATTTTGAGGTTTCTTTCAGATGGATTCTTTCTGTTTTCACTTTGTCTTCTTGTTCTACTATGTCTGAGCAGATTTCTTTCATGATTTCTTGAATTGTGATAACCAGGCTTTATGTACAAGGTGTACTCATTTATTGATTATTTTCACATCCATGAAAGAGCCACCAAAACTTGCCTGGTAAGAATTAATTTAGTTCTAATCAGTAACTGATGATCATTTTGTCATTAGAATTTTGCAGTAACCTAACGTCTTAGAGAAATTGGCAATACGGTATTTATTCAGTATGTTTCATGCTTTAGAGCATACATTTAATGAGATTTAAAGCCTAATTTTGTATTTCATTGTGAAATATTTTTAGTGGGATTTAAAACCTAAATTTAAATAGCTTGAAGTTTTCCTATGTGATGTTTGACAAGAAAAATTGTTTTTGTATACTTTGTGTAGAAAATGAAGAAAGCATAAAGAAACCAAATTGAGTAATAATTTGACAGTAAAAATGTCACTGTATTATCAAGATGATATGTAGAAAGTCTTCTAATCAAACAATTAAATAGGCATAATGTAAAATGCACTAGCTCAAACAGTAGTTTTATTCAAACAATTATTTCAGACTTTCAAAGACATCAGATTTTACAGCAATTCTTAAATTCTGCTTAAGTTGCTGTTCAGTTGTTTCAGTCTTCTGACTCTTTGTGATCTCATTTGGGGCTTTCTTGGCAAAGATACTGGAGTGGTTTGCTATTTCCTTCTCCACCTCATTTGACAGATGGGGAAACTGAGGCAAACAGCGTTAAGTGACTTGCACACTGAGGCCAGATGTGAATTCAGGTCTTCCTGACTCTTAAGTCTGGCATGTTATCCTCTACCACCTAGCTCCCCTAAGTGAATCTAGTATTCATTTGAAACAGGTATTTTTAATCTTTTTTGTATGTATCATGGCCTCCTCCTTTGAATGTCTGTTAATGCCTATGGACATTTTAGAAGAATTTTTTAAATGCTTCAGTTAAAAAGGAAAACAATTACACTTGAACTGCAGTTATCTGGGGAAAAAAATTTTATAAGCAAGTTAATGGACTTAGTGGTTATAAGAACTCATGATTTTAGATATTGATCAACCAAAATGGAAATTTTTTTGGACTCATGCCACATATTTGTGTATCATAATAATTTAAGCAAATTATTTGAATTTCAATTTATAATTTGGCATAGAATACCTTTTTCTCAGAGTTGCAACTAGGAAGCATTAAACCAGTTTTCAAGCCCCATCTTCCTTGAGTGCATCCCCGCAGAGAAGGAAATCCCATTCCCCAGTGATACAGCCAATACCCTCAAACTCCCAGGGAAAGTCAAGGGAGAGTGGCAGGGAAAGAAGGAGGGCCCTGGGAGTTACAGTAACAGAACTCTAGGGCCTGGCGAGGGAGCAGAGGTGGTAACTTTGGGAGGTGGAAGAGGAAATGCTTCCTCATTCCAGGATATTTGTGTCCTGGGCCAAAGACTCCCTAGTTACAGTTCTTTTTTTGCCACCTCAAAAAAAAAAAATAAGCAGTTCATTTTTCAGTAGGTTCAAGGGTGTTACTAACTTCATTTAATTGTAGTCTGACCATAAACAGATTCTAAAACTGCCAAGTAAAATAAAGCAGCCTTGCAAGAAGTTTAAAAAAATCGTGACCAGAAAAGAATACGTACTAGCTAATAAAGTTTTCACTGGCATTAAAAGTATGTTAACAGAGAAGTGTATATATTTTCCTATTTTATTCAAACTCTTTTTTTTTTTTTATGATTAGTGTTTGGGGATTGTATTTTAAGAGAATAAAAAGAATTAACTGGCTGTGTATTTTAATTTCCACACAAAGGTTATATGAATTGTCCATTTGACTAATCCTGCAGCGGATGTATGGTAAAATTAAAAAGCATATATTTTGCATTAAGAGAAGGGGCGATATGTACTTTTAAGTGAATGTTGGTATTATTTCTATTACATCTTAGGAGCAGGGTTTGTTTCCATAGACAGAAAACTGAAATTAGAAGGAAATAAAGTGAGCTTGGTTTGTTAAAGCTTGGTCCATTAGAAACTTTCATTTTCTCAGCTGTGTGATTGAACTTAAAGATAATTTCATGTTTTTATTGTTAGTGTTTATACGCAGAACCTATGTAGCTAAATGCACTAGATTAAATATGAAACATCCTGAGGTCTTTCTTTTAGAAATTAGAAAGACCTGTTGTGGAGTGAAGTAGATCCTCTTAAATTGTTTTAAAAATCAATCAACAAACATTTATAGAATTTCTTCTTAATGTCTTCCGTGGACAGGTATGTGCATGTTCAGATTATTGGCTCACGGAAGGTTGTGCCTTTTGAATAGATTTACTTAAGAAAATCCTCACTTGTTTATTAGCGGCCTGAGAAACGTGCTTTATACAGTGTGTCCCAAAAGTCTTAGGGCAATTTTAAGTGTTAGTAGTTTAAAAATTCTATACCCTTAGAGCATGAATTCAAATGCATCTTGCCCTTAAGAAATTTTAATAAATACCCTCAGCATCATAATAGAAAATACTGCAGCAACAGTGTGTTCAAAAGACTGGAATATGAAGCTTTGTCAGAGTTGAACATTTTCCAAAATTGAAGTCCAATTATTATTTCTCTCTGGAGTTATGCAGTTGGTTGTAAAAACAAAATGTAAATATTATGTATTAAACAAAGAGAAAGTGAAGTTGGTTCCAATTATAGACATTTGTGAACTGGGCCATAGGGCCATCTGTTTCTAATTTTGAGATAATTGTTCATTACTAGAACTTAACATGTATATTTAAAACCATTCAAAATATTATTTAGTCATACTTTGATTCTTGATTAGGAGAAACATCACTATATTTTTATTAAATTGGAATAAAGACTCTTAAAGCGAAAAGCCAAAGGATTTTGTTCATTAACTGTCTCCAAAAAAAGGTCCCTGCAACCTTACCTCTCTTTGACTGTTGAACCTATAACTTTTCTATAAAAACTAAATTAAGTGTTACTCCATGGGACCTTCTGTTATTTCTCTGCCTCCCCTGGGAATTTGAGTGTGCTACAGGCCCAGTGTAAATAAACATATTTCAACTTTGCAGCCAAAAGAACCAATATGATTTTAGCCTACATTAACAGAGGCATAGTCTCCAGAATGTAAGAAGTAATGATCACATTGTACTTGTCCAGATCAGACATATCTGGTGTGTGGTTCAATTCTGGATGCCATTTTTAGGGAGGACATTGACAATCTACAGAGTCTTTTTTTATCTGAAACTTGGAAAGGATATCAGAGGTCATATATTCCGATTCCTACCTGAGCAGGAATCCTCTGTGCAGCTCTGCAGCAGTCCTGAGAGTCTATCCATTTGTCTCTTTTTCTTTCTTTTTGTTCTCTGTGACTTTCCAGAGTTCATCTGCATGGGGCAACTAGATGGCTCAGTGAATAGAGCACCAGCCCTGGAGTCAGGAGGACCTGAGTTCAAATGCGACCTCAGACACTTAACACGTACTAGCCGTGTGACCTTGGGCAAGTCACTTAACCCCAATTGCCCTGCCTTCCTCCCTCCAAAAAACAACACTAAACAAAGTTCATATGCAGCTTGGCAATCATATCTACAAAATTGGGGGAGGGGGGAGGATTGTTATTTTTTGAGTTTACCAAGGTATAGTTCATTCAAGGCAAATGTCTTGAATTTTCTGAGGGTAGCTAGATGCCCTCCAACCATCTCCTCACTTATTTTGGATTTCTACTCTTTTTGTTCACTTACCTAGTCTGAACCTTTTTTTTTAATGTCATATTTTTGTATTCATGCTTAATGTCCTTCCTGGCTTTCATTTTTAATATACATTTTTCTAAAATCTAAGGTAATGATCAGAAATTTTCTTACATTTCCATTTGTACCCCTCAGCACCTGGCACAGAGCTTTGAACATAGTAAGCATTTTATAAGTGCTTTTCTTTTCCATGCATTTTTAGTTAGCCACTCTTTCCTTCCTGATCAGAATTTTATCTGAAGAGCTTCCCATTTCATCTGGAGGAAGATCTGCCAGAATGGCAAAGGTCTTTCATGCTATGCCATATAAATAGTAGTGGAATGAAATACAAGCTTTTTTAGTTAGAAAAGAACATTTAGACGACATCAAAACTGTCCTCAGATATTTGAAGGTCTGCGTTTTGGAAAAAAGGTCTTAGTTTATTCTGCTTGGTCCCAAAGAACAAAACAAAGAAAACATGGTTGAAGTTGTAGGGAGGGTCTAAATTAGATCAGTGATTCTTTTTTGTGTGTCATTGAACCCTTTGGCAGTCTAACAAATCCTATGGGTCCCTCCTCAGAATAATGTTTGTTGCCTGTATTCTTAATGGAAGGAAATGCCAAAGTTCAGTTAGAGATTAGTGAAAATGAAGATTTTCCCATTCAAGTTCATGGACTCCCTAAAGTCTTTCCATTGTCCCCCAAAGAGTTAAGAACTCCCGAGTGAAAGTTCTTTGTAGTCTTCAAGATAGTTGCCAAACCAGGGCTCTCCCACACTTTGAGCACAAATGCATAGCAATTTTAAATGATCCATACGGTAAAACTACAGTAATTTGGGCTTTGGAAGGGCTTTTACGTACACATTCCTGAGCCTCATAATAGCCAGCGCTATAACCCCAGCTGCTGTTGAATAGAATTAGAAAATAGGTCCTTTTAAACCATAAGATTTGTCTTATCTTGTAGTATATTCATTTTGGAGGAAAGGGGAGACTGTAAACTGTTTGAAGATTATGAATAGTTTTTGTGAAAAGACTTATCATTAAACAGAATAATAATAATGGTAGGTATTCAATATTCGTTAATGCCAGCATTATGTTAAATACATTCTTATTTCCTCAGTTTAATATAACTGAATTGCTTCTAATAAAAAAAAAACTTGCAATTTATTCTATTTGTCTATAAAGTTTAAAAGTATCAGTTCAGTCATGAGATTTTGTTAATGCCTTTGGAATTTTAGAAAATCATTCATTTCAGAGAATCGTCAATATTTGACAGCATCCAATTATACTGTCATGTAGTAGACCCAAGTTCATACATAAATGGTAGTTACCACAGAAAGGCATATTTTTGGTTTCTCTTTTCCTTTTTTTCATTTTCTCACACACTGTAATCACCTCCAAGTCTTTCATGGTGGACAGAGCCACATAAGACAACATTGGTTATCGGCTTCCTCGTGTCATTTTTTGACTTAAACTAGACCAGTGACTTCTGGGAAAAAATTGTAGAATTAAAATAAATCATTATGTATAGGATATTATCAGCTAAATTGCATCTTGGATGTTTGGAGTATTTTTTTTATTATCACTTTGAGAAACTTTTAGCAATAGCTCTTTTGTTTTATCTAGAAATTATGGTATTTAGTACCTGACCTTAAAAATAGTTTATATTGCGCAGCTAGGTGGCTAAAGCACCGGTCCTGGAGTCAGCAGGACCTGAGTTCAAATGCGGCCTCAGACACTTAACAATTACTAGCTTGTGACCTTGGGCAAGTCACTTAACCCCAATTGCCCTGTCTCCCCTCTCAAAAAAAAAAAAGACAAAAAAAATAGTTTATATTCAGAGTTCATTATCATCATAGTGTTGTTAAATGTGTTTTTTATATTTTAGGAGAATATGTTTTAGCAGAATGACTTCTCCTTTAACATAGTTATTCTACTTGTTGGACTTGAGTTTTCTCCTAGGAAAAAAGCATGTCAGAACAAATTTAGACTTTTGAAAATTCATCATTGAGGGAACTCATTCCTGATGTATCCTGCAGGACGACATAATCTAATGCAGCATACTCCAAATTGTGATTCATTAAACTATTATTTACCCACAAAGGTTGCTGGTGGACTTTATTTTCCCCCTCTTCCTAGTAACAATGATCTTACTTAATTGATGCATAGTTATCACTTCATGATGGTCAAAAAGAAGATAATTAATGTAGACATTAAAACCAGGAGGTCTGAGGTCTGATTGTACTTTGGGCCCTAACCTGCCACATAACTGAATTGTAATTTTTTTTGTAAAGGTTAACCACTTTATGCTACTGCTTGCTTTTCTAGAAAATATTCTCAAATCATGACCCAGAGATTTATCTGGGTCAAAGACAAATTATATTTCGCATGTAGTAAGTCAATATAAAATCATTCAGGCAAATAAATTTAGAATACTATTTAACTGAATTTCCTGAGTGTATTCAGATGACATAAATGTCTACCATCACACTTATTCTTTGAATTTTTTTCTGAAACCACCCTGACATTGAATAGACATTAATATTATGTGAACCTGTTCTTACAGGTAAGAAAAAAGACTGTGGCATAAGTTCTAAAAATAAAAAATAGGTCTTTTTTTAGTCAGGGCTTTTAATTCTTTTGTACTCATTAATTTCCCATCCTTGGTAAAATGTCATGTTCCACATATAACAAATGCCATGGTAAGGCATTTTGAGTGCTTACTTTTAAGTTTGAAAAAGAAATTAAATTATTCCTTACACATAGTTTGAAATAAGCACCCAGAATTATTTTCCTTGAAATTAATCCAGAAGCAATATCATAAAAAATTTCAAAAGATTTTCTTATTTCCTTTTTTCTCTGTAGTTGGCACTGATTTTCTGTTATTTAGTAAAGGTTTCACAATTTACTTAATATTATTTTAAAATGAGATTTTAGTTAGCCAAAGCTTGATTTGTTAAACCCTTAGAACATTTATACAAATAGAGTAATTTTAGTGTATTGTTTTAATTTCCCCTTACATGTAAGGATAACTGCCAACTGTGATAACATAGTTTTTTAAAGCATCATATATTAAAAGTATATATGAGTTAATGTCAGTTAATGATTTCTACTCAGAACTGTTGATAATTTAAGCCCCAAATTCTGTTTTTGCCTGAGGTAGAAATAAAAATAATAGAATGCCACCTAGCACCTTACTATATGGATAATATTGGTGTTTCAAAGCAATTGAATCTGTAGCTGTTATCGAATTCAAGTATCACTGTGGAACCAACTTAGTCATTATAATTTCACAGTATTCACTTTCTGTTGTTTTGCTGCTTTTCTTTCTTTTTACATTGTGCAGTCATATTTGTTCCTTTCCTGGGTATGCTTCAATTTTCATCAAGTCTTATGTCTTTCCATTTTTCTCTGTACTTATCACATTTCTAGTTTCACACACAACATCTTTATTTCATTGCTCCATGACCTCCTGAGCTGGATCAATGAACATCTATTTGGTTTGTAGTTCTCTGTTATTATAGAAAGTACTGCTGTAAATATTTTGCTGCACATAGAACCCTTTTCAGAAGAAATCTTTTGTCTCGTTTTGCTAGCAGTGGAATCTCTCAATCAAAAGATAAAGATATTTTAGTCATTTTCCTAACATAATTCCAAATTGCTTTCCAGAATAATCCAATTCACGCCTCTAGCAACAGTGCATTATTTTGCATTTCTTTCTATTACTACTTTAACATTGACTATTCCCATCTTCTGTCATCTTCACCAATTTGCTAGGTATGCAGTGCAAGTTAGTTTTGCATTTAATTTGTTATTAGTGATTTAGAGCATTCTTTCTTGTAATTAATGGTTTTCCTTTTTTTTTTTCATATACAAAGAGACAAATTTTCCCTCATTAGATAATCTCTGAAATTTGATGACTTTGACTAGAATGTGGCTCTTGAAAGGTATAGGAATACTATTGTACATAATAAGAAAGGTATACTTACAAAGTAGTCTAGGAATTTGAGAAGGAAATAAGGGCAAGGACATTTGAGTAAATATCAGCAGAAGTATACACAGAAACAATATTGTCATCAGCTTATACCAGTGACCACCTGGACAGAAAGAGTCAATAGAATTTGAGAAACAGGTCATAGGTCTGATACAGAAGCATGATATCATAGTGACAGATAACTTTGTTTATCTAGACATTTTCTGGAGTTCTTTGTCAAAAGAAAAACAACTAGTCATTTCCTGACTTACCTTAATGACAATATTATCTTTGTAGAAGAGGAGGAACTAACAGTGGGAACTATTATTCTGGACTCATTTCTGATTAAGTAGATCCTGTCTGCAGAAGTAGAAATACTAGAACATTGGGGAGAGGAGTGTCTAGCCCACCCTAGCTTTTGAGATATAAGAGGAGAGGAGAGCCAGACATGGTCTGATATGCAGCCTATATTTAGGGACAGCACATTTCAAAGGATTCAGAGAAGGGATAGATAGGCTTCCATGGCCTGATACACTGTAGGGCGAGTCAGCACATGGGAAATTTAGGATGAAATTCTGAAGGCTGAAAGAGAAAATCCAGATGAAAAAGAGGTGCTTTTCCAACAAGATTGAGGGTATATGTGGAAGTCATCAACTGACTTATATTTTTGAAACACATATATAGAATATGAAAGCAAGGAAGGTAATAGCATAGTTTATCAATGATCTTCTTAGAATAGTATCAGAAGTGTTAGAGCTTAGAATAAACCCCGAAGCTGGCAAGTAATGCTAACAACAACAAAATTGTGGGGAGGGTTGAGACTTTTAGCTAGATAGGGGAAATAGCTGCCTTAAGCTGAATTGAGTGAGTATTATGATGGAAAGAAAACAAAACCATTCAACTCTTATTTTTCTTTCATTTTCAGGAAAATGAGCTTTTAGATCAGAAACAGTAGGACAGAAATGAATAATAGGGAGTAGGTACCCAAGAAAAGTTTGGAAGATAGTAAGAGAACATCCAGCTGATCTTAATGTGTTCAAGTCTACCGGGCCCATACAAACTGCATCCGAGAGCAAAGGACCAGCAGATTGCTGAGACACCAATGGCTAATAAGCCTCCAGGAAAGGAAGCAGTTACCACATAGAGCCAGTTCCGCTTCAACAAATATAGGTCATGCCTACCAGCCTAGACCCTGGAGAACTGATGATTCAGCCTAGCTTGCTCTCCTAATAAAGAGGGGGTGGGAGGGTTCATATTTCTATGAAATGTTATTTGTTCACTGTCAGGTTCAGTTGCTGTTTCTGTTGGTTTTGTGTAAATGTTTTTCTTTATTATAAGGAGGATCAAAGCAGCAGCCACCAGCTAACATTGTTCTGTGCTCCCTGTTCTTAGCTGGGCTAGAAAAATGACCCATTGTATTTTCTCCTTGGGTTTCTCGATCACCACTCATTCTGGTGCTCTTCCTCGAACATTTGGGAGACAGCTAGGCTGTATTGTTTGCCTTTGCTTTTTGCCATTCTAAGATATATTGTGCAATTAAAACTATCCCCATTACACTGATAGAAAAAAACAGAATCTGAAACATCAAGTGACTGGAATTGGAGTTAAAATCTGAAATAAGATCTTCCAGCACAAGTTACTTTTTGCTCATGGTTCAGGCTTGACAAACCAAGTTTAATATTAAGCTACAATACCTTATATGTTTTGTTAGTATTGTATTTTTGGGTCATATCATTCTGAGAAACTGATTTTAAAGCTTGTTTAACTGGACATAAAGGCAACTTGGCATAGTAGGTAGAGAAATATTATAATAATTATTATTGTAATTGTCATTATCTGCATAATAATAATGGAAATGCCATAATGGTAATAATAATAATAGTTGTAATACTGCAATTCTGCATGTAGTAGGAACTTCCTCACCTGGAATTCCCACATCTGAACTAGTGAAAGAAGAGTTGTCACTGACCAAGGAAGGTGAATCTGGGACCAACCCCTCAGGCCTCACTGAGACCTCACTCTCAGGTCATTACAGTCTGAGAGAGATGGTTGAAAAAGACCTTTTTGGGGCACCAAGACTCAACCCAAAATTCCTTGATAATGTATACTAACCTCACAGGATATGGATTAGAGTTACCTCTCATTTTTTTAAAGTTGTGAGCAGATAGCCAAGGTATATGAACAGTTGAGTGTTACCATAAAATTGAAACAAAATTAATCTGACACATTGCATAATTCAAATAATTATCTCATGGCAGTTGTGCATGCATGGTAAATAGCATGCATAAATGACACTTCACTTTGAGATATGTTCTACATCAGACTTCTCAAAATGTGAGAATTTTTTAAAGTGGAGGAAGGGAAAGGAATAAGCCTTTATACAGTGCCAACTATATAATAGGCACTTTACAAATATTATCTCATTTGATCTCCACAGCAACCTTTTCCAGGCAGGTGCTGTTATTATCTCCATTTTACAGTTGAGGAAACTAAGGCAAACAGAAGTTAGGTAACTTGCCTAGGGTCACAAGGCTAAGTAAGTGTCTGAGACTGAATTGTCTCAACTTTCAGCAACTGGTACTTCATTTTTCATGGGATAAAATACAAACTCAGTGTGGCATTTAAGGCTCCTTATAAATATGGCATCCAGCTTTATTTCACATTTATCTTCTGCCCTCAGTGAACTCTACATTAAAGCCAAAGTGGGCTACTAACCACTTCACCCTCCCTCCCAAATTCAACACTATATCATTTAAAGATCATTTGTATAGGCCATCCTTTCCTGCTTAGAATGTACTCTCCTCTCATCTTTACCTTTCAGAATATTTATCTTCATTCAAGGCTCAAAGTACGACTTCTTCCACAAAGCCTTCCCTGATTTCTCTACTTGCTAGTGTTCTCCTTTTCCTCAGGTCCCTTAGACTACTTATTTATGTGTATTCATGTGATTAGCTCCTCAAAGGCAGGGGTTGCTTTTAATTTTGCTTTTACATCTCCAGTGATTTGCAAATAAGAGATGTTTATTTTTAAATTGAAGGTGATAAAATATTACCTTAACATATTAATGAGAAAGTTATTTGGGGGCAGATACCTCTCAAATTATGAGAAAGGGTTCCTCATTTGACATCAAGAGGACCTGAGTTTGAATGCTGTCTCTTCTGCTTGGCACTTGCATTACACTGGAGAAGTCACTCTCTGGTGATTGATTTCCTCATCTATAAAATATGATTGGACTTTGATGATTTTCAGTGCCACTTTTAAGATATAATGTAAGATGGAATTTTAATCTAGACATCTCCCTTACACATAAGGCATGCCCTGATGACACTGTCCAGTCTCAGTGATTCTGTTGCATTCTGTGGGTACCATCTCTCTCTTTTCCACTTCTTGGTTCCCTTTAATCATTAATGCTTATGCATTTGTTCGTTTCTCTCCCTTCCTTCCTATCAAACTACAAGCTCCTTAAGAGCAGAATCTATGTTATTTCTCTTTATCTCCAGCACCTAGTTTTTGTCCCTCGCCTCCTCTTTCCTAAATACCTGTTAAATCCATAGGATCATCAATCTAGTGGTAAAAGGAATTTTAGAGATTGAATCCAACCTCTTCGGTTTTGAGACACCTCCCACTCCCACCTCTCCTCCCAGGAAGATAATAGTAACTAACATTTATATAGTAAAATGTACTAAGTGATGTGTGTGTGTGTGTGTGTGAGATATACATATAATTATAACTCTCTTTCTCATAGACAACCCTGTGAGTTGGGTACTATTATTATTTCCATTTTATATACAAAGAAACAAACTAAGAGAGAGTGTGACTTACCCAGTATCACACAGTTAATAAGTGTCTGAGGTTGGATTCAAACTCAGATCTTCCTGACTCCAAGTCCAGCAGTCTATCCACTGTGTCTGACTGCTGCTCTCTGGGGTTAAATGATTTGCTTAAGATCTCAGACTTTATAAGTGTCAGGATTTAAAACATTTTTGTACTACAAATCACTTTCCATTCTACCTTTTAATTAAATTTGATTATACATCTCAGATACAAGGCAAAATATATGTGTATATAATTATCTATATGCACACATATATGTATATGTGCACACACACTTTTTCTCTAGTAGATTTACTTTACCAGTTTTGCTTTGATAGGTATCATAGAATTTTAGAGACCATCTAAGCCAATCCTTTTCATCCTACATATGAAAAAACAAACCTACAAAGGTTGTGGTTTGCCAGAAGAGACACAACTAATTAGTAGTAAAGCTGGGGTTAGTCCAGTCAGTATGATATAAGGAAAGACTTGAGTTCTAAACCTAATCCTGCCATGAACTCAGTAACTTGAGGATCTAGGCCAGCAGATCTCAACCTGTGGGTCATGACCCCTTTGGGGGTCAAATGACCCTTTCACAGGGGTCACAAGTGTCGCCTAAGACCATCAGAAAACATATTTCCGAAGGTCTTAGGAACCAAGACACCGCTCCTCTATCTGTCTCCAGGCAGGTCTGCCCACATGCAGACACACCCACCATATGGGTGTTAAAGGGTTGCAGCATTAGGAAGGTTGAAAACCACTGATCTAGGGCTGTTGTTGTTGTTGATGCTGCATTCTTAAAGAGGACCATGGGGGGTGGAGCCAAGATGGCAGTGTAGAAGCAGGAAAAGTCTGTGAGTTCCCCCCATAACCACTTCAAATAACTATAAAATGTGACTCTAAACAAACTTTAGAGCTACAGAACCCATAAAGTGACAGAGAAACAAATCTCCCGCTGAAGTCAGCCCGGCAGACAGACAGGAAAAGTCTATCCCAGCGTGCTGCAAGCCGAACGCAGCCCCTCCCCCCAGACCTTAGTTTTATCCCCAGGGTGGCCCCAAAGAGCAGCTGCAGCAGACTTTGAGACAGTGGATCACCAGCAGCTGTGGCAGTTTCCAGAATTATCAACCCATAAATGCCAAAGAAAAAGTGAAAGGTCAGTGTAGAAATCTGTTGGAACTGGGGGGTGGGGTGGAGGAGTGGGTCCGGGCCCTACAGCCACCTCCACATAGCTACTTCAGAGCTCCTAGCCTGCAGATCGTAAGGGGGCCAAGCAACCATTCAGAGGGTACTCGCTCTTGCTTTAACCTGCCTGGATCTGGATCATGGTCTGGGGTGATGGTCCTGAGGTGTGTGACCAGTGAGCCAGAGTTTGTGGGAGCTGCAGAGACAGTGCCCTCCTAATATCTCTGGTAGCTGTGAAAACCCCAGTGATTTGGGACAAAGCTCTCCCCTCTGGAAGCAGAGTTCTACTGTGGCAAAGAGCTCAAAAGTCAAATAAAATGAGCAGCCAAAGGAAGCAAAGCAAGCACAGCCATCAAGCCATAGATTCCTTTTTTGGGG
>CM053587.1:205874724-205914705 GCA_028646515.1 Pseudochirops corinnae
TGGGAAGAGAAATGAGAATGATGCAAGAAAATCATGAAAAGAGAGTCAACAACCTGAGTGAAGAAAATAACACCTTAAAAAATAGACTAACTCAAATGGCAAAAGAGGCCCAAAAAGCCAATGAAGAGAAGAATGCCTTAAAAAGTCACATTGCCCAGATGGGAAAGGAATTTCAAAAGCTCACTGAAGAGAATAATTGCTTCAGAATTAGATTGGAGCAAATGGAAGCTAATGACTTTATGAGAAATCAAGGTACTATTAAACAGATCCAAACAAATGGAAACAATAGAAGGCAATGTGAAATATCTCATTGGAAAAACCACTGACCTAGAAAATAGATCCAGGAGAGATCATTTTGAAATTATTGGCCTACCTGAAAGCCATGATCAAAAAAAGAACCTAGACATCATCCTTCAAGAAATTCTCCAGGAAATTTGCCCTGATATTTTAGAACTAGAGGACAAAATGGAAATTGGAAGAATTCACTGATCATCTCTTGAAAAAGATCCCAAAAAGAAAACTCCTAGGAATGTTATAGCCAGGTTCTGGAGTTCCCAGATCAAGGAGAAAATATTACAAGAAGTGACAAAGAAACAATTTAAATACTGTGGAAACACAGTCAGGATAACCCAAGATGTAGCAGCTTCTACATTAAGGGATCAAAGGTCTTGGAATATGATATTCCAGAGGTCAAAGGAGCTAGGACTAAAACCAAGAATCACCCAGCAAAATTGAGTATAATATTTCAGGGGAAAATATGATCATTAAATGAAATAGAGGACTTTGAAGCATTCTTGATGAAAAAAACAGAGTTCAATAAAAAATTTGACACTCAAATACAAGAAGCAAGAAAAGCACGGGAAGGTAAAACAGGGAAAAGAAATCATAAGGAACTTATTAAAGTTGAACTATTTACATGCCCATGAAAAAACAATAATTGTAACTTATGAAACTTTTCTCAGTATGAGGATAGTTGAGGGGAATATAAATGTGTGTGTGTGTTTGTGTGTGTATACATACATATATATATGTCTATATAGGAGGGTATATATATGCATATGAATACAGGTATACACAGAGGACACAGGATCAATTGAATAGGAAAGGATGATATTTAAAAGGTGAAATTGAGAGGTGAGTGAGGAATATAATGAGAGGAGATGGGGAGAGACAGAATGGGGTAAATTATCTCATATAGAAGAGGCAAGGGATAACCGTTACAATGGAGGGGAAGAACAGGAAGGCAAAGAGAATGGGTCAACCTTACTCTCATTGAATTTGGCTTAGGGAGGGAATGACATACACACTAAATTGGGTATCTTGCCTTAAAGGCGAGTAGGGAGAAGGGGATGAGAGGTAGGATGATGGAGGGGAGGGCAGGTTGGTGGGGAGGGTAGTTAGCAGCACACACTTTTGAAAAGAGACAGGGTCAAAGTAGAGAATAGAACAAGTGAGGGCTCAAAATAGGATATATATCCACTATGGAAATGTTTTGTATACCTACACATGCACAACCTATATTGAATTGCTTGTCTTCCCAATAAGGGTGGTTGACGAGGGAGGAAGGGAAGGAATCTGGAATTCAAAGTTGTAAAATGAAATGTTTTTTAAAAATCATTATTATTATTATTATTATTTTACATGCAACTGGGAAATAAGATATACAGGCACTGGGGTATGGAGATACATCTTGCACTACCAGAAAGTGGGAAGAGAGTTGGGGGAAGCGGTATACAGTGGGATCACTGTTTTGAGGTGGTAGGTAGGGGAAAGATGGGGAGAAAATTTGTAGCTCAAAATCTTGTGGAAATGAATGATGTAAACTAAAAATAAACATAAAATTTAATTTAAAAAAAAAAAAGGACCGTGACATCAGGAAGGAAATGCCATGACTTGCAAGTGAATTGGATTTAAATAAGAGAGGGCTGTACAAAGTTACCAGCCTCACTCTCTCCTCTAGAACCATCTGGGTTCAGTGGGAAGATATAGATCAGGATGACCAGAGATGGCCCTGATGTAGTGGGAAACCTTAGCCTTTTTAATCTAAGGTCTCTCCCAGGTCTCACTGGGCTCACTTGACCTTCTCAGTGATTAAGGCTAGGTAAAAATGAGACAAAGAATAGCATTTTTTACCTGGCCCAAAAAAAAAAAAAAAAAAAAAAGAACAGTGTAGGAGGGGGAAGACTCTCAGTATTTCTGGCCAGAACAGAAACAGTTGCTATTTATGCTCTCCCTGTGCCATCAGAATCCAGACAATGACCAAGTGAGGCTTGGGTTTCAGGATCTAACCATAGATCTCAGAACCTTTTCTGGTTGATTTCTAAGCAGATTGCTACTAAGGCTTTCTATTTATTTGCTAGGGTTTCCTTTCAAGAGGGGAGTCCTAGCTGATAAAGGTTATCGACTCCATGCTTCCTTTTGGAGGATTAATTTTTATGCTTCGCCCCTGAACTCAGGAATGAAACATAATTAAAACTTGGTCCTTTTCTCCACAATCTCTACTGCTCCAGTCTCAAGACTTAAAGGTCAGAGTAATTCATCTTCACCAAAATAGTGGGGGATCTGTGCCAAATAATGCTACGTAAGGTAACATTGACTCAGGATTTTTAAAATTATAACCTTATCTATAGGTATTTATTGGGAACGTAGTCATTAAAAACCTGTGAAAACACAAGTAAATATTTTTCCCTTTCTGAATGATATTGGGGTGGGTTATAAAAAGTGCTATAAATTAGTTTCTTTCAATTAATCTTACATGAAGTGCAAATGAAAGGTATTGTATTATCTCATCTTGGGAATGTAGAAGTCTACCCTGTCAGCTTTTTGTTTAATTCTGTGATTATTAAGTCAGATACCATAAAAGGAGCTGTTTGGGCTGTTGTCGTCTTTCCAGTTTTTAGCTGAGCAGTAATGGCTTATCTCATTAATGAGATTTTTCTTCTGAAAAGCTGACAGATTTTCTAAGATGTGACTTTGTTATTTTTCTTAGCATTTCCATAGTAAGCAATGAGTACTCATTGTATTTTAAAAGTTGAGACCCTGCAGTCCCCCAAAATAAAATAGATAAAAAATTTTTCTTCAAGGTCATATAATGATTTACTTTTGTAATGGAATCCAAATATCATGAGTCCTTGTTTCATATTAAGCCAATTTATATCATACTTAGAATTATAAATGTTAGGACTAGAAGAGATTTCAAAAAGTCATCTAGACCAGCAATATCAAACTCAAATAGAAGGATCCTTTCAGGTCTCATCTTAATGTACAAAACCATATATTAATATTTTCTGTGTTCTAACCCCAAAAGGTTCCAAGTAGCTCAAGATCAAGGCAGTAGGTACAGCAGGCACTTGGTAAAATACTTAGGGATTCAGGAAAGGACTTTACAGAAGATGTCAGCTTGTGGAGAAATAGCAGCATTGAGCTGTCATTGACCTTAGGCTGGATGGATGACACAAGGGTAAATGATCTGTAGCTTTTAAATCATAAGTAATGCATTCCCAAGGCTTGGCATAGACCTCTCTCAATTCATTTAAATTATTCAGGTCAATACTGAGCAGGCGATGAAGACCTTAATCAGACTATAAATTTTCCAGTGTGTTGAATCATCATAGGTTTCCTATCATAGGTTCTATATGCTAGAAAGGATTAATAATGAGCTTCACCTTGAGCATATAATTGAATTAGACAGATATTTGAGTACTACATGCAGGATAATGTGCCAAATACCATGGCATCCCAGAACAGAAAACAAAGCCCAATCACTTCCTAAAGAGATATTCCTAAGAGATGAGGCATGTACCCAAATAAGTTATTAATTTGAGGAGAAAATATGCCAATTTCCTCATACCATGAGAAGCAGATACCATTCTTGCATACAATGCAAGTGAATGATTAAGTGATTAAGTGAATTAGCGGAGCTAGAAATAGTTGTTACCATGATGATGAAAAACACCTAAATGGAACTAACTCTGCCTAATTACAAAGGCAGATTCTATATTGTTGCATATTAAGGAGAGCCAAAAGAATGGGATAACCTGGTAGAGAATTAGGATAGAAAGATGCTTATGTGTCATGTGGGGGAAAGTAAGGTTTATTAATAATATAATTTGGTTTGGCCTGTTAGAAGAACAGAATTTGGTTACATTCACCAAAAAAGTTGATCCCCAAAGGCATGTGAGCCATTAAATCCTTCCGGTGTACTTCACATCTATTTGTTACTCTGGATCACTGAAAGGTAAGGGATAGTTGAGGAGTGTGCAAGAATAAGCCATCACAATAATTATAAAGATATTGAGGATTATAATGCAACCCTTTTTGCATCTGGTTCAGTATCAAAGATCTCTAGACATGGAGATTTCACAATTGCCTTTTGATATTCCTTGCTTTATCGTTTTGTACAAGATGTTCTTTATTTCCTTCCTGCTTTAGTTTAATCTTTTTTCTTCTTGGTCATTTATAGATACAGGAAGCATTTAATCAACATCCCTCTAATTTAAAACTCTTTATATGATTTAAAGCACTGAATTATCCCTTAGCCTTCTTTCTTCCAAAATAAATAACTCTTAATACTTTTGTAAGTCTGCTTATAGAACTCATACTTTATTTTACTGTTTCCAACTCCCCCTCCCCCCCTTCACTAAAATTCTGGTTCCTTCATATCCACCTTAAAGAGTAGTCAGCAGACCTGGACCTAGTACTGTCATAAGATCTGATTCAGGATGCATTCAAAGCCTTCATAGTATATAAAAAAGCGAGCTGATTTGTCATTTTGTCCACTTTTTAATTGTACTTCATTGATGTTTCAAAATTTGTAGATAGCAAAGATTGTTGACTTTTTGCTTTACTTTTGTGTCTAGCCAGTCCTTCCATCTTCCATCTTCCATATGTTGTACAATTGAATTTTGATCCCTGCAGTACTAACTTACAACTTTTGGTATTGAATTTCATTGTTCTTGTAAACTGCCTTATTTCTTAGGAAGACTGTGAATTTGATTCTTCCCTTTAGGGATATTAACAGTCTCTCAAACTTTCAATGGTCAGGACATCAATAAAGAGTTCGAAGAGAACAAATCTCAGAATTTATTGCTGTGCTTTACCAGTACTTGGATTCTCATCGTCCCCTCCCCACCCTTTGAGTTTGTCCTTTAAGGTAATTCCTCACATACCTTTGCTTGCCAAAAAGAATGTCAGAATCATCTGAGTTCAAATATTTCATCAGACACTTAATAGCTGTGTCACTCTAGGTAAGTCTTCCTCAGTTTCCTCATCTGAAAAATGGAGATAATGATAGCACCTATCTCCCAAGATAGTGATGATCAAACAAGATAATGTCAATCAAGTACAAGCCTGAAAGTGTGGTGTGGATGCTAGCTCTTATTGGTCTCATTATTATGTAGAATGGAAAATAAAAACAGAATGAGGATTCTCAACTGAGGAAATTTGTCATCCATGAGACCTAGTAATCAGTTTTTTGTTGGGTTTTTTTAAAGTTTGTAAAGGTCTAATCAGAAAAGATCCTAGACAATAAATATTTCACTAATTCCATGAAGAGTATTAGCTGGAGTATTAAAAACCATTCTGTACTTTTTTGATATTTAAAATGATTTACAAGATTTAGGTGTTCATCATACTTCTGATATTACTGTCAAGGTCAAGAATCATGCTTTTCCTTATTGCAGTGAAAGAGATAATTAGGAACACAATTTGACCAACAGTATAATAAAATTGATCCTATGACAATGAATTTTATTATTGGCATTTTACTATATAAAGCATAATTTCTTCCTAAGATACCAATAAATAGTAATATTCCAATAATTGAAAGTATATTAATTTCAAAAATAAAATTATGAATCCTTCTGGGTCATTTAAGAGAAAAATAACCTATTTATAATGTAAAATTGAAATTTATTTTTGCCATTTTCAAATAGCTGACACTTTAAAAAAAACTTAAAAGTTACCTAGCCCAACTTCCTTTTTTAAGATTACATAAGTACTAAATAACAGAGTTAGATTTCTTTTGATTTATTTATTTCTTCATTGTAAGAGCATTATCTGTCCTCGTGGAATAATTTTTTAAATGAAAAATAAGATTCTCATAACATATGCTTAACCCAGAAAGACATTCTCATGTTATCCATTTCTAAAAATATATATCTCACTGTGCATTTTAATTAAGTCCATAATTTTTCCTTCAGGAAGTAGACATTGTGATTCATCATCAGGCCTTTGGACAAATGGTTTACCATTGTAGTGATCAGAGATCTAAAGTCTTCAAATTTGTTTTTCCTCTGTAATGTTGGTATCATTATATAAATTGGTCCCCTAGTTCTATTCAACCTTAGTCTGCATCAGGTCGTAGAGGTCTTCCCTGTTTCCCTTGCAAGAATCTATTTTTTCATTTCTTATAATAACATTCCATTAGATTTATGTACTATGTTGTGTTTAGCCATTCCTTAATAGTTGGGTACCACTTTAGTTTACAGTTTTTGGCTACTTGTAAAAAGAGATGCTATAAATATTTTGTACACATAGGTTCTTTTCTTCTTTCTTTAATCCCTTTAGGGTATGGACCTAGTAATGAGTCAAAAATGAGGCAAACCAGCTTCCAGGATGCATGTATGCTAAAGCTTAACTGATGGGGCATTGCACGCACACGTGCCTCCCTCTTACCCCCCACTAATGCTTGCTTGTGGCACCATTAGAGTTGTTTCCTGGGTCCTTGCTCCTCATTCCTTATCAGGCAATTCAAAGAACAACCTGATTTCACTGGTTGAGGGTAGCTTTAGTGCCTTACTTCACAGGTGACAAGGCAGTGCTCTCATAGTGCTAGTTTTTTTGTAATTTGGAGCCTTAGGGTCTTCAAGGCCTTAGATCAGGGTACAGATCTAGCTGCATGTCCAATCCACCAGCCTGTCCATGAAAGTAGGAACAGTGAAAATCACACACCTGTGCTGTTCCCCACTGGCCTCTGTTCTCCCATAACTGCCATTTCTGTGGGGCAGTGTCATTCTTTGAGAACAACTCCTGCCCCTTTGACCTTGCTTGCATATATATTTGATAACTTTGGAGCAGTGGGTCTCAACCTGTGGGTCACAACCCCTTTGGGAGTTGAATGACCCTGTCACAGGAGTTGCCTAAGACCATCGGAAAACACATATTTCCAGTGGTTTTAGGAACCAAGACACTCCAGGCGGTTCCACCCACATGCAGATACACCCACATACAAGTATTAATGGGTCGCAGCATTAGGAAGGTTGAGAACTACTGCTTTGGAGGATTGCTTTCCAGAATGTTTGGACCAATTCACAGCACCATTGTACCTATTTTTTCCCATAGTCCCTCCAGCATTTGTCATTTTTCTTTTTTGTCATCCTTGCCAATCTGTTAGGTGCTTTTATATACATTCCTCTAATTATTAGTGATTTGGAGCATTTTTTATATGTTGTTCATATCTTGTATTTTTCCTTTGAAAGTTGCTTGCTCATATCCTTTTAACAGCTCTTAGTCTTAAATTCTAATTATTCCAGTATATATCTTGGATAAGAGACCTTTGTCAGAAAACCTTTCTACAAAGATTTTCCCCCCCTCGTTACCTGTTTCCCTTCTAATTTTAACTGCATTAGATGTATTTGTGCAAAAGCTTTTTAATTTTCTGTAATCAAAATTGTTCTGTTTCATTATCTTGGATCCTCTGTGTTATTTGTTTTGTCCTAAACTCTCCCCTTTTTCACACATTTGAAAGGTAATTTCATCCTCGCTCCTCTGATTTGCTCACATTTTCACCTTATATGTCTGAAGTCATGTATCCATTTGGAGTTTATCTTAGTAGACAGCGTGAATAGCTTGAATTAATTTCATTAAGTATTGATTCATTTGACCTCCAAGGGACTATCCAGCACCACAATTCAAAAGTGTTGATTCTGCAGTGTTCAGCTTTCCTTATTGTCCAACTCTCATAGACAAAAACAGCTTTGACTATACAGATCTTTGTCAGCAAGGTGATGTCTCTGCTTTTTAGTATGCCGTCCAGATGTGCCATAGTTTCCTTCCAAGGAGCAAACATTTTAATTTTAATTTTATGAATTAATTTAATTTTAATTTAATGAAATTTTAATTTCATGGCTGCAGTTGCCATCTGCAGTGCTCTTTGAGCCCAAGAATACAAAATCTGACACTGCGTCCATTTTTTCTCCCTCCGTTTGCCAGAAAATGATGGGACCAGTTGCCAAGACCTTAATTTTTTTGATGTTAAGCCTCAAGCCAACTTTTATACTCTTTTCTTTCACCCTCATAAAGAGACTTCTTAATTTCTCTTCACCTTCTGCCATCAGGGTGATATCATTTGCATAGCTGAGATTGTTGACATTTCTCCCAGCAACCTTAAAAGCAACCAGCTTTTGATTCATCCAACCTGGCATTTCACATGATGTACTCTGCATATAAGTTAAATAAATAAGGGGACAATATACAGCCATGTAGTACTATTTTTTCCCATCTTAATCCAGTTGGTTGTTTCATGTTTGGTTCTAACTGTTGCTTCTTAGCCCAGGTTCCTCAGGAAACTTGTAAGATGATCTGGTACTCCCATCTCTTTAAAGACTTGTCACATTTTGTTGTGATCCACACAGTCAAAAGCTTTGGTGTGGTTGATGAAAAAAAAGTAGATGCAGCAATACGTCAAGAAATTGATGCAGGCTGTTCACTGGAAGACCAAATACTGAAGCTGAAGCTCAAAATATTTTGGCCACATAATGGGAAGGCAGGACTCATTGGAAAAGATCCTGATGTTGGGAAAGATTGAAGGCAAAATGAAAAGGACACAGAAAAGGATGGGATGGATAGATAATGTCATGGAAACAGTGAACGTAAACTCAGACAAAAAGATAGTCGGGGATAATAATGGGTGATAGAATAACCTGGCGTGCTATGGTACATGGGGTCTTGAAGAGTCAAACACAACTGAACATCAACAACAAAATACCATGTGAGATGTTGCCTTATACCCTATTTTTGCCAAACTGTTGTTTAGCAGAGCTGGATTTCAAACATGCTTGTGGTGACTCCAAGTTCATTAAACTTTCCACTGCATCACACTGCCTTCCTCACAGGATCATGGGAAGAGATGTTAGAGATCATCTTGTGACCCAACCCCTTCATTTTACAGATTAAAAAAACTGAAGCTCATAGAGGTCTTCTTGACCAATGTCACATACTACCTGGACATAAGGACATAAAGAAACCAACATTCAAACTCAGTTATTCTGACTCTAAGCCCAACATTTTTTTCCACTATACCACATTGTCTTCCTAGTCTACATGCAGGAATATGTTTGATGTGAATAAGTGGCTAAGGAATAAAAACATTAACACAGAATTGTTCTTTCTTACTGAAAAAAACCCAACCTAGATATTTTAAATATGAAATTGTTTTTTAGCATCATCATCATTATTATTCAGCACTGCCAATTTTAGAAATATTTGCTAGGAAAATGAATAATCTCATTTGTTCTAGTATTAATAAGAATTCTTGACCTTTTTGTTTCATGGACTCCTGGCAAAACCCTTCTCACAGTAATGTTTTTAAATGCATAAAATAAAATATGTAGGATTACAGAAGACACTAATAATATTGAAATAGTTATCACAATATTTTTTTTAAAAAACAAATTCACAGACTCCACCCTTCTAGATCAGGTTTCTTGTTTTGCTCAGATGGCGTATTCAAGACTTTAATTGGTCACATAATATACTGGATTCTGTCTATACTAAAATATTATATGCTTGCCTTATCAATGAACAAAAAACTTTGCCTCAAGGTGAGGCTGGGGGGGTGGGGATTAAAAAACTTATGATGGAAAATGGAATGACCTATTTTTAACATTTTAAAAACCATACTATAATCTAAAACAGAAAAATAGTAAAAATCATCACTTTTAAAGGGCCTTATTTTTAGCCTAGAATTATTTCTCACATTTCTGGATTCCTGGTACTGAAAAATGTTACACATTAACTATTGGGACGTTTAATTTATGAACATTGTTCAGTCAATTGACACATTGCCGAAGGAATTGAGTCATATCCATAGTGATTTTCTCAATATAGATATAAACAGAATATATAAGAAGTTGCAGCTAAAAATGGAAAAACAGCTCAAATGTGAATAAAAGATTTAGTGTCATTAGTTTTTTGTATCCAAAGGCAATGGGAAATTTCATTTCACAGGATGCCTGATAATCTCTCCTCACTTTCAGTGCACATGATAAGCACATAGACTTGCCATTATCAAGATAATTAGAACTTAGACATCAACATTTCTTTGCAAAGAATCTAAAGAAGTCCTCCAAAGAAATCAACAAAATCATAGGGTCATAGACTTGGAGCTGAATAGAATTTCAGAAATCCATCTAACCTAACCCTTCCATTTTATAAATGAAGAAATTAAGACCCAAGAAGGTTCAATGACTTGTTCAAGGTCACACAGTGAGTCACTGAAACAAAATCTAGATAAATTTTCTTACTTTAATGCAAAAGTTTGCAAAGGGCAGGATAGTGAAAATCTTGTTGGAAAATTAAAAAAAAAAAAAAAACAGGTCACTCACAAGTTTTGCAATTAATTGTCATAACTTCTTCCAGAAAAGTTAGTGTGGAAATGATGAGCACCATGCAGATCTCCAAAAAATGGAACAGACAGTTTCTTAATTAACAGGAAGCAAGGGTGTGGTATGGGTGGGGGTGTGAGTGTGTGGGGATGTGTGGAGGTGTGGGTATCTGTGGGTGTCTGTGGGTGTGGGTGTGTCTTCATTGCACAAAAACTATCTACGAGCACTTAGACTATAGGCTGGCTAGAACAAAGGTCAAAGTATGCACCAGATTTTAAAAAAGGCTAAAAATGAGAGTACATCATATATAGTTTCAGCAGCTCTAATCCAGTCTATTCACTCGAAATTAAAAGGTGCAGAGAGATAGACTACCTACTGATTAAACTTAGACTCCATCAAAACAATTGTCACTTTTCTGCTGCCGCTACTAATCACACCAATCACATACATATCCAGGATCAAATATGAAATCCTCTGTTGGGCTTTTAAAACTCTCTTCACCTGACCCCTTCCTACCTTTCCAGTCTTCTTAGACCAGCCCTTACCCATCCTACTTTGGAATCCAGTGACACTGGCCTTGTTGTTCTTTGCATTAGCTATGACGTCTCTCAACTCCAGGCATTTTTACTTGCTCTCCTCCATCCTAGAATGAACCCCCTCTTCATTTACACCTTGTAATTTCCCTGGTTTCCTTCAAGTTTTAGGTAGTTTTCAAAGACCTTCTCAGTCCTCCTTAATCTTACTAACTCTGAGAGTGCCCCCAATTTATCCTATGTAAATCTTGTTGTATTTTGTTATTCTCATGTTGTCTCCCCCATCAGACTATCAATTTGAGAGCAGATTACTTTTTGTCTTTCTGTGTACCTGCACTGCTTAACACAGTGCCTGGAACATAGTAGGAGCTTAAATAAGTGTTTCTTCACCATTAAGTTCTGAAAATACAAAGAAAGCCAAAAACAGTCCCCATTTTGTATCATAACTGTATTTGTATTCATGTCTAAATATCTCTGCCTGATTTAAGTTTCTTGAAGTCAAGACTTTGTCTCATTTATCTTTATAGCTCCCTCAGCTGGACACAGCCCAGTGCCTAGTTAGTTAGTGCATAGTTAATGCGTAGCAAATGTTTGCTGCTTTGCCTTGTCTAGGGCGTAATAGGTATCTAGCAAATTTTATTATAAGATTCATCAAACTCACCATTTGAGCCAAAGTGTTTGACACTTTGAAGTAGCAGTATGCTAAAAGCATCAAAGGAGTTTAAATTCAGTGCAAATGAGATTTGGCCCATGAATTTTAAAGGCATTTAATGCCTTTTATAACATCTTGATCCAAGCTAGTGCTGATGATGTAGTAACTCAGCATCCAAAACCTTCTTCTATTTCACATGCAGTGAGATGAGCAACCTACAACTTCAGTTCATTACAACAAATGTGTATTAAGTGTTTACTGTTCACCAGGCTGTCTTCCACATATTAGGGATGCAAAGACCAAAATGAAACAGTTCTTGCCTTTATGAAGTTTGTATTCTACTAGGATGAGACCACAGGCACACAGATGGGTCAATGCAAAATATTACAAACTCAATACAAAGAAATTTCAAGAGGAAGTGTTTACTCACTGCTTGTTCTTCTCCTCTACTACCACTGCCTCCCCAGTGACCTCCTTAGGTTTTACACCCAGCAGTGGACCCTCAGTCCCTTTGACCTCTGGGTCAAAGGATGTGGATAGTCTAGGCATTTTATTTACTTAATTCAAATTGCCTTCACGAATGGTTGGACAATGCCTTAATGTACCTGGCTTTCCACAACCCCTCCACCACTAACCATTTCAGACTTTGTAATCTTTGCCAGTTTGCCAGGTATGAAGTAAAACTTGATAGTTTTTCTTAATGATTTGCTTTTGTCTTATTATTAGTGATTTTGGATATTCTTTCATATTATTGATAACATTTTACAGTTTATAATTTGAGAATTATTTGTTCATATCTTTTAATTACCAGACTAATATTTTTTTTAAATATCCTAAAGATAGTAGTAATCAGTTGAAGATTTTGAGCTTAGCATAATACAATCAAGCCCATGTATTAGGAATATCACTTTGGCAACTATGTAGGGAACTGATCAAAGAAGGGAGAGACTAGATATAGGGAAATCAAATGGAAGCCTATTGCAATAGTCCAAGCAAGTGGTGGTGAGTGCTTAAACTGTGGGGAAAGAGTGGAAATGTGTATGAGAGATGTTGCTGGAGGGTTAGAATTGATGAGACTTGGCAAATAATTGGCTGTGGCTGTAGGAGATGAGAGAAATAGCAGTTTTGAGAAGGAATTCTGAGGCTGTGGGATCAGAGCATATAGAAGGATGTACCATCAACAGAACTAGGGACTTGGTAGGTGAGGAAAGTAGTTCGTGGACTACAGGAGGAGGGTATAGCAAAGGAGACAGAGAACCAAGAAAAGACAATGTTCATAGGAGCTAAGGGAGGAAAGATTGTCCAGAAGTAGGTGGTGATCAGCAATGTCAAAAATCTGGAGAGAAGTTAGCAACTTGGTCTAAAGTGCCTGTGCTTACTGTACTTTTTCAGTGAGGAAAAAAGGTAGCAAAATAGACATCCCTGAATCACTTTCTCCAAAAAGCCAATAGGTAGTTGCAAACCATCCCTAAAAGTCTGATAGAGACACCTATGAAAATTTCCCCCAAAACCCTATGAGATCCCCTGATTATTCTGGAGATTTTTTTAATGATCTGATTTATTTCGTTACAGATAAGAAAGGAGATAGGAAAGAGTACTTTGTACAGTTTATACTTTATTAATCATACTTTTAAGTAATTGATTCCTTACTGAGTTTTATATAATTTAGAAACCTTTATTCTGTGATGTGTATAACTTTGATTAAATAAAGCACTTAAGTCTTTCACCTTTGGTCAGTAACTTAACCCCTAGTCATGCCATTATTTGTATAGGAAAATCAAATTCTACTCACAGTATCTCTTACTAGAGAAGGGGGAAAAAACCTTACCTCCAACATAAAGACTCCTTATAGTTTACGTTCTTAAATTTCTAATAATAATAAATTAAAATTGATTAAAACATCTTGTTTTTGTTTTGGTTTGGTTTCTGAGCCTGAACTTTCTGATTTTGTAGCAGTAGAACCAACCCTTTTTCCTGAGTACAAAATGCAGTTGTTCCTAAGGCCAGAAAGAATTAAATATTTCCTTAAAATCATACAGTTAAATTTTTTTAATTACATAAAGCACCTCAATTTTTCAAATAACTGATTTTGTAAAAATTTTCTTAATAATCCATTACATCTAACATAGAGAGAAAATAATTATCCACATTGAATTTGGAAGGGAAAGGCAAAAAAAGGGGAAATTATTTTCATATAATTATATGGCTGTGAATGGTAGAACAGGGAAATATAATTTAAGTCTCTTAATTCCCTTCCTACTAGGAATTAATTTAGGCCAACCTTTGAAATAAAACATGTACTGACTAGTAACTGGGAAAGATGCAAAGGTTGACATTCCCCCATTTCAGAGCTGATTTAACCAAAAAAAAAATTCAAATTAGAGAAATTGTTTTGAAACTTACCAGTAGTGCTATAGAATGTAGTGGGGGAGGGGGTGAGAAGAGATGTTTGCATCTTAATGACTATAACAAAAAAGTTCAAAAGGAGTTCATTTTATGAGATGAATTGAAGACTAGCAGCTCCCCATGCATACTGAGAGAAAAAATTAGTAGTGTGTGTATATGTGTAAGTCAGTTTTTCTTTTTCTTCAGAATATTATAGGATATAAGAATATTTAATCAGTTTAATGCATTTTGGGTGGACCCTCTGGGGAGGTCACAGAATGAGTCAGAGAGCATGAGAAAATATGGGTAGATTGAGGTCTGTGCTAATGGGGTGGGGGGGGGTGGGCAACCCATATCCAAGAGGTCACTGATCTATTGAAGAACATTTCTAAAAGTACTGTTAAGTGAATTTGCATTTTCTTAGAAGATAACTAGATGAAAACAGTATGAAATTGAATCTGCAGACTGCTTATCTTTGAATTAGCTGGCTGAAATGTTGGTGCTTTAGAAACATAATTAGGACTAGTTTAAATAAGAAAATACTTCAAACTGCCATTGAAACTTATTCAGTAGTCACCAGTAATAAAGTTTAGTAACATTTGTCCTTATAATCTCGTATTTTTTTAGTTCACAGTTTAATAAAGGAATTGATAAAGGTGATTACTTTTAATAGCCCCATAAGAAAATGCTAACTTTCTGATTAAATTCCTCAGCAGTTTAAGTCACTGGTTAGTGTCAGCTTACAACTGGATATTTTTGATGGAGTGGTTGGCAGATCTTTATATGGTCATCCAGTAGCACTTTTTGGCTGATGTTAAGTGAATGAATTTGTGGTGGTATTCTAGAAGTAAGAAGACAAATTTCTATTTTCTTTTGCCTGCAGCCAGCTAATGTATGTTGTTTAGCTGCTACCAGATCCACTTAGTTATTCTTCATTTTCAAATCTGAAAGCTTTTAGAACAAAGTCATTATGTTCCTTATGGTTACCCTGTCTCTTATTTTGTCTATCATGTTGAAATCTGACCCATCCTTCAATAGCTAACTGAAATCCTCCTCTGTGATGCCTTGCCTATTCACTCACTACAAGTGAAAAATGTTGTCTTCCCTTCTCTGAAAGTTTCTATACTTCTCTTTTGTGGCACTTATTACATACTATCTTTTAACATATTAATTTGTATGCTTGTCTTTTGAATTCCTTGAAGGCAGAAATCAATCCTTGTTCATCTTTGTATCTTCCACAGCATGGGTTAATAGCTAACACACCTGTATTGTTTTAAGGTTTGCAAAGCACTTTACATGTATTATCTCATTTGGTCCTCACAACAACCCTATAAGGTAGATGTCATCATTGTCCCCATTTATACATGAGGTAACTGAGGCTGACAGAGATTGTCACTTGCCTAGGGTTAATCAGCTCTGAAGTATCTGAGGCAAAATTCATTTGAAATAATGCCTCACACATATATACAATTATCCATTCTGTATCATGGATGTTAGAGGTCCAGCATCCCTGCAGTCTGGAAAATCTGCATAAAGTTTTTTGACCCTTCATACCACAGAAGTCCTTTTTCTTTATGGGGTGTTTACAGTTCCTTATTATAAAATGTGTGTTGGTATTATACAATACTATATATATTTTTTATGCAATCCTGAGTTCCTAAACTTTGTGTTGTCTACTGGTCTTCTCATGTCCTCTGCGGCTTTCACAGAATTCTCATTTAATTTCTTGTGATGATGATTCATGAAACTGCGATGGGAAAAGTCACAATGTGGAAGGGATAACTGCTTCTGTTAAATTCACTATTTTAAACATACAGTCCTTTAAAACAACAATTAATTCACTGCTCTAAGCCTTTAAGTATCAGGTAAATAATTATTTTCCACTTTATTGCATTTGTGGCCATCAAGGGATGTCATGTCAAGGTTATTTGTGGTCATGTGAAGGAAGTTATGGAATATATTTTATAAACTGATAAAAGAATTTGAGAGTAGCTTCCATGTTAGCCTGGTTAGTCTTTAAAGTTGCAAAGAATCCATTTTATATAAAAAGGCTACAGCAGGGCCTTGTGTGACTACTAAGCTGTGGTCTCACTTGTCCATGTGTCTTCACTTCCTCCTCTATAAATAACTCAATTATACTAGTACATTTTGAGTGCTTAATAAATGTCAAATGTTTCTGGGAACAAATAAACAGTTGCCTTCTCGTTTCATCAAAAGTTGAAATGCTTTCAGCTAGTAAATGGATATCTTGCTGTGACAGATGCTACAACTCTTGCCGTTTTTACTTCTAGTATTGCATGTTATAATTACAATGCTAACAGTTACATCGTTTATTACAACTTATCATAATAAATTATATTTATTCATTTGAGATAATATAAAATAGAAATACATATTACAAATTAAATTCTCAAATCATTCATATAGTCAGCAACATTGTATTAAAATATTTAGTACTGCCAAAATATATAGCTGACAATATAAATACATCTTATTAGCCAAACACTTGTTGCACTGAGAAACATGATGGTGCAAATTCACTATGGCACCTAATGCTATACATGCTATTGATTTTTTTAAGTTTGCACATTAAATTGCTTTCTATGCCATAAAAGCAATTATAATGAGAATACAGAAGGCCCAGAGCATTTCCTTTCTTTCTCTAAAAATAAAGTAAAATAAACTGTCTTGTTTGTCGTTAGATATTAAGCTGTTTATCTTTTCTAGTCAGATTATATCATTTCAAGGTTCTGTTACTCTTAAGCTTCAGGCCAGCTGACAATGAATTGTTGAAAAAACAGCCCTGCATTTGTGCTGTGAACATCAAATCTGTTACATAAAAGGATAGGTTATAACTTTTTTTCATTTCCAAGTATGCATAGGATCCTTATGTGTCTCACTTTAACAAGTTTTCCCAAATGCCTGTATGTGACTGAGAACTCCAGTTTTAACAGTCTTTAAAGCTTATAATTTAGAACGCATTCCCAGATTCATAACGTGACTACCAGAGAGGAAGGCGGCCTCAGCACTCTTGAGTCTTACTTCTTCTTTTAAAACACATGTTGTCCATTGTATATAAAAATGATTAATCCACATCAGTTGAGTGTGCATTTTCAGTTTCTTACTTGTACGCACGCACACACACACACACACACACACACACACACACATGCATGCACGTACACATGCACATGCCCTTCCCATTCACCTCGCTGAAGGTGGATTTCCTTTAATCCAGACACATTCTTTCACCAAGTCCTCCTGATACATTTTGACACTTATCTGACTGGTATTAGAATAGTGGCGTATGACCGTAGAATAGGCTAAAGCTAAAATTGCTTCCTGGTAATTCTAGTGTGCATTGCCTTGATGGTTTAAGCATTCTTGGTATCATGGATTTTGATTACATCCATGTACATCCTACACTGATCCTTTCATGTAGTGTGAAGATTCTCCTGGATGCTTGCCAGCTGGAAAGACTCTAGATGGACCTGGTCATGTATTATTATTCAATGACCAACTTCTTTGCGTTGGAAAAGCTTGTCCCTAGGTTGACTGAAGAATGACAAATCTTTTTAGCACAGAAATTCTCCAGGATAGACCATCTTCTAGATGCTTTGGGATCAGTATAGATGAAGGAAAGGAGTACCCTCACTGTTTGGAAATCACAGATTTTGGAGTATTGTTAGGACTAATACAGTATTCTTTCTTCTTAATTCACAGATTTCTAGAGTAACTGTACGTTCAAAAGTACAGCTTCTGTGATGCAATATTTTGAATTCACACCTGTAATCTCACTCAAATGTATTTTTGAATACATTTTCAGAGGCCACAAGCGGAAGCTGAATGAAGATGATGCTGCCAGTGAATCTAGTAAAGAGTCCAGTAATGAAGATGAGGAAGGAAGCAGCTCCGAGGCAGATGAAATGGCAGCTGCACTTGAAGCTGAACTGAATGACTTCATGTGACATCTGGAAGGGTGGAGGATTTGTAATTATGTTTTATTTCTTGTAACAGATCACAGACTTCAAATGAGCCCCCTATGGTAGCACTCAGTTATTTTTTTTTCTCCCCTCAAAGCCAGTATGTATATTTTGTAAATCAACACAAAAAGGCGACACATTATTTTACACAATCAAAAATAGGTGTTTTTAAGGTGTTTTACTACAGTCAAAGTATACTTTTTTAAATAGCAAAAATGTTAAAAGGGGAATTAGTGTGCAATGCCAAAGAAGTGTTGAATTTTACAGAATATATAGTAGTAGGAGGGTTTGTGATTTATTGACACATTGCAGGGTTTTTTTGTTTTGTTTTTTTAATACCACAGCACATGATTTGGGGTAAAAGATTTCAGGGGAACAGACAAGATAAGAGGAATGATGTAGCAAGAATCTGATGATCTAGTCATGCTTTTTCACAGCTAAAGCTATCAAAAATATTAAAAGGATTTTAAAATGCAAAACAATTTATATTTGTATAGAAACTGAAAATGTGATATGCAGGCTTCATGAATTCTGCACTTGACATCCACGTCACTTGCGTCTGAAAGAATACGTAATGATCAGATTTCCTACTTTTAAGTTACTTTCTGAAATAGCTGGGCTCTTTAGAACACTATTGTTTAGATTTTAAATTTTGCTTCTGTGTAGCCTGGAATTTTAGCACAGTGTATGATGCTCTGCCATCCTGTACTGCCATAAGAAACGTATTCACGCATTTGTTTTCTTCATAAAAGGAATGAGTGCTAGTTTATCTTAGATAGGATTTTATTTCTTTGGCTGAGAGATCTGATGTAAAGTTTTTGTATATTCTATTTCATATTTGACCCACCAAACAGATTTTCTTTCATTTAATAAAGATCCATTTTGTAAATTCCCTTCTCTTTTGTGAATTCAAGTAGTGTGTGAATTTTATGAAGTTCCTTTGATTAGATACAATTCATCTACCTATTACTTTAGAACGAACTTTATTTAAAATGATTTATTTTTCTTCAGAGTAGCAAATCTTTCTTGCTAAAGACTTTTCTTGCTCTATGTAGATGTCTTTTTATTTTATTTTGTTTTGGTCATAAAGCTAATATAGATAATTAAACAATACTTAAACTGAAAAAGTTTTTAAGTTATCAAAAATTATTTTTTTAAAATTTCACAGTCTTTCCACTTATTTTTCAATGGGGAGCTTATCACAAGATATTAAAAAATTGCAGAGGATGATTCATAATTGGATTTCTGGAAGTACCGAAAGATGTTGGGAATAGAATAAAAGTGAGTAATTTTAAGGAGTTTTTAATGGGTCTTCTGAACTTTAGAGAGAAGAGTAAGATTCTCCAAGTGTTGCCTGATAATCATGACACTATTTTTTTTTCAAAATCTAGAAAAATATATTCTATATGTTATACTTTACTAGTTTTAGCAAACAAAGCTTCAGATTTTTTTTGTTGTTTGTTCCATATAGTTTTCTTGATGGTCAGAATTATCCTTAGCTAGTATGAGACAAAATTGACTAGCAGGTATTCCAACCAAGACTGAAAAATCCTACTCCGAGTCTTTTCAGCCCTGTCCCACATTTCTGCACTGTTCAGACAGTCTTGGCTTATTTATTGCTTTGAATATCCTTTTCCGTTTTTTGGATCCATTAGAAAATTTCAAAGTATGCCACATACTAAGAGACATTTTTGAGTAGTACTTTCCCAAAAGTTGAAAACAGTGTTTTATGTTTATATTTACTCAAAAATGTATGAGAGTATTTTACCTGTTGTCCTCAGTCTAAACAGTAGATAAGCTTGTATGGAAGAAGGATTATTGGGAGCTGGTAAAGGGATTAAGTGGCAGGACCAGGGTTTAAACCTAGGTCCTCTGACTCCAGATCCAGAGCTAGATTATTCCCCCCTATTCCATCTGCATGAATGAGGTCAAAGACCATTAAGTAAGCTTTTTGTTTCAATTTATTTGAAGGAATGGCTTGTTTTAGAGTCTAGAACCAGATGTTTATACATCTGGGCCCAGTGGAAGTAATTTTGAATGACGATCATCTCTGGTACTTGTTGGATTTATTTGCCTAAGGTCATCAGTTTTAATGGCTCTCTTCCAACTGCATTTGAAACATAGAAGGCCAAGTTAATAAATTAGCCTTGAAGTAGTCTTTGGAACCGGGGGAGATCATAGTTTGAAAATGTGTTGAAAATATCATAGCTCAATTTCTTAAAGACTTTTTTATTACTCTTCTGCCCACTACTTCACAGAAAGTATTGGCTTGGCATCAGTTGCAGAGCATATTTCCCTTCTATCTGTTTTCTTGGGTAACTGGCTTACTTCAGGATAGGAGATCTCCTTGGAAATAAAATGAAAGGCTGCTTTAAAACAACTTTTTTTTTTTTAAATGACAATCAAAAAACGATCTCAGATAGACCTTCATGCTTTTCATTAAACATTGATTCAGAATCTGTAAAACAGTACCAAAACATAGTGAAAGGCTTAATTTTATTAAATACATTATTGCTCTTTCTTTCTTGTATGCACTTTTAGCATAGCAGTAATGGACTCTACATCTGGTTTTCAAAACACATAGCAACAAGAATGTAGCAGTGACAGGAATATAGCAGTGTTGAAAAGGTGGTCTTTTACAACAAGGAGAGCTTAAGATCGTCTGAGGGTACCATGCTATCAAATTGCCACCTCCTCTTCAACTCTGGGTCCAGCCTCTCCATCTGTATAGCACCTGTCTAAGACAGGGAGCCCACTGAGTTAGAATACCAGGAAGCAGACTGGGGCAACAGGCATTCTTAATCTATTGGACATGAATGGTTAGGTCATCTCTTGAATTATTGCATTTCAATGAGAAATCCCTGTAATGTTTCAGAGTTTGATGCAATCAGGATAATGATATTGATAGGCAATCCTGAATAAGAAGAAAAAGACAAGGCAGAAATAGAATTGTGAACATGTGACTACTTTGGCAGAGCAGGGGTTCTTAACCTGGGGTCTGTGGATGGATTTCAGAATGTCCGTGAACTTAGATGGGAAGAGAACAACATCATTATTTTCATTAACTTCTAAGTGAAATTTTAGCATTTTCTTTACTTTTTATAGGCAGCAAACATTCTAAGAAGGGCTCCATAGGCATCACCATATTGTCAACCAGGTCTGTCTCACTCTCTTGCACATGTGTACATACACACACACACACACACACACACACACACACACACACACACATTTTCTGCCATAGAAGATGTATTCCTAAACAAAGCAAGATGGGATGTTAATCCTGACTTGCCAGTTCATTCATGAAAATTGATTTTTTTAAAAATAAAAACGCAACTTTAAGTAATAGAAAATTTATTTCTCATAAACTATTATTATATGTTAAGCAATTTTAGGATACTGCAATAAGAAATCACTGGTCACTTAAATCTTGAGCTGTAGGTTACTATGATTAAGCATATTGAAGATGTTTAGAAAACATTTAATTTTAAATTGACCTTCTGAATTTAATTTGACCATATGAAATTTCAACTTCCTACTACAAATCATCTTTATAAATTTGTTTTGTGCTTGTGGACAATTTGTTTTTATGCTGTTGGTCATCAATAGAGTATTTTTAGGAAAAGTAAAGAGCAGAACAGTGGCCAAAATAGAATAGAAAATGTAGGCAAAACAAAATCTGGCAGAATCCAAGTCTTTTTCTGAGAAGATCATTTCTAGAAGTTTTGTTCTGTTCGATTACTACCTTTTATCCGTTTCCCCATGGGCTTAATTTTTTTGTTGTTGTTGTACTTGACCTTCTACACATACTCCTAAAGGGGAAAGCCTGGGAAGTACTTTAGGCTGAAGAAATATTTATTTCTTAATATTTTCAATTTAATTAGAAAGAAGTTTTTAATACGCTTCTATACTCCCATTCCAAGATAAGGTTTTTTCTATCAAGCTCCTTATTTATTGAAATTATGAAAAAGGTAAATATAAAGGGAAGGATTAGTAGCTAAACAAGAAATAGGAAGGGTGTGAGTGAGGTTAAAAAATATATTTCCCAGGCTAATTTCAATGTTGATTTTTTTTGTAAAGGCAAGGAGTAGATACATGAATAAGGTCTCCTCAAAGACTCATTGCTCCTTCATATGATGAATCTGAGGTTGTTTCCTAATATAAAACTAACGGGATTTTTTTCTTCCACTAGAGGGCATTATTTAATATTCACCATGATACAAGAGGAATTTGACAAAAGATCCAATATCTCTTTTTTTTCTTTATTTTTATCAATGTTTTCTTTTTAAATTTTGAGGTCCAAATTTTGCCCCTTCTCTACCTGCCAAGCCGAGCAATATGATATCAATTATACTGATGAATCATGCAAAATACTAGCCATATTGTAAAAAATAAACAGTGAGAAAATTGTATGTCAGCGTGCCCTCAGTTCAGCAGGTCTCTCTTTGGAGGTAGATAGCAGATCATCATTGCATTGCTGTTTCTGTGCATAATGATCTCCTGGTTCTTTTCACTTGAGTTCACTTCCTATCGGTTTTTATATAGGTCTTGCTATGTTTTTCTGAAGCACGCCTTGGTCATTTCTTATTGCACGATAGTACTTCATCACAATTGTATGCCACAGTTTGTTCAGCCATTCCCCAATTGACGAGCATCCCTTTGATTTCCAATTCTTTGGCACTACAAAAAGGACTGCTACAAATATGTTTGCACATATAAGTCCTTTTCTTTTTTCTTTAATCAAAGATTCAGTTACCTCAAAAAAAAATGGAAGAATTTTTTTTTAATACTTCTGGAGGCTGAAGGTCAAGAGATGCTCCATGTTTTAACTTTCTATATGTTCAAGTGTGGAAAGTAGGATTTTATTTTTTTTTTAATTCTTAAAAAAGAACTAACAAAGTTCACTTTAGTTTTTTTTAAATTTAGTTTCCCAATTAATATTAAGATTATCCTTTGAGAAGAATTTGTCTTTGTTCTCCCTACCAAATTTCTCTGAATAGCGTAGAAATACATACCCTGGGAACATTAGTTGCTCATTGGTCAGCTGGACCCTTTCTGCCTATTACAGTTATCATTTCCAAATTGTTTCACAGTGAAAAGAAAAATACGAGTTTACCTTAGAAACTTTGATGTGGTTACTAAACCCAGAATTCCCTTCTCACTTCGTGGAGAGGTTAAATTATACTGCTATACCTCTACCTAAAATACAGTTTAAATACAGGTGTGGGAGTGCTTCCTTAATGGAGCAGGAGGAAGCAAGGAGTCCAGCATTCTGTGTTCTCTTGCCAGCTCTGCCCCATGACTAAGGCCTCTGTTTATCAGATCTGTTTCCTGCTTGGAGAAATAAAATGCCCAAGTGATCAGGTGAAATGGCAGGCCATGAAAGAGAGTAATAAATTGCTTTGGTGAGTAGTCGGAAACAAAATTTTTTTAAAGTTAAGTGAGAAGCACAGCCTTAGAAATAAGGAAACTTTTTAAAAAGTTACATGGACAGTGACTATGACAGCCTGGTTCAATTTATCAGCAGTTGCCACTATTCAAAAAATGTGACTGATCTGGTCTAGTCTTGGGTTGTTGGGTTTTTTCCCTAAAGTTATAAAATGTTGTAATGGCATAGATAACATCCTACCTTGGAATGCCATACTTCATTCTTTGTTATACCAGCAGTTCCCAACCTGTGGGTTGCAACCCCTTTGGGGGTCAAATGACCCTTTCACAGGGGTTGCCTAAGACCTTCGGAAAACACATATTTCCCATGGTCTTAGGAAGCAAGACATGGCTCCTCTATCCATCTCCAGGCGGGTCCACTCACATGCAGATACGCCCACATACCAGTATTAAAGGGTCATGGCATTAGGAAGGTTGAGAACCACTGTGTTATGCTGATTCACCTTGAGTAAAATTACAAAAGCATTTGTCTGTTCTCAGTTATCTGTGATAGAATGTGTATTATCATCATCATTATCATCATTCTTTCAACCTAGTTTTGACAACAAACATTGACTTAGGTACTTTGCGGAAGTCATTTTATTTGCCTTTGAAATTATATACGGGCCATTACACAGAAAAAGCTAGTAGAGAATTTTTAAACCTTTTTTGTGGCATGGACCCTACTGACAAACTGCTGAGGCCTGTGAACTCTTTCTCCGACTAATATTTTTAAATGAATAAAATATATAGGCTTACAGAGGAAACCAATTATATTGAAATCCAATCGTCCAAAAGTTCACAGATCCCAGCTTAAGGAAATCTGTTTTAAATCAAACCAATCACTGAGGAAAGAAAGGTGTGAGCCAGAAAGCTAACTTTAGGAAAGAACAGTTCAATTCACATTATGGTATTGAGAAGATGAGTGTATGTAGTGTAGCCACTGGCTACTTTTCTTCCCAAGACAAGTCTTTGTAATTGTTCCATTTGAAAGAGCTGCAAATTTGTAGATAATAAGATTATTGATTAGAAGGGAAGGGGACATGAGAGGCCATCTTGTACAATCTCCTTCTGTTACAGAGAAGGAAACTGAGGCCCAGAGAGTTTAAGTGACTTGCTTAAGGTCTCAGGTAGTAAAATTTCAGAGCTGGGATTGGAATCTAGTTCCTCCAATTCTAAATCCAGTGTTACTACTATTGTACTATTGTGTATCCTTACATCATTCCCTTCCTATAAGAAGATAATGGGCATATGCAAGAGTTGGGTTTTTTCTTGTAGATGGAATGGGATGAATACCATACATATTGCCTATCCCTTTCAATTTTCAATATTTGTAAGTCAGGATTAAGTGTTCTGCTATTAAGTTTTGTGTTATTTTTTCCTTTATCAAATTAAAAGGTTGTACTAGAGCAGGAATTTTTTTTTTTGAAGAGGGGAAGGCAAGGCAATTGGGATTAAGTGACTTGCCCAAGGTCGCACAGCTAGTTAAGTTTCAAGTGTCTGAGGCTGAATTTGAACTCAGTTCTTCCTGACTCCAGGGCCGGTGCTCTATCCACTGCGCCACCTAGCTGCCCCTAGAGCAGGGATTCTTAACCATGTTAGTGTTTACTGCCGCTTTGGCAATCTGATGAAACCTGTGGATCTCTTCTCAGAATAAATTTATAAGTGCATAAAGTAAAATATGTAGAATTACAAAGGAAAGCAATTATATTGAAATACAGTTATTTGGAGTTTAAAACTAGTTCACCAACCCTAAAGAACCCCTGACCTAGATGATCTCTAAGATCCATTCCAGCACATTCTGTGAACCTTTTTGTTCTGATTAGTATTAATTGGCCTCACACTTTTGGTCTGCTAAGTTCTGTGCTCTGAATGTGCTAACTATCCCCACTTTTTTCGTATTCTAATATGGCTCCAGCTGAAACTAAATGATGCTCCAGATCAAAGGAAACTGTGCCTTCATTGATTTGGAAGCTGCCTCCAGTGATGGAAGTTGCAGTCCATCCTGTGAAAGTCTTGTCTGTCCTTACATGAGTTCTCTGCAAGGGATACACCATATGCTGGGGGCTTTCTTTGCTTTCTCCTGACATTTCAAGGACACCAATGGAGCACTCTTACTGCCTACCTATCATCCCTTACCTTTGTCACATGACCAATCCATCTTTCTATCATACATTTAATTTGTCACATCTTTTACTCCTGTTTTTGAAGTATCTTTTTTTAGTATATATTGTAAACCACTAATAAGAAATTACAGAATGTTTCTATAGATAAAGCATATAAAAGAAGATAATTACAAATGAAATTAGGTTGGAAATCATAGCTCAGAGTTTAAAACACAATAGCAGAGTTAGCACAGTTCAAAACTTAGAAGACACAATAGATAATTCCCTTAAAGAAGTAAAGACTAATACAGGTAATAACAAGTTTGAAACACGACAGTGGAAATTCTGTCATTAATGGAAGAAATTTTGCTCAAAGAAACAAAAGTCAGTTTTTAAAAATATGTGAATTTTAGACAAATCCAACCAACTAACTTAAGGAACAGGTGCACAGAGATAACAAGGATTATAGGTCTCACAGAAGGACATGACAAAGTGAAGAAGAAAAAAATAACCCTGAATATTATGCTGCAGGAAAAATACAAGAAAATTGCGCAGAAATTTTCAGTCCAGACAGATCCACAATTCAACAGAGAATAACCCCATCCTTGAAACTCCAAGACCTGTAGTAATCATTTCACAATTTCAACAGCAGACAACATTATAACCAGCCAAGAGGAAGACTTTCAAATATGAAAGAGCACTGATTCAAATAACTCAGCATTATTTCATAGCCATCAGACTAGAATTGTACCCTTTCCAAAAAGCAAAGAAGCTCAAGCTGCAACGAAAAATTGTATTGGAGCCTAAATTGAGCCTAATCATCAAAGATAAAAGGATTGACTTTAAACAAGAGAGACGCTCCTACCTAAAAATAGAGGTGAACAAAATATTCAACTTGAAAATATCACCAATAGAAATACAATAAAAATGAATAGGTACAGTTATTGAGCAAAGATTAAGGAACAAAATAAATCCCTTCATGTATGCAGGCTATTGTTGAAAGAAAGAAATCGAAAAAGAGAAGAAAGAAAAGGAAGGAAGAAAAAGAAAGGAAGGAAGAAGGAGAAGGAAATTGAACTGAGGGATAAAAGAACAAAGAGGAATCATCAAGGAAAATTAAGGACCTAGGGAGGGCTAAAAATTTAAGCAGAACTTAAAGAATCAGGAGCATAGAAGAACTGAACTAATATATTCCATGGCTTAAGTTCCATGAGTCCATACAAGTGAATCAATACAGTTCAACAGGAGGATAACACAATGGGAAGATGCGCAAATATGAGAAAGAAGGTGAAACAGAGAGGAGCTAGAAACACACCCCCTGCCCAGTCTGTAGGGGATCCAAATAGGAATAAAAGTTCTCCCTTCCACATCACAACTTTCCTTATCACAGTTTCAATATATCATGGATTAGCATAAAAAAATTAAATGGGAATTTTTTTTTAGTTTTGTGGAAGCCACAGACAACACATGAAAGCCAGCAGATGACATAGGAAAAGTTTTAAAACTCAAAAATGCAAAAAATATATTGTATATTATCAACTCAAATTTTACAATAAGGTACTACAAACACCCCATAAAAGAAAAAGAAAAAAATCAGACTTCTCTGGTACAAAGGGAGGGCCAAAAGATTTTACATGGATTTTCCAGATTACAGGGGCATTGTGGCCCTAACCCTTGCAGTGTGGAAGGGATAATATGTAATCTCATAATTAGAATTGAGGCTGTCAGGAAAAAAGGATAAAGGTATAAGGGAAGGGGAGAGGATTCTGGGAAAATAGTAGAGTAGGTCAGAAAATTCTGAGCTCTCCAGGTTTCCTCCCATAAACAAGATAAAATAGTTCCTCAGGGTGAACATAGAGCAGTTAAAAATAAACAAGAGTTGGGGCAGAAAAGTGTTCTTCCTGGGACAATTGAAGAAGATCTGAAGAAAAATCCCAGGATGAGGTTTGGTCCCTGTGAAGAGTAAGCACCTCTAGACTAGTTCTGCTTAATAGGGTCAGCTGGGTTGAGAGGTTGCCTCACCCTCAGCCACAAGAAAGTTTACCCCCAGGACAGTGAAGGGAGTTGGAATATGAGCTGGGGGAAGATCAAGGGAACCTCTACTGACAAGGAACACCAGCCCTGGCTATTCTGTGCAGACTTGCCCCTGGGAGAGAAGGAACCAGTACATGCCCAGTGAGTGTAGAAGCAATGGGGCAAGAATAATGCTGGCTATGGGCACTTACAGGAGGCCGGAAGTCTTGGTTTCAGTTCCAGGCCAGAGGAAAGAACTGGAAGAAGATGTGAGGCCAGAGGCACCATCCTCTATGCCACAGGACAAAAGGTTATTACAAAAAATAAGCTCCTCCAAATTAAAAAAAAAAAAAAGCAGTCAATGGACAACGCATCCAACCATATAAAGTTACTATGGGAATAGAGAAGACTGGAGTTCATCTTCACAGGAGAATACTGAAGTAAAGAAACCCTCTTCTATCCCAAAAAATAATGTCAAATGGTCACCTGCTCAAAAAGAATTCATAGAAGAACTTGAAAAAGATTTTAAAAATCAAATGAGAGAGATGGAGAAAAAAACTAAAAAATAAGAACAACAATCCAAGAAAAACAAGATTATGAAAAGAAAGTCAACAAATTAGAAAAGGAAATCTAGAATCTTAAGGAAGAAAATGACTCCTTGAAAATCAGAATAGGGCATGGGGAAGCCAGCAAAAGTATAAGAGACCAAGAAATAATAAAATATAAAGACTGGAATACTAGAAAAGAATGTGAAACATCTCATAAGAAAAACAATTGATCTGGAGAAAAGATCAAGAAGAGAAGACATAAGAATAATTGAACTACCTGAAAACTATGATTAAAAAAAAAGAATCTTATTACAATGATACAAGACATAATTAAAGAAAAATGTCCTGAAGCATTAGAAGAAGGGCAAGTACAAATAGAAAAAATCCACCAATCACCACCTGAAAGAGATCCTACAAGGAAAACCGACAGAAATATCAGCTTAATATTTGTCATACAAGAGCCAAGAGAAATATAAGGAACATATCAAAGACTACTTACAAGGAACTCAATAAGGATAGACTGTTTACTTTTTATAGGAGGAAATATACAATGTATGTCTAAGATTGTTATCCATAATTGGGTAGTGTGTAAGAAAGAGTGGGGTAGACCTGAGCATGCTATGACTTTAAAAAGTTAAACCATTTAGGAATAGTTAAAAAGAGTAATTATTTTATACAAATGAGGTACAAGAGGAAGAGCTGATGCAGAGGAATTAGATGAGGGAGTGTAACGGCAAGCAAAGTAGGATTTTTTTTTTTATATTGAGTTTTAGCCAATCAAGTGCCTTTGATTGAGTCTTGGCTTTGATTGAATCAAGAGTCTTTGATTGGAAACAGTATATATTGTATTGCTTGAAGGGACAGGACAGAATAGAGAGAAGAGCAGAGCTGAGAGAGGGAAGCAAGCATGAGCATGCTAGGGGAAATTGCTTGTGGGGAAGTCTAACAGAAAGAATGTTTGCAATGTTGGCGCTCTGGCGATCTGTGTTAATTTCTCAAAAGTTCTGTCTGTTGGTCTGTGTTGATTCCTCAGGGAGAAGTCCTGTATGTTGGTCTGTGTTAATTTCTCAGACAGAAGCCCTCTCTGTCTTTATGATTGAATTGAACTGAAGAGCGGAGATCCACCCACAGAAAGGAGGCTTGGCTTAAGCCCCTTTTAAGAGCTGTTAAAGTACTAGCAATGTGTATAAATATTGTTGTAGCCCTATTAAGTTTTGTTTTCCTAGAAACAGAAGCTGCAGGCAGGAACCCTTGGAGCCTGCTTGTCAGGCAGGAGCTTGGAGTGGAACAGTCCCCATGAGCTGAAATATGGAGCAGGAGCAGAGAACTGGCTACTTGTGAATCCAGGCAAGAGTCAGGAGTGGTCAGCCCACAGAGGAAGAGCCATGGGGTTTGAAAGTCAGCCTTGAGTTAAGATGAGAGAGGACATTACTTGGACACTGTGTATTGACTGAGGAGATTGTGATTTACTGTGGATGGTGAATGTATTTTCTGTTACCCCTGATTTTGGGAGATGCAATGATATAAACTGTGTATTGTGTTGTACTAGGGAAGGCCCTAGCCTGAGACTCCCTAATTTTGTAAACAAGTATTTTGGGGAATGTTACTGAATGCAATGATATATCTATGTGCCATATGATATACCGAGTGTTAATACATACACACATATATATATATACACACACATATATAGATATGATATGTTTTGCTTAAGGATCTTGCTGTGAATGTTGTGCTCATCAAACAATATTTTAGTTCTGAATAGAGAGTTCATTATACTATTCAATCAGATCCTTAAAATTATTCACAGCAACAGTCCTCTTGTACTGCCATGATTGGTATTACAGAGGGAAAGCCTGTGGAAATAGACTAAATCAAAGTAAAGCATAAGAAGACAATCACAGGCACAAAGTATGGTTTTAAAAAGAAAAGGAACAAAAAAATCAATGCAAATGAAATAATATACAGAAAAGCAAACAATCATAATCTTATAATTTTAAGTATGAATTAAACAGTATGCAAGTGGCAGAATTTATAAGAAAATCCAACAATTTGCTATATGCAAGAACTATTTAGATATTTTATGCCCAAGATATAGAAAGAAGTGATATCTGTATGTGCGTCTATACATATATACGTCATATGTGATTTGTTCCACATATTTCTTACATATGAGATCATCAAAAAAAATGCCATATTTTCCTGTAATTCTAACTATTGATTTTACTTATGCAGAAACTTTTCAATTTTATGTAATAGAAATTGTCAGCTTTATCTTCTACAGCTACTTATATCCCATGTTAAGAGTCTCTCCTAGTGTAGCCAGCATGGCAGAGTGATAAGATGTAGTACAGCCAATCTGTGGTCCACAAACTCCTCCAAACAAATCTAGAAAGTGCACCAGACTATATCTTGTTGGAGTAATCTGGAAGAAATGCATGAGTTTGTAATGGAATACTATTGTGCTATAAGAAATGGGAAGGAGATGGACTTCATAATTACCTGCAGAGGCTTATACAAATTGATGCTGAGTGAGAAGAGCAGAACCAGGAAAAAGTTGTACACAATCACAGACATATTGTATGTGTGATGACCAACCTTGATAAACTGGACTCTTCTCAGCAATGCACAGCTATAAGACAACTCTACAAGTCTCAGGATGGAAGGAGATATCTACATTTAGAGAAAGATCTAGAAAGACCAGAGTTTAAATGGAGACTGAAGCAATACATGCTATCGTTCTTTTTCATGTTTAATTTTGTTTCTTTTTTTCCCATTGTTCACTCCGTTGGTTACAACCCTTCTATGCAACCAGACTAATGTACAATGTGAAAGTATTTGCAGATCCTATACATGATTGCACGCCACCATGTGGGAGGGGGGAAAAAGGAGGGCAGAAAATTTGAAACTCAAGGGATTGTGGAACTGAATCTTGTAAACTAAAAGTAAATAAACAACTCAATGGAAAAAAATTTTTTTAAATAAATAAACTTAAAAAAGAAAAGAAATGCGTGAGTTATTTGTTCAGCCCAGCTAAGGATAGGAAGTCAAAGAGGTCTGTATACACCATGGATAGAGTTGAACCTGGATAACATGCATAAGCACTCCAGAACATAGAGGTTATACATCAAGGCAAGAGATTTCTATGCCCATACTAAGGCATACAGTATCATTGTGATGGGAATGGATGTGAACTGGCCTATTATCCAGAACTGTCCAGCTCTGTATCACAGATCTATAGCAGACTAAGAAGGAGACCTGTACAGGGAGGAGCATGTTATGCCCTTGGCACTGTATAGAGAAAGGAGAAAGTCAGAAGTAGCAGTGAAAGCTTACAGGTTCCCAGCCTGTCACAAACGTCCTGGAATAACAACACTCAACATCTCCAATATAATAGCAACATGACCAGCCTAGCCCTGCTCTCCAGAAGTATGGCCGAGCTCATCTGAAACAACAAATCCAAAGTCAGGAAGTAGACTAGATGAATGGGCAAACAAAAAAAACCACACATAATGAGCCATTGTGGTGGCAGGAAAGCTCAAGACATACACCCAGATGAAGGGAATGACTCCAAAACATCTGCAAAAAAAAAAAAAAGCCACATATCTTGGGTAAAAATTCAACTAGAATTCCTGTAAAAGATGAAATAAGAGTTTAAAAATGTTTTTAAAAATAAAAGTGCTTAAGAGGAAAAGCAAAAAAGAATTAGGGAATTAACATTTTGACACAAGAGGTACAAAATACCTGAAAATTTGAATGGACCAAGTAGAAACCAATGACTCTATAAGATAATAAGAAATATTAAAACAAAGTCAAAACTGAAAATAAGAGGAAGGTATAAGGTATCTCGTAGCAAAAAAAAATAATAATAATTTTCCTAGAAAACAGAAGAAATTTAGGAATTACTGGACTATTGGAATGCCATGATGGAAAGGAAAAAAAAGAGACTAGGCATCCTATTTCAAGAAATGCGAGAAGAAAATTACCCAAATTTCTTAGAGTGAGAGAGCAAAATGGAAATAGAATTTACTTGTTACCCCCTGGGGGGGAAAATTACACTACAAAATGAAAACTCCTGGGAACATCATAGCTAAAATTCAGAGTTTCCAGGTCAAAGAAAAAATATTCTATGCAGCCAGAAAGAATTCAAGCACTGAGAAACACAGTCATCAGCATGCATGGTTTAACAATTGGCACTATAAAGGAACAGAGAATTTAAAATATAGTATTTCAAAAAGCAAAGAATATGAGCTTAAAGCCAAGAATAACTTACCCAGCAAAAATGAGTGTAATGCTGTTGGAGGAGGGGGAAAAAATGGATCTTTAATGAAAGAGAGTACCTCCTACCATTCCTGATGAAAAGACCAGAGCTGCAGAGAAACTTTGAAATACAAACACAGGAGTAAAGAACAACATAAAAAGGTAAACATGGATGAAAAATGATAAAGGACTAAATAAGGATTAACTCCTTACATTCAAATATGGGATGATACTACATCTGTCCCCTCTGAATGCTATCACTGTTAGGGGTCATATAGAGGGAGTGTGATTAGACAAGGCCTAGGAGTGGTTCTGTTATGTCTAGATGATCTTAAGAGGAGAATGGAAAAAGTAGGGAAGAGGAATACACTGTAGGAGAAGGGAAAGGAAGATTAGAGAATATTATCTCACATAATCAGGGTATACAAGTAGACATCCATACAAACTACAAGGAGGGGATGGTGGAAAAATGCTGATACTTAAACCTTTTATCTGAACTGATCAAAAGAAGAAAACACCCACACAGAGTTGGGTATAGGGGTACATTTTACTCAACAGGGAAACGGAAATAGGAGGAAAGAGGTGGGGAGGGGAGATTAGGGAGAAGGTAAGTTAAGGCAGGAATTAGTTCTAAGCAAAACAAGCTCTAAGGATGTACAGAGGTAATCATAACTCTTTTTGTTTGGTTGGTTGGTTTTTTGTTTGTTTTTGCTTTTTGGAGGAGGGAAAGTAGGGCCATTGGGGTTAAGTGACTTGCCCAAGGTCACGTGGCTAGGTTTGTTGGGTTTTTTTTTTGTTGGGTTTTTTTTATGTTAAATATCTGAGGCTAGATTTGAACTCAGGTCCTCCTGACTCCAGGGCCGGTGCTCTATTCACTGCGCCACCTAGCCACCCCAGTCATAGCTCTTTGAGATAATACCCATAAATCGTGGAAGGGATGAACAGGTTGTGATATATGGAAGTGATGAAATGCTATTTTGCTGAACTTTCATTGGCATAGTGATAAGCTATGATTCCAGAAGACAGAGAGGTGGGAAACTAAATGCAGGAATGAGACAATTTTATTTTGGGGCATGGCCAATGTGAAAATTTGTTTTAATTGACAATACACATTTTTTTTCATGTTCTCAGTTGTAGGTAAAAGTTTTGTTGGGAAGGTAAGAAGGTAAATTTTGGCTGATTAAAACAAATAAAATATTTTTAATTTAAAAAAAAACCTCTTTTCTCCTAACCATAACTGTGGTAAGGACTCTCCTTCCTTTCTCCTTAACTTTTTAAGATGATTTGACATTTTATATTCAGGTCACATTTATTTGGAGCTTATTGTAAAATACAATGTTAGATATTAGGCTACACATATTTTCTTCCAGATTTCTTTCCTATTTTCCTAGAAATTTTTTGTTGAATAGGGAATCTTTATCCAATAGTTAGTGTCCTTGGATTTATCAAAAAGCATTCTACTATGTTTACTTGCTTCTGGATCTTGAATTCTTCTGGTCTACCTGTTGAGTATCTCTGCAAAAAAAAAAGAAAAGAAAAGAAAAGAAATTAAGGCTAGTTTAATAGAACATTTTCTTGATGTAACCATACTGACTTTGTGCTCACTGCTTCCTTTTCTAGATGTTCACTAACTATATGTTTAATAATATTTTCCAGAATTTTCCAGGACTCACTGGCTTATGTAATTCATAGTCTCTATTTTCTTTCTTTTTTTTTGAAAATCAAGCTTGTGTCATTTATCATGTTTGTCAGTGACATGGATGAAGGTATAGCTATCATGCCTATCAAGTTACACAAAGCTATAAGGGAAAACTAACACACTGAACATTCAAAAATATGCCGATGAGCTAGAACATCAGAACTGAATTGAATTTGATACAATTTATTGAGTTACAAAAATCAAAGTCAAAAGTGTATGATGGGGAGGCATAGTAAGACAGAATTTCATCTGTAAAAGATCTGAGAATTTCAGTGGACTTTAAATTCAATATGAGTCAGCAGTGTGACATGGCATCCAAGAAAGTGATTTTAGGTCATGTTAAGAAAAGCATAGCATCTAGGAATAATGAGGTGATATTATCACTGCTCTTTGGCTGCTAAAGACTACATTTGGAATATTGTGTTCAGTTGTAGGTGTCAATTTTTTACTTTTTTTTTTCTTGTGTATTTTTAAAAAATAAATGTTATTCATGCTTTTTATTTTTACATTATGGTTATTTCTGGATGTTTCCTGCCCTTATCCTTTCTCTTCCCCCCAATAAAATCTATCTTATAACAAAGAAAAATAGGTAAGCCCTGATTTCATGTGATACTTAATAATCTGAGGGCCACAATTTAATTGCAGCCGTAGAAACTGGGCTCAAATCCTGACTCTGCCAGATGTTTAATAGACTTCTTGATATCTGTGTGATCTTGGGCAAATCACTTAACCTCTTTGTTCCATGGATCATTGTCTTTAGTTTTCCTCTATAGTCTCAACCCATTTCAAGTTCTACACCGATGTGGTACCAGGCCATATGCTTTTATTTGTCTTAGCTTTCCTTGTTTCCATCTTTTATGAATGTTTTTTAAACATCTGAGTTGATTGGTTGGTTTCTTAGTACATCAAATTAGACTTCTTTAAACAATTTCCCTTTTTGTTCCCATATAAATTGTTTGTTTCTCTTTGTCTTAAATTTAATTTAGGGAGTCATGATAAATGATACAAGCTTGATCTAGCCATCATGGTGAAGTGGAATGCAAGCTGGATTTGAGATCACAGCATCTGGTTTCAGATTCTAGCTCTGCTCTTTGGCTATCTATGTAATCTTGGGCAAGCCACTTAAACTCATGCAGCCTCAGTTTCCTCATCTGTAAAATGAATTGTTACCTCAAAGATTTCTTCCAACTTTCAGTCTATTTCCCTATAAGAGCTTTACATTCATCCTTTACTTCTGACTTCCAGTCTCAGACCTCAGACTGCCTTTTGGACATCTAGAAATCAACATGTCTAAAATCAAATTTATTATTTCCCCCCCCCTTCCAAATTTCCCTTTTGTTGAGTACACCACCTTCTTCCAAGTGACCCAAGCTCAAAACCTAGTAGTCATCCTCAACTCCTTACTATCTCTAACCCCACCATTCCCAGCTCTGCCCCTGTTATAAAGACCTGTTGATCTCCCCTTTGCAGCATCTCTCACATACACTCCCTTCTTTCTACTACTACTGCTACCACCTTGGTGCAGGTCCTCACCACCCCACACCTGAACTACCACAATAGTCTGCTGGTGAGTCTGCCTGCTTCAAGCCTCTCCACTTTCTCTACTCTCCAATCTTCCCACTCTCTTCACTCCAAACTGGTGGCCCCATTCAGCCACCAAGGTGATTTTTCTGAAGGATAGGTCCACTGATATCATCCTCCTACTCAGTAAACTCCAGTGGCTCCCAACTGCTTCTAGAATCAGATGTAAAATCCTCTTGTTTAGCATTCAAAGGCCTTCATAACTTAGACTCCTCCTACCCTTCCAGTCTTCTTACCTTCCTCTCTTCCATGTACTCTTCAAACCAGTGATACTGCCTCCTGGCTGTTCCGTAAACAAGATGCTCCATCCCTCATCCCCAGACATGTTCTCAGGCTGTCCCCCATGCCTTGAATGCTTTCCTTCTTCCTCTCTGCCTTTTGTCTTCCTCGGCTTCCTTTAAATCTCAACTAAAATTGCACCCTCATTTCCCGAGCCTTCTTTCTCGTAATTATTCTCTATTTGTCCTGCCCACGGTTTGTCTTGTACGTGTTTGCTCACTTATCGTCTCCCCCTTGGATCAGTCATTAGCAATGTCTGCCTTTCGCTTTTCTTTGTATCCTTAGCACTTAACAGTGCAGACACTAATAAATGTTTATTGACCGAATGACTTTTTAAAAAGCTTTGCTTTATCAACTTCTTTCCTTTTTTTCTTCTTTTTTTTCTTTTTTTGCTTTTTGGAGGGCAGTTGGGGTTAAGTAACTTTCCCAAGGTCACACGGCTAGTTTTTGTGTTAAGTGTCTGAGGCTGCACTTGAACTCAGGTCCTCCTGACTTCAGGGTTGGTATTCTATTCACAGCGCCACCTAGCCCCGCCTCTACCAATTTTTTTCTTAATGTCACTGTTATTACCTCCTCCTCTCCCCATGAACAAATAAATACAGTCAATAAAAACAAATAAGCATATTGGCCATGTCTGAAAATGTATTCTTTGTCTCATACTTTGTTGTCTCTGCCATCCTTTTTCTTAACTGACTTTCCATTTAGAATGCTAGTCAATGGGATCCTGCCTGTACTTTCTGTGAACTCTCTGAAAATCTGCTCTTCAAAAATCTAGATCACACATCAAACTGGCTTTCCTCTGCCCCTCTATCCCAAACTCTAAAATAGAAGGATCACTTTCTTATTGGTAAAAATCAGATCCAGAATAGAATTTTCCTTTGTTAGTTCCTCCACCTTTTAAAAGACATATTTCCCCCCATGATAGTCTGCTAATTCCATTTCTTTAATATTTATATTCATTTGATTTTGCCTTGAGAGATCTCTAGTTTTATTTCATGTACTTTTGTTGGTAGTATTTGAAAGCTCTGAAAGATATTCAGGTTCCTGCCCTCCTAGAGCTCTCATGGTGGGGGACAGGATTGTACGTCCTGCACAAATAGCCAGACTTGTTAAGAACATAAGTGCTATACGAGGAAAAGACAGGGAAAGAAATCATTACTGGTTCAAATGTCTCCTTGTCTACAAGGATAGTAGAAGAAACTTTGTCAAAAATAATTTTTTTTCTGAAGTACAAACATACTAATGCCTAAGGCACTCCCTTTATCAAGTTACCCTTGTCAAAAAAAAAAAAGAAAGAAAGAAATCGGTACTAGCATGACTTGTCCTGGATAAACTCATGACCTTAATGATCTTCTCCTTCTAAATCATCACAAACCTTTCTTTTATAAATACATTCTAGGATTTTTCCAAACATTGAAGTCAACCTTATAGGACTAGTTTAAAGACCTCACTCTGTTCCCTTCTTAGAAATCTAGACAATTGCAAGTTTTTAGTCTTGTTTCATTTCTTCTGTTTTTCTATTTATTTTCAAAAATCACTGCAGTATTCTCCTTTTTTCCCATGTGTTTGAAAAGGCTAATGACTCAGTTCTCTTAATACCTTGGAATATATTTCTCAAAGGGTGGTGATTTGAACTTATTAAAAAGCAGACAAGTGGAAGACAGCAGAAGAGAGAAAGCACTCAATCAACTTCTCCCAACATGCCCCTCGAAACAGCTTTAAAATAATACCTCAAATCAGTTGTGGAGTGGCAGAGGCAACAAAAGGTCTGAGTGAGACATTCTCCAATGCAAGACAATTTAGAATATCTATAAGAAAGATCAGTGGCATAGGGGGTGGGGAGGAGGCTGACCCAGAGCCCACATGGATGAAGCACCAGTGGTGGCAACAGAAACAGCAGCATCTGGAACTCTCAAGTCAGAGATGGTAAGGGTTGAAAGAGTTTATAGGGGAACTTTATGCTAGCACTGGATACAGGACCAAATGCTGTCTGGCAAATACAAGTTGTGATATATGAATGTAATACTATCATGCTATAAGAAATGATGAACAAGTGGATTTCAGAAAAAAAAAAAACCGGAAAGGCTTACACGAACTGATGCAAAGTGAAGTGTGCAGAGCCAGGAAAACATTGTTCATAGTAACAGCAATATTGTACAATGATCAACTATGAATGACTTAGCTATTCCTAGCAATATAATGATCCAAGATAATTCTAAAGGATTCATGAGGAAAAATACTGTTCCCATCCAGAGAAAGAACCAATGGAGTCTGAATGCAGAGTTTAGAAGTGGGATAGGGTAAGCAACTGAGAAGAATAAACAAAAGAAAATAGGATGGAGGGAAATGCACAGTTAGTAATAATAACTGTAAGTGTGAATGAGACAAACTCACCCATAAAAACAGGACTGGCTGGCAAAATAGATTAGAAATCAGAATCCAACCATATGTTATTTATAAGAAACACACTTGAAACAAACACACAGCATTAAAATAAGAGACTGGAGCAGAATCTAATATGCTTCAGATGAAGTTAAAAAAAAAAAAGGCAGGGTTAGCCATCATGAATTCAGACAAAGGAAAAGCAAAAATAGATCTGATTAAAAGGGGTAAGCAAGGAAACTGCATCTTGCTAAAAGACACTACAGACAATGAAGTAATATCAATACTAAGCATATATTTACCAAATGGTATAGCATACAAATTCTTAAAGGAAAAGTTAAATGAATTATAGGAAGAAATAGCAAAACTATACTAATGGACAACCTCAACTTTCCTCTTTCAGAGCTAGGTAAATCTAATCATAAAATAAATAATCTAATCATAAAATAAATAAATAAGAGATTCATATAATCTTAGAAAAATTAGATGTGATAGATCTCTGGAGAAATCTGAATGGGAATCAGAAGGAACATACTTTTTTCTTCACTTTATATAGCACCTTCCCAAAAATTGACCATCAAAACCTCACAACCAAATACAGAAAAAATTAAATGCACCCTTTTCAGACCATAATACAACAAAAATTATATTTAATAAAGGGCCATGATAGCATAGATTAAAAGTTAGTTAGAAACTAATTAACTGGATGGCACAGTGAATAGAGTGTCAGGCCTAGAGTTAGAAAGACTTATCTTCCTGACATCAAATCTGGCTTCAGATACTTATTAGTTGTGTGAATCTGGGCAAGTCACTTAGCCCTCCTTGGCTCAGACCCTTATCTGTAAAATGATGTAAATGGCAAACAACTCTAGTATTTTTGCCAAGAAAACCCTAAATTGAGTCACAAAGAGTAGGACACAACTGAAAAATAACTGAACAACAATAACAAAATAATTTAATCCTAAAGAATAAGTGGGTCAAAGAACAAATTATAGAAACAATCAGTAATTTCATTAAACAGAATGACAGTGAGACTACATTCCAAAATTTGTGGGATGCAGCCAAAGCAGTACTTAGGGGGAAGTGTATATGTCTAAATGCATACATTAATGAAAGAGAGAAAGAGCAGATAAATGAAGTAGGCATACAACGACAACAACTAAACTAGAAAAAGAACAAATTTAAAATCAATTAAATGACAAAGTGGAAATCCTGAAAATTAAAGGAGAGATTAATAAAAATTAAAAATAAAAGATAATTGGAGTAATAAATAAATAAAAACAGGAACTGATTTTTTTTGGATTTGCATAATTTATTTTTTGTTTTTTTGTTTTTTTTGTTTTTAATTTTTTTTATTTACTCATTTACTTTTAATTTACAAGATTCAGTTCCACAATCACTTCAGTTTCAGATTTTCTCCCTTCCCTCCCACCCCCCCCCCCCCATGGTGGCATGCAATCATGTATAGAATCTACAAATACTTTCACATTGTACAATAGTTTGGTCATATAGAAGGGTTGTAACCAATGA
>CM053587.1:205915205-205934185 GCA_028646515.1 Pseudochirops corinnae
ACAAAGAGAGCTGCAATAAATATTTTTGTACATATGGGTCCTTTTCCCACTTCTGTGATCTCTTTGGGATATAATCCCAACAGTGGTATTGCTGGGTCAAAGGGTATGCAATTATTAATAGCCCTTTGGGTATAGTTCCAGATTGTGAAGCATACCTTTTTAAACTTTCTTTTTCTTGTTTTTTTTTGTCTGTGTTTTCTTTTGAAGCATGGCTAATATGGAAATGTTTTGCATAACTTCACGTGTATAATTGACATCAAATTGCTCATTTCCTTAAGGGGGTGGGGACTCTAGAGGGAGGAAGAATTTGGAACTCAAATTTTTTAAGTGAATATAAATTTATTTTACATGTAATTGGGAAATATTTAAGAAAATAAAAATTAAGCAGATAGGTACTCTCCTATCACCCATCACCTCATTTAATTTTGGTGTTAAATTTTTTCTGATCATTTTCAATACTATCCTAACTAAAGATCATTTTATTTATTTAAGAAAACAGAAAAAAATTAAAAATTGAAAAGGGATGCATTGTCAAGTTTAGTGCCATCACCTTCAGGTTGAGCAAGAGTTCTATCTCTTTTTTAATGTTCCTTTTGCTCCCAACTTAACTAAAAAGCCTTTTTCTTGTCCCTGGCATTCATTATGTAAGAGCCTCAGCTCACTTAGCATGTTAAAATTGCTCAACTGCTCTTATTGAACAATGCTACTCTTTGATATTCATTTTCAGTTATCTACCCTTGTCTCTATCTTCTGTACAAGATTGCAGAGCATGTGTTCTGTTTTGAAAAAAAAATAGATTTCCCAAACTGCCCTTCCACAAAGCAAATTCCTCGAAAAGTTCCCCCAAATCAGCTAATGACATTTTTTTTTTGCTGATAATATATATCAGTTTCTACTTTTGTGATTTACCAATTGTTAAGAGAAAGGATGTGTCAAATCATTACAAACAAGAGAAATACACATTAAAAGAATTACTATTCGCAATCATATTCTAGCAAAACCAAGAATCTAAAAGAAATTATAAAAAATGTGAAATACCCAAATTAGTGAAATAAGTGACATTAATCCAACTGAGAAAATGGAATTTAACCAACCAAAGGAAAAAAGCCTGGTCCAGGTGGATTTATAAGTGAATTGTATCAAACATTTAAAGAGCAATTAATACCTGTGTTACTCTGAGTAGTCTTAAATATTTTGAAAGAGAACAATATCCACCTCTTTTTATGGGGCAAATATGGCACTAAATCTTAAACCAGAGAAGAGGGAGAGAGAGAGAGAGAGAGAGAGAGAGAGAGAGAGAGAGAGAGAGAGAGAGAGAGAGAGAGAATATATAGACAAGTAACATTAATAAATATTGATGTAAACACTTTAAATAAAATCCTAGCCAATAGACTACAGCAACATATTTTTAAATAATTTGCAGTGGCCAAGTTGGGTTTACATCAAACCATTAAGAATGGTTTAACCTTAGAAGTTGTAGAAAAGAAATTTAGGTATAATGTGAGGGAGGAAATTTCCAAATACTTCAGGCTATCAAAGTGATGTTGGCTCTTCAAGCAGGGCTGGATCACAACTATTTAAGAGGTCTTTTAAAGTGAATATTCCCTTGTTCACATATGGGTTGGAGATGCCTTCTCAAGTCCCTTCCAATCATTAGATTATGTGATTGTCTATATACTATGGTAGTCTTTTATGATACAAAGATGAAATAAGGCAGTCAGTCTCTGCTCTCAAGGAGCTCACAATAAGAGTGGAGAAGGATTAAGAGCTAGTAATAACATATTTATATAGTGATTTAAAATGTACTAAGGGCCATTCTAACTAAAACTTGTGAGGCAACAGAACAAGTTTTTGTTTTGGAGTGTGTGTGTGTGTGTGTGTGTGTGTGTGTGTGATCAAACTAAGGATCAGAGTGATTTTGCCATGATCACATACCTATTTAGTATTGAAGCCAGGATTTAAACACACTACATAATGGAGGAAGAGAGGAAAGAAGGAAGGAAGGAAGGAAGGAAGGAAGGAAGGAAGGAAGGAAGGAAGGAAGGAAGGAAGGAAGGAAAAAAGGAAGGAAGGAAAAAAGGAAGGAAGGAAAAAAGGAAGGAAAGAAAAAAGGAAGGAAGGAAGGAGCATATTAAGTATTTGAGGATACAAATATAAAAGAGGAGATAAACCCTACCTTCAAGGATCTAATATTCTAATGTTGCACACACAAAAATATAGCTATGTAAAGAAGTGTAATGGGGAAATCTGAAGTACAATGAGGAATTTACAGCATTGTGTCTGATAGCAATATTTTCCATGGCAAAAGATACACTTATTTGTTATGCTCCAGTATATGTGTTGGGGTGGGACGTCTCTCTAAGCTGTCATAAGCCTTCTTTTCCCTGTGATCATATTTGTTCCAGTGGGTTCAATTATCATCACTAAGCAGGTGACTCTAAAAATCTGTATATTAAGTTGTTCAGCCTTAATTTCTCTCCTGAAATATGTTCCTTCATTTCCACCTGGCACCTGCACATTCTACCAGAATCTCACATTGGTTATATTTCCCTGCCTTTGTTGGAATACCACCCATCATCCTTTCAGTTCACTCAGGCTTATAACCTAATACTATACTTGACTCTTCTCTCTCTCTCACCTTCCACCTTAAATCATTTACTAGGTCCTGCCAATTCTGCTTTTTTATCTTTAGCATCTGTTGCCTCTCTGCTATCAAGTAGTACAACTTTCTTTGTTCTTAAGTGAATAACAATGATTTCAGATGAACACTAATCTTCATCTACTTTCACCTGGATGAAGGTAATGCCATCCAAATTGCTCTTCTTCACTCCACTGTCTTCCTACTCCTATCTATCCTTCACACAAATGATTACTTTCCCCAAAGATAAAGGTGGAAAAACAGAGAGATGGCTTAAGAGGAAAGAGTCTATCTCTCAGTCTTGATTTTCTTCCCTGGGAAATTAATTAAAAGTGCTCTACCAGCAAAGAAGTTAAGGCATGACTTAAAAAATAACTACCCAAATCCAGCAGAGTTGCCATTTCTGAGGAGGGGGCAATTTTTTTGGTCTCATATGTTCCAGAAAGTCTATTGATTTCCTGCTGAGGCTCAGTCCATGTACTGCCAGCCACTCCCACCTCCTTCTATCCTACACAAAGTACCCTTCAGCGGCTAATTTCTGTACTTTAGGAAATGACACTTCAATTATAGCCTCTTTACAAAAGTGACCAGTGCAGTAAGAAAAAGAATACATAGGCGTACACACCAAATTACTGCATTTTCTAAACATGCAGTCTCCTTATGAGCCTTTGTTTTGTTTTGGTGATTTTTAATGGGCTTGGGATATTACTGCCAGTACAGAAATCTATTAATGGTGTCAGGGGGTGGACCCTTTGCCAATTCACTGAAACCCAGAACTATTAATAGCTATAAAAGCAGGTGGGCTTTAGAAGACATTTAAAAAGTGAAGGGCTTCCAATTATTTACCTTATTAACAGGGCTTTAGGCCTCCCTCCCTCTATTGTTTACTTAAGTTTTCACCGTTCTTGAGTGATCCATTCACCCTAGATCCCAAAGATAAACCTTTTGCCAGTAAGATATCCAATATGCTGAAGATATTCTGCATTTAGAACCTCCACACTCTTCACATATTCTTCCCTTCCTCTTTTCCCTCCCTATTCTCAAGCCAGTTAGAGGGTTAAGTTAGCTTCCTGACCTGCAGCATGAATGGTTCCATAAGGAACCTTGGTAAACTGCTACCAGAAAACACATACTTTGTGTTAATGGAGCAAGGAAGGGTCCCTGAGGTTTTCAGAAACTCAACTGACCACACAAGCGTGAGATTGTTCCTTTTGACAAATAACTGTATTTAATAACATGGCACAGAAGCCATAAATGAGAATAGAGAAAGTATTTGCTGGCAAGTTGTCACTCTGACTTAGGCAATCTCTCCCTTGCTCCCAGAGGATAGATAATTCTCCTATGGTCTGACAGTTTGCCAAAGAAAAAAGGGGGAAGGGGAGGGGGGAGAGTCAAGGGGACAAAGAGAGACTAGGGAGCTGAGGAAAGAAAGAGACAGGGAGACAGGAAGGGGGAGGGAAAGGGAAGAAAGTCAGCATCTGTTTTTAAAAAAAAGGTTTTGCCTATTAGGTTTTCCCCACATTTCTTTCTTAAAACCACTACTTAAAAATACTTTAAAAAGGGTATGTCATTTAGAGTTCCATGAAGAGGCGTCAAGCATCATAATTAAGATGCAATAGGGAAGAATTCAGGCCTTTTGCCTTTTAAATGTCACTCAAAGAGTTTCACAAATCTATGTTAGAAGGCTGAGTTCTGAGTATACAAATGCTTTTACTGGAAGTTTTGGGAATAGGATTTGTGTGTTCTAGAAATAGAAATATGTTCAACATTTCACTGAAAACTCATCTCCTGCAGATTTGTAAATCTGTGCCCTTTTGGGAAAATATTACACACTCATTAAGTGAAAATCATGGGTGAATTCTAAGAAAATTCAATACTCTTACAAGATATCAAACAAATCCACATAAATCATCAACATTTCTATATACTACCAACAAAACCCAGCAGAAAGAGATAGAAAAGGAAATTCCATTTAAAATACCTGCAGACTATAGAAAATACTTGGGAAACTACCTGCCAAGACAAATCCAAGGACTATATGAACATAATAACAAACCACTTTTCACAAAAAGACAAATCTAAATAATTGGAAAAATATTAATTGCTCATAGGCCGGCTGAACCAATATAATAAAAAGGACAACTCTACCTAGATTAATTTACTCATTCAGTGCCATGCCAATCAAAATACCAAAGAATTACTTTACAGAGCTAGAAAAAATAATAACAAAATTTATCCAGAAGAACAAAAGCTCAAGAATATCATAGGAGTCAATGAAAAAAATGTGAAGGAAGGAAGCCTAGCAGTACCAGATTTCAAACTATATTACAGAGCAGTAATCATCAAAATAATCTGGTGCTAGGTAAGAAAGAGAGTGGTGGATCAGTGCAAGAGATTAGGTTTATAGAGGGAAATGATCACAGTAATCTAGTATGATAAACCCAAAGATCCAAGTTTAGGGGGACAAGAACTCACTATTTGACAAAAACTGCTGGTAAATCTAGAAAGCAATGTGGCAGAAACTAGGCATAAGCCAACATTCACACCATAAAACAAGATAAGATCAAAATGGATACATGAGTTAGATATAAAACATGACATTATAAACAAATTAAAGGAGCATGGAAAAAAATTACCTGTTAGATCTATGGACAAGGTAAGAGTTTGTGACTGAACAAGAGCTAGAGAGGATGATGGGAAGTATGATTTTGATTATATTAAATTAATAAGGTTTTGAACAAACAAGGTCAATGCCAAAATTAGAAGGAAAGAAGGAAACCAGGGTGGGGAGGAGAGAATTTACAGCAAGTGTCAATAAATAAATAAAGTAAGAACCATAGGGGTGGGTAGAGGGCACAGTGAATAGAGCACCAGCTCTGGAGTCAGGAGGACCTGAGTTCAAATTTGACCTCTTACTTAACACTTACTTAGTTGGGTGACATTGGCAAGTCACTTTGATTTCCCTGCCCTTCTGCCCTCCAAAAAGCAAAATAAAAAATAAGAACCATTGTCCAATTGATAAATAAACAAAGAATATGAACAGGGAGTTTTCAGAAGAAGAAATCAAAGTTATCAATTGTCATACGAAAAATTCTCTAAATTACTAATGATTAGAGAAATGCAAATTAGAACAATTCTGATATATCACCTCATACATACCAGACCAGTACTATGACAGAAAAGGAAAATTACAAATGCCAAAAGGGATATGGAAAAGTAGGTACACTCATGCACTCTTGGTGAAGTTCTCCATGAACCATTCTCATGAACAAATTGGAACTATACCCAAAGGACTATAAAATTGTGTATACCCTTTGACCCAGAAATACCATTACCAAGTCTGCATCCCAAAGAGAACAAAGAAAAAGGAAAAGGATCCATATGCACAAAAAATATTGATTACAGCTCTTCTTGTGGTGGCAAGGTGTTAGAAATTGAGGGGATGTCCATCAATAGGGGAATGGTTGAACAAGTTGAGGTATATTTTTGTGATGGAATACTATTATGATGTAAGAAAGGATGAAGAGATTGGTTTCAGGAAAGCCTGGGGAAACTTACTTGAACTGATACAAAGTGAAGTGAGAAGAACCAGGAAGACATTGTACACAGTAACAGTAATATTGTAATAATGATCAGTCATGAAAAATTTAGCTACTCTGATCAATTCAATGATCGAGACAATTCCAAAGCACTCATGCTGAAAAATGCTATCCACATTCAGAGAGAAAATTGCTGAACTCAGTGTAGAGATCAAAGCCTTTTCAAAAAAAGAAAGAAAGAAAATGCAATTCTTAAAAAAAAACTTACAAAATTTTAAAAGTCTATTTGAAGAGAGACAGAGACAGAGGCAGAGAGACAGAGACAGAGAAACAGAGACACAGAGAGAAATGCAAGATGGGGGGGGGGATGTCCACAAAAAATTACATGTCGCTGGCAACTCCTTATTGGGTAGGATTGGTCTGTGTGCCAATCTCTCTTTGCACTTTTCCTTTTCCTCCCTAACCTCAGAGGTGCATGGTCTCTATCTTTCTCAATGTGTATATGTAAGAAATAAAGAGATTTTCTCCTCTGAAGGGTGAGGTGAGTGACTCTTCTCTCCTTTCAGTGGAATCATTGGTTCTTGCCAAGACAATGGAGAAGAAATGGATGCCTCTGCCAAAGCTCATGGACATCAAGGGAGGCAAACCAGCCTAATAGCATGGCAGGGAGGGCCAGAAAAACAGGGCAGAAGTATTTATTAGGTACCTAATATGTGTCAGACGTGTGTGTGTGTGTGCGTGTGTGTGTGTGTATCTCATTTGTGTCATCATCTCATGGAAATGAATGATCCTTCTCTGATGATCTGATGACAGAAGCACTGTCAGGACTGAGTGTTATGCCTGAGCCAAGGCAAACCGAGAGCTATCAGAGACTTGGAGTGGCCAGATGAGCTACAAATATCAGGCAGTGGATAATGAATGGCATGGGTGGTTTTCAAAGAACACCATCAAAGCTCTAAGTACTGAAGTCTCTCACCAATCCGAACTTTATTTTCACTTCGGAAGGATCCCATCTAATCCACAAGTCTCTTGGAAGACTTCATTTCACCCATTCAGTAGATGGGGCAAAGGGGAAGAGCAAGTGGAAGGACATGATACTGATTCGAGAATGTGCATGGATATAGTTTTCACTTCCTTATAATTTATTTCTATCCTCATTAAGCGTTTTCTTGTTTCAATGTTATTTCTTGGCTTCATCTATTTTAATGATGGCAACTAATTGCCTAGACCTGATTTAACTTTAGAAGTTCTCCATTTTAGAACTGAATAGGGACAATCAGGCCAAGACTAATAAATTATCTTTGAAAGTCTCATCTCCATGATATGAATCCAAAGCCATGAGGTTCTATAAGCAAAATAATTTATGGGTTAAAGAAGATTTTTGGATAAAAATTAAATCTTATTCTGTGAATATTTAAGTGTATGATATAAAGAAGGCTCAATATCAGGTGCTGGGATTATACAGAAGAAAAGGAACATTTTTTTTTTACCTCAGAGAACTTGGAATCTTTGGATCAGGAGTCAAATAAGATAGATCCACAATTAACTTTAGTACAAGGTAGACTAGAATAAGTATATAGGAGAAGTGGAAAAATTAGTAGTTTAATTTGAATGAAATATAGAGTATATGAAGAGAAGTCATTAGAAATGTCTGGAAAGGTAGATGGGAGCCAGACCATAGAGGACTTTGAATGACAGGCTAATGGGTTTATATTGTATTCAACAAGCAATGGCTTGTCACTGAAGGTATTTGACTACGGAACTAACATGATTAGACTTCTACATTAAGCAGAATACTCTGACAAGTGTGTAAAGGTGAAAAGGTAACAACATCTTGATTTATTTTAAAGAAAATTGCATTCATCAAGCAGTGAAAGAAATAAGAAAGGTTCAACATTAGGAAAACAATTAGCATTATTAAATAAACCACAAAAACTGTCATTATTTTAATAGCTATGGAAACAGACATAAAATATCATTCTTGAATATATTTAAAACCGAAAAAGCATTTACAGATCAGTCATAGCTTTAGAGCCAGAAGGGACTTCAGAAGCCATGTATTCCAATCACCTCATTTTATAGATGAGGAGACCAAGGACCCAAGAGGTAAAGGATCTTGCCCAGTGTCATACAGGTAATAAGTGGTAGAGCCAGTTATTTGAAACCCAGTTATCTGACTCTAGCACTCTTTCCACTGTATCATAATGTCTTTTTAATACGATCAGAACTAAGATTTAGTAATGGAAAAACATTGGCATTATGCTGAGAAAGTATAGGAAGGAGTAAAACACAAATGCCTCATATTACATTACTGTTTGACATGGTACTAGAAGGGTCAATTAAAACATTAAGATAGGAGAGAAATCCAAGGTAAAAGCATCATCAATGAGAGGATGAAATAATCCCCATTCACAGATAACATGAAGACAAAGGGGAAGCAAAGTAAAGAGAGTTTAGATTGTAAATGATGATTTACCTAGAAAACCCTAGATAATCATTGAAGAAACCAAATGAGGTGGCAGCTAAGTGATGCAGTGAATAGAGCACGGGCCCTGGAGTCAGGAGGACCTGAGTTCAAATCTGACCTCCGACACTCAACACTTACTAGCTATGTGACCTTGGGCAAGTCACTTAACCCCAGTTGCCCTGCCTTCCCCTCTCCAAAAAGCAAAAAAAAAAAGAAAGAAAGAAACCAAATGAGATGATTAATAGCATCAGCAGAGTAACAGAATACAAAATAAATCCACAAAAATCATCAACATTTTTATGTAGCCCTAAGAAAAATCAAGAGGGGACAACAGTTATTGAAAATAACTACAAATGTAAAAAGGATCAAATTTATTTATTAAGATACACACTGGGTTTATATAAATACCACTAAAAATACTTTATGGAAATGAAGGAAGACTTAAATTCAATATATATAAACTGATTATATCTGGGCCACAATAGCAAAAATAATACTACCTCCAATCAATTTACATATTCAGTGCTCTACTAATCCAACTACCAAGGGGTTTACCTTATAGAACTGGACAAAATAACAATACTTTATCTGGAAGAACCAATAAATGGCCTAGAATAGGAGGTAGCAAACTGTAGCTAGTGGCCAAATCCAGCCTGTCACCTGCTTTTATATGGCTGGTTAGCTAAAAAAGCTTTTTACATTTTTCAGTAAAGTGTTATTGTATTTTAAAAAAATATAAAAGTCATTCTTAGCTCACAGACTGTACAAAAACAAGCAGGACTGAATTTGACCCTCCAGCTGTTTGTGGACTCCTAAGCTAGAAGATCAGAGGAAATAATGGAAGGAAAGAAAGAATGAAGGTCTATCATTTCCTGATCTCAAACCACATTATAAAGCAATAATATCAAAATTACTTGATTTTGAAGTAATCCAAGACAATTCCAAAGGGCTCATGATGAAAAATGATAACTACCTCTAGAGAGAGAACTGATGGACTCTGAGTGCAGATTGAAGAATACTTTTTCCCTCTTAATTTTTCATGCTTTTTTTTTTGCAACATGGCTAATATGGAAATATGTTTTACATGACTTCATATGTATAATTGATACCATATTGCTTGCCTTCTCAATGGGTGAGGGAGGGACTTGAGGGAAGGAGAGAATTTGAAACTGAAAATTTTTTTAAATGAATGTTAATTTTTTTAGTACTTGATATTGGTTAAAAATAGGAAAATAGATCAGTGACAGATTAAATGAGCCAGACCTAGTACTCAGGTATGACAAACTGAAGAACACAAACAGTTGGTAGAAAGACTCCCTTTTTGACAAGGACTACCTGGAAAATAGGAAAGCAATTTGGAAGAAAATGGGTTTAAACCCACATCTCTCCTTCCATAACAAGCAAAATTCAACAAACATTTATTGACACTCAGTGTGTGAAAGGCTTTATGCTAAGAGCTAAGGATACAAAGAAAGGTAAAAATAGTTTCTGTCCTCAGGAAGCTCCCACTCTAATAGGGGAGATAATATGCAAACAACTGTGAAAACAAAATGTATTCAGGGTGAATTGACTAGATACGTTAATCTCTAGAATGCTGTTTCGTCACTTATACTTAGAAAAAGAAACACAAAGCCACAGAGACAATCAAGGTCTTGGGATCATGACTGAGATTCACCTAAATGAGCATACACTCTAGCTTCCATGTATATGCAGTTAGGTGCTGGGAGAAGAGAGACTTCCACCACTACCAGTTCTCCCAAAGGAAGTCCAAAAATCTTCACAGAGTACCCACATACTCTGAGCTGATGGGGAAAGAGGGAACGTACGAGAGTGTAAGTTGTTTCTTCTTAGAAAATCTACTGACTGGGTAATTCTTCCCAACTCAGCAGGCATTCTTCCTTGCATTACCCTCCCTTAATGCCGTCATTGAGATGAAGGGATTGCTGCATCACTGCAAAGTTCCAAGTCTTTCAGCACTGAGCCAGAATACACATGCACCACATGAAGTGCCTAAAGGAGCTCAGTTCAGTGCCATGCATGCTCTACGTGGCATAACTTTAGCCAGAACATTTTGAGTCAAAGATGGAGAGTTTTATGATTTCCCCCATTATGTGTAAAACCAGAATAAAAGAAAAGTCAAGTGGGAAGAAATCTTTGAGTTGAAAACATCTCCAGGAAAAAGTCTAATAGCTAAGGATATTATCTGGAGAAGGAAATGGCAAACCACTCCAGCATCTTTAACAAGAAAACACCACAAACAGTATTATTCTGCTATGATCCATGGAGTCACAAAGAGTCAAACATGATTGAACAAGAACAACCACAAAAGGCATTGTAGGCTACTACACCAATGAAACTGGAGAGGCTCTCCGCACTCCCATACCAGCCAGAGCTCTTGTGAGTGAAGAAACTATGGAGCAAATCTTTGACAATTTGAGTGAACCTTTGCACCAGAAGGAATGATTTGAGACCTAGCTGTGGATCTTTCAGGTAAAGATAATCCTGAGAGCAAGCTCTTGAAACCTCAGTGAACTTTTTTGATTTTTACCTGCCATCTTCCTAGGATTCACTTTAGCTGAAGTGAAGACTGATTTTACTTGGGGGAATCTGAATGTGTTTTTACTTAAGGTGCCATTTTATTAGAAAAACTTAGAGTTGCTGCTTTTGGATAATAAAAGACTAAGAGAAACTGCCCACTCAATTTTCATTTTGCTTTCGTTTTCATTGCCAAGGAGAATGATCTTTGCACTGGAAACCACAAAATAAAAATAGTTCAGAAGGAGTTGATGCTTAAGATAAGTGAGAAGATAATAAGAAAGTAGCTAACTTCTCTTAATGAGTTTAGATTCTCTGGAAGAGTAGAATTACATTACACAGACCTTGCAGATATGGTTTTTGAACTACTGTAGGTGAATGTTAAAAGACAGTGTGGCAAAAAAACAACACATAATTGAAAAAAAGACAAATTTGTTATTTCTTTTTTTGAGAAGAGAACAGATTCTGCTAACTATAGGCCAGTGGGCTTGACTTTGAAACATGGTTGGATGTTAGATCCTATGAGAGTTTTCTGTGGGTTTTCATGTATTTCTTGCTCAGTGTAACTTAATAATGGAATATGTCAGCCAAAAACTAATGGTATCTTTAGCCACATTAAAGGAGACCAGAATGAAGCATTTAATCACATTCTTCTCTAGTCACACCCCATATACAATAGTACATTTGGTTCTAGGAATTACAGAGACCAACTGGAACACATCCCCAAGATAGTGACCAGAATGGTCAGAAGGTGAGAGAGTATAAGATGCAAAGATCATTTGAAAGAACTGGGGATGCTTAGCTAGGAGTAGACTTGATGAGCATATGACATCTGTTTTCAAGTATTTCAAGGATTATTGTGTAAAAGATAAATTGAATTTGTTCACTTTGGTCCCAGAAAGCAGGACTAGGGGAAAGTGGTGGCAGCTATAGAGAAACTTGTTAATACTTAATGTAATAAAAAACAAAAACAAAAACAAAACTTCCTAGTAGTTAGAGCTGTTCAAGATGATAAGTGTTTCCTTGTACTGGAATTCTTGATGCAAAGGACTGGATATCTATTTCTTGAGGAAACTGGAGATTCTTAGCAGGAAAAATGGTTGGATCAGGTCTCTTTCAACTCAGAGCAGTAGGTCTTAGCTTTTTGTGTGTGTCACAAACCCCTTTGACAGTCTGATAAAGACCATGGACCTAGCCTTATAACAATATTTTTAATGCACAATATGAAATTCATGGGGTTACAAAGTCATCAAAATATTTTAAAAATCAAGTTCACAGTCCCCAGGCTAAGAGATTGTGATTTTATGAGAGGGAAATGATTTGCTCATTGTCCTTCAGGTAGTAATTGCAATTCTGAAATTTGAAACCAGGTCATACAAATGCCTATTCTAGATCATGTTACCTTGCAAACAATACAAAAGAGGTGATTTGTTAAAGAACTAGAATAAAAAAAATACATTAGAAAAATCAATCCTGGAACCAACATGGCATAGTAAAAGCAGGGAGCTGCTTGAAATCTTCCCAAACCTCTCCAAATACCTGTAACAAATGATGAATAAATTCTAAAGCAGCAAAATCCACAAAATGACTGAGGGAAATAAATTTCCAGCCCAAGACAACCTGGAAGGTCAACAGGAAAGGTCTGCTGTACTAATCTGAGAGAAAAGCATGGTTCCAACATGGGCCATGCCAACAGAGATGGAACCGGAGCAGGCCTCAGAGGACTGAATCACTGGCAGGTGTGGTAGTTTCTAGACTTCTTAACCCAAAATGCCAAGACAACTTAGAAGGTCAATGGGAAAGTTCTGTTGGACCTGGGTGAGAGAGGAGCGCAGTCTGGCTCCAGCCCCAAAGCGGTGGTAGTGGCAGTACCAGCAGCTGCTTCCAGAGCTCTCAGCCCACAGATGGTGAGGGGATTGTGCAGCTAATCAGAGGGGAGATTGCAAGCATTTCTTTGCTGGCCCTGAGGCAGGATTCTCTTGCTTTGCCCATGCTTAGATCTGGGTCGCAATTCTGGGTGGCAGTCCTGGGTAAAGGAGAAGCATTGGTATGGTGGAGCTTGTGGTAGCCATGCATAGGGAATCTTCCTTACAGTTCCAAAGCAGAAAAGACTGCTTGTGGTCATTCATAGACCAGAAGAGGAGTAAACACCTCTTCTTTGATCATACCACCTTGGAAAAGCTGAATATTTACAGATTCCTAGAAGTATCTCTGAAAACAACTAGATAAAACCCCTGAAGCTTGGGACAGTACACCTCCCACACTGGAAGCAGAGTCCTACCTTGACAAAGAGCTTAAAAATCAAGTAAATGGATGGGAAAATGAATAAAAAGAAGGGGAAAAATCAGACTATAGAATCTTACTTTGATGACAAGGAAGATCAAAACATACAACCAGAAGAAGACGACAAAGTCAAAGTTCCTACAACCAAAGTCTCTAAGAAAAATATGGATTTGTCATAGGCCATGGAGGAGCTCAAAAAGGATTTTGAAAATCAAGTAAGAGAAGCAGAGGAAAAATTGCAAGAAAAAATGAGAGTTATGCAAGAAGATCATGAAAAACAAATTAATAGCTTGCTAAAGGAGCCCCCCCCAAATGCTGAAGACAATAATACCTTAAAAATATACTAACCCAAATCTCAAAAGAGGTCCAAAAAGCCAATGAGGATAAAATTGCCTTAAAAATCAGAATTAGCCAAATGGAAAAGAAGGTCCAGAAGCTCACTGAAGAAAATAATTCCTTAAAAATCAAAATGGAAAAAATAGAAGCTAATGGCTTTATGAGAAATCAAGAAATTATGAAATAATACCAAAAGAATAAAAAAAAGAAAACAATGTGATATATCTCATTGAAAAACAAGTGACCTGGAATATAGATTGAGGAGAGATAATTTAAAAATTATTGCACTACCTGAAAACCATGATCAAAAAAAGAGCCTAGACATCATCTTTCAATAAATTATCAAGGAAAACTGTCATGATATTCTAAGACCAGAGGGGAAAATAGAAATTGAAAGAATTCACCAATCACCTCCTGAAAGAGATCCCAAAAGGGAAAATTCCTAGGAATATTGTTGCCAAATTCAAGAGTTCCCAGATCAAGCCAGAAAATATTGCAAGCAGCCAGAAAGAAACAATTCAAGTATTGTGTAAACACAATCAAGATGACATAAGATTTAGCAGTTTCTACAGTAAGGGATCAAAGGGCTTGGAGTATGACATTCTGGGGGTCAAGAGAGCTAGGATTAAAGCCAAGAATCACCTACCTAGGAAAATTGAGTATAATTCATCAGGGGAGGGGGGGGAAATAGACATTCGATGAAACAGAGGATTTTAAAGCATTCTTGATGAAAAGATCAGAACCAGATAGAAAATTTGACTTTCAAATACAAGACTCAAGAGAAACATGAAAAGTTAAATAGTAAAGAGAAATCATAAGGATCTTATTAAAGTTTAACTATTTATATTCCTACTTGGAAAGATGATATTTGTAATTCATGAGACCTTTCTCAGTATTAGAGTAGGTGGAGGGAATGTGTATACACACACACGTGTGTGTGTGTATAGATGTAGGACACAGGATGAGTTGAATATGAAGGGATGACATCTAAAAAATAAAATTAAGGGGTGAGAGAAAAATCTACTGGCAGAAGGAAAAAGGGAGAGGTAGAATGGGGCAAATTATCTCACATAAAAGAGGCATGAAAAAGTTGTTACAATGGAGGGGAAGAGGGAAAGGTGAGAAGGAATGAGTGATCCTTACTCTCATCAGTTTTAGCTTAAGGAGGGAATAACTACACACTCAATTGGTTATAAAAATTTATCTTACCCTGCAGGACAGTAGGGGGGAGGAGATTAAGGGGGAGTAATAGAAGGGAGGGCGCATGGGAGGAGGGGGTAATCAGAAGCAAATACTTTTGAGGAGGGACAGGGTCAAAGGAGAGAAGAGATCAATTTGAACTAGAATAGGGATGGAGGGAAATATAGTTGATTTTTCAAAACATGACTATTATGGAAGTGTTTTGCAAGACTACACATGTATAACCTATATTGAATTGATTGCCTTCTCAGTGAGGGTGGGTGAGGAGGAAGGATGGGACAGAATGTGGAACTCAAAGTTTTAAAAACAAACGTTAAAAATTGTTTTTTGCATGAAACTGGGAAATAAGATAAAAAGGCAATGGTGTGTAGAAAACTATCTTGCCCTACAGGAAAATAAAAAAGAAGGGGATAAGAAGAGGTAGGGAGTGATAGAAGGGGGTGCAGATCAAAGGAGGGGTAATCAGAACACACACTCTCAGGGGGGAGGTGAGAGACAGGAAGAAAATCTGGAACTCAAAATCTTGTGGAAGTGAATGTTGAAAACTAAAAATAAATTAATTAATAAAGTTTAAAAAAGAAAAGAAAAACCAATCCTGATCTTTCTTTCTATTCTAGATCATGCCCATCTCATCATTCCAACTGCCATTGTCATTTATTTAAATTGTCAGATACATTCTACTTATATCGGGATAACTAGTGTGAGAAACGAATATTTCTCTCTTATACTGAATAACTAATTACTGTTTTTTTGGAGGGGGAAGGCAAGGCAATTGGGTTAAGTGACTTGCCCAAGATCACACAGCTAGTAAGTGAATAACTAATTATTATTAGGATCAAGGTCCCTTTCCTACTTCTTCATGTAGAAATCAACTAGTGAGGGAATATCTCTTAGTGATTTACCCAAACCATGATCTAATCAGACAGTAAAAGAAATTCTAAATTTGGGGTAAGGAGTATATTCCTGCTCATTGTTTTTAGTCAGACAGGTCCCCAGAAAATGTTGATTCTCCCTATTATAAAGACAGGTGAAATGGAAATTGATTTCTCTTTGATAGAGATTTGAGTGACTTAAGTCATGTACCCCAAGATAGTCCATCTCCCATTTGATTAGCCAATCAGAGTTGAGTAAGCATCCCTCAGGAACACCTCCTCTTCGAAGGGCATGTAAACTGTGACCCTCATAGCCATTAAGGGTCTTTGGTCTAAAAGAGACAGCCAAATGACCATCCTTTTATTAGTAACTTGCTGGTTTTATTAATAACATGATTAAACAATGTCTCTCAGAATTTTTTGATCATCACACTAGAACAGGGTGATAAACTATCCTCTAGCCATTCTTTCTTTTTCAGAGCAATCTTCTCAAATACAACATAGACATCCCTTCTTTTTTCCCAAGAGGCCTGATCTTCCACATTCAAATTTATAGTATTCATAGAGAGTAAATCTCCTAGGACATTGTCCCTAGGTCTATTACTGTGCCAAATTCTAACAACCAGCTCCATAAGATCTGTTTACATTGAGAAAAGAAAACATATGGGAAAAAAGACAGCATTCCTTTTCTCTGCAATGTTGGTATCTGCTGCTTCACAAACACATCCCTTTTAGAACAATGAGGTGCACTCAAGTTTAATAATTGCATTGAGAAGTTGATATGAGCCTAAATTTTGAGAACATAAAAATAGGTTTTTAGCAGCATGTTTGACAGAGGCAAGGAGATTGTGTGGGTGTGGTGTTCCAGGCGATGAATATAGAATAATTATTAAGAGCTATACTTTTAAAATAATAGCACTGGGAGGGTTCCTTCTTGAAAAATGTTAAGTAGGTTTTGGCTACTTCCTCCTAACTGAGGAACAGAACCATTACTGGGCTGGATTTGTTTCTAAGCATTATGCTCTAATAACTGCTAAGTAGCACATAGCACTTGCAGAATAAATAGAAGAATAATTTCATTTTTCCTTGATTATTATTATAATAAAATCTTCTAGTGCACGTCATTATCAGGTAATTCGTCTGACCTTAGTGTTAACAATCACTTCCCTCTTTAAATACTTTGAGAGAGAGGTAGCTCTGCTATAATTGTGACTTGAAACAAAATAATTTCTAGTAATTTACTCCAGGCACCATTTTGTGTTGCCAGAAAGTTGTACTCAGTCCTCAAGAGTTCAGTTGGCTTTTTATTGTGTGCACTTAGCAGCAAAGCTAGAAGACATATGGCAAGGCCCACTTCCTAGTGAGGAAATGGCTCTCAGAGACAGCAATTCAATTCAGTTCAACAAATTTTTTTTTTTTAGAACCCAGTCTGTAATAAAAATAACAATGATAGTATTCTAAAGGTTTTATGAACCTCAAAGAATCAAATCACAGAATTTTGGAGTTGGAAGAGATCATAGTAGTCATAGAGGCACAGGGTGGAATTGAACGTTATAGGCCCAAAGACCTGGGTTCAAATCTCACCTCCAACACTCTGTGACCCTAGGCAAGACTATAGCTTCAATTTCCTTATCTGTAAAGTGATGGGGTTGGATTAACTGACTCAAATGAAACCTTTGGGCATCTAAGCCCATTCTATCCATGCTTCCACACTATCTCTTAACATCTTGAATATTTTAGTTCTGTTGTTTTTTGTTCTTCATTTTCAAAGAGGACCAATGATATCAAAGTATGATGTCTTGATTTGTGTGTGAATTGAGTATAAGTGAGGTAGGGTAGCTCTCTCTTCCAGAGTCATTGTAGTCCAGTGGCAAGACAAAAGTCAAGGAAACTGGCAATGGTCCAAAATGCAGTGGATAACCTTGGCATCGTCAATGTCTGACCAAGCCCTAAGCACTCCACAGCACCTGCTTCTTCTGCCTTCATGGCCACTGGAACCAAATGTTTTCATCCACTCATGCTGCTGGGAAAAAGGCTTCACATGCTTGGGATAGACATCCCCCAACAAATTGAGTACTAGAACAGGAAGGGACCTTAAAGATCATCTAGATGAAAGGTTCTTGACCTTTTTTTTGTAATGGAGACCTTTGGGACTCTGACAAAGTCTATGGACCCATTTCAAAATCATATATTTAAATGCATAAAATAAAATACATAACATCACAAAGGAAACCAATTATTTTGAAATAGTTATCAATTAAAAAAACCAACAAGTTTACAAACCCTAGGTTAGGAACCTTTGAGCTAAATGAAGTTCCTCATAAAGGAATAGAGAAGATGAGTTACTAGCTAAGGGCTCTAATTCAGTTTGTGACAAAATGAAAACTAGACTCTGGGGTACTCACCTATAATGAACCAGGGTTGATGAGATCTTAGTTCTTTTTCCAGAGTTCTCTCTCATCCCTGGCTTGCTATGTCTCTGAGTGAGAGCCTCACTTACTTAAAAAAAATTAAAGTACAGTCTAACTGGTCTCTCTTATACTAGTCAAAGTAAAGTTTCCTATAGTAATGTTTGTGAAACTCTTTGTATGACACTCATGTTGAGAAAAAACATTATAGTCATTTCAAAAGACACATTTGAGTGATATTTTGTATATTTAATTAAATGTGAATTATTTCAGTAATATAAAAATGAACGGGAAGCCTGTAGGTTAGCATTATGAAGCTATTTAATTTACAAAGTTGTATGCATTTTTCTAGGTAATCTTTGCAGCAATATTAATAGTGCCTCCCATTGGTTAATGAGGACTAGATCATCCAGTGAGTCAATTAATAGAAAAGTTGGTATTCCCTGAGGTTTTTTTTTTACTTGTTTATTTACTTTTAGTTTACAAGATTCAGTTCCACATTCATTTGAGTTTCAGATTTTCTCCCCTCCCTTCCCTCTCCCGCCATGGTGGCGTGCAATCATGTATAGGATCTGCAAATACTTTCATATTATACAATAGTTTGGTTATATAGAAGGGTTGTAACCAATGAGTGATCACTGGGGAAAAAAAAAAAAAGCAAAACCAGACATGAAAGAGAACAATAGCATGTTTTGCTTCAGT
>CM053587.1:205934685-205963254 GCA_028646515.1 Pseudochirops corinnae
TTTTCTTGCATTATTCTTATTTCTCTTCCCAATTTTTCCTCCACTTCTCTCATTTGGTTTTCAAAATCCTTCTTAAGCTGATCTCTAGCTTTTAGGCAATCTTCACGTTTCTTGGAAGCTTTTGGTGCTTGAGTTCTGATTGTGTTGTCTTCCTCCCATTCCTTGCTTTGATCCTTCTTTTCCCCAAAGAAGGAATCTAGAGTTTGGTTGCCGTTCTTACTTTGCTTCTTTTGCCTGCTCATGGTTGGCCAATCAGAGATATTTTAGCTCTGTGGAATTCTGCTTTCAGAGGGGAAAGCTCTGTCCCAAATCGCTGGGGTTTTCCCAGCTGCCGGTGCTTTTAGGAGGCTGTTGCAGCCCCCACCAGCTTTGGCTCACTGAAACAGGCCCCAGGACCACCACTGAAGACCACGATCCGGATCCAGGCTGCTCAATGCCAGAGCACTTGGCCTCTGAACAATCACTTTGCCCCCCTGCAGTCTGCAGGCCAGGAGCTCTGAAGCAGCAACGTGGAGGCGGCTGCAGGGCCTCCACTTCTGCCACTTCCTTGCCCTGGAGGCAGTTTGGCCAGACCCACTTTTCTCCCCCAATTTTAGCCGAGTTCACTGACCTTTCACTTAGTTTTTTTTTCTTATGGCTTGATAATTCTTGAAACTGCCACAGCTGCCGCAGATCCGTTCTCCTGAAGCTCCAGCTGAGGTTCGGCTCAGCTGCTCAGGCCACCCCCATGGCCAAGCTGTGGTTTCAGGCTGGGTTTCAGCTCCCAGCACTGAGATGGTCCCTCCTAGCCAAGCTGCCTTCAGCGGCAAATATATTTGTGTGTGTTTTAGAGCTTTAGAATTTGTTTAGAGTCATATTTTATGGGTATTTTGAGGTGGCTGTGTTGGAGCTGCCACACCTTGCTGCTCCTATGCCGCCATCTTGGCTCCGCCCCCTATTCCCTGAGATTGATACATTATTGTGTAGTTTAATGAGCCACCTGCCTGGTACCATTATGCTAATGCTCCCAGACTGAAATTGAGGGACAAAAAGAAACTTCTTAGCAGAAGTACTGTTTTAATCTTATTGCTTTTGCCCCTGCCTTATTGATTGATTAATTTCTGTACCTCTATTGAACCTTTCAGTCCCTGTCAGAAAGAGTTAGATACTGTCGGATCTGCTCTTGAGGTGATAATAGTAAATAATAATAATTGGCAACTAAGGGTACATTGGACAGAACTCTGAAGCTAGAGTCAGGAAGACCTGAATTCAAATTTAACCACAGGCACTAGCTGTGTGATACTAGGCAAGTCAATTAACCCATAAGAGCAACTACCTCCCAGGGTTGTTGTGAGGATCAAATTATATCACAATCGTAAAGTGCTCTGTAAACCTTAAAGTACTACATAAATGGTAGCTATTGTCATTATCATTATTAGTAAGACAGACATGCACTCTCCGTTAGAAAAGTGATGTAAATTGCCCAGAGTCACAGAGCCAGGAAGAATGGGAGATAGTTCTTTCCAGTTCTAATTCCAACATTCTATCCACCAAGCCTTAGAAGCACCAGTGGGATACTTTTAGGCATCAAAACAAAATGGTTTCTCTTTGCATTGCATATCAGATTATTTAATGTAAAATCAGGATCAAAAATAGTAAGATACACAATGAGATATTGTTAGGAGTAATTAAGTCATTTCCTACTTCCCTAAAAGAATTCCTACACACTACACCTTAGTCCCTCCCTTCACGATACCCCTCTGCAACAAAGATTCATTCATACCTGGGGAATCCCTCAAGAAGTCTGAATGATCTTCACCAAGCAGACATGATTTGTTTCTACAAGGTCATGTCTGAAGGCAGTCGGCATGTATTATTACAATTCCCTCAAAGTACAGAAAAGACCACAGACCATTAGACCTATTAATGACTGCTTCCTGGAGTCACTTGAAAAAATTCATCCATCCCACTCAGCTGAATTATATAAACACTTCCTAACAATATTATGGGCAACTAGGTGGCACAGTAGTGCTGGCCCTAGAGCCAGGAGGACCTGAGTTCAAATATGGTCTCAGAGACTGAGCTATGTGACCCTGGGCAAGTCTCTTAACTCCATTTGCCTCAGTTTCCTTATCTGTAAAATGAGCTGAAGAAGGAAATGGAAAGCCATTCCGGTGTCCCTGCCAAAAACCAAAGGGATAATGAAGAGTTAGACACAACTCAACAACAACAACATTATACAAATGTGGAATTGACAAAGTAATGAGTTCTCCATTACTCTGTCATTCTAGTTGGACGACCATTTCTGGCAAAAACTGTGGAGAATTTCCATTCGTGTATAAGTTGGATTAGAATTCAGCAGTTCTCAACCTGTGGGTTATGTTCAATTTGTAACAATGAAAATACATCCTGCATATCAGATATTTACATTATGATTCATAACAGTAGCAAAATTACACTTATGAGGTAGCAACAAAAATAATTTTATGGTTGGGGGTCACCACAACATGAGGAACTGTATTAAAGGGTCACAGCATTAGGAAGGTTGAGAACCACTGGATTAGATGATGCCTGAGTTCAATAGACTTTTTGATTCTATGAATAGACCTTTTCTAGGCAATTATTAAAAATTCAAATTAAAAAGGCATTATATTTGGGGAGAAGGAAGAGAACTGCTCTATATAAACTAAAATATAAATATTGAGCCCCTGGGGATAGTTCCCAACTGCAGCCTCCCAGAAGGGCTACCCCAAGTACTCCATGACTCCACATTTGCTCAAAAAAAATAGCTTACAAGACCTCACTAATACTTTGTTTTTCTAGTTTGCCAGAAGACACAATTAGTTCAAAAGCCAAGGCATTTAATGAAATAACATAGTAAGAAAAATAATTACAGAACATTTTCTCCATAAACTGGAGACAAAATTTCTCACAAATACACTGTCACTGGAAAGAGCACATGCAAGTAGGGAATACAAATGACATATGTAGGCAATGTGTAGCCAGGGAACACTTAGAAGGGCAGCCCATACCTCTGATGCCCCAGGGCCACCATGTTGTCTGCTAACATCATTATGCTGCTTCTGCTGAATGGCTGCTGTCTAGTTTGCTGTGGCATGCAGGTACTGCTAGTTGTGTAGAGCCTGCCAGTCACCTGGGCATGGTATATAGGCTCTGCCAAGCATTGGTCCCTGCTGGGTACATGTGACTGCTGCACAATGGAGATCCATTCTTGTTATGGGTAGAACAGTCATTACCAGGTATAGCACTGCTGGATGTGAATATGAATTACCAATTACCAATATGAAGTTTTTCTCTGCTCCTACCTAGTGTCCTCAGATGACATGATACTTCTTCCCCATAAGAGAAAAGTGAGCTCTGTCATCTCTCTTTTCACTTAATGGTCAAAGGCTCACACTACAGCTCTTGAAAGGTAAGGTCCTCATATACCTGGTGATAATATTAAGGAAAAAATCCTCAGGCTTGGGTATTTCTGCTCCCTCAAAGAGAAACTACAGACATGCACAACCTTGTTTGTAAATAGATGTTAGTTCTCTGAAAGGAAATTTGTCACCCCAGGAGCCAAGCAAAACAACTAAGAAATTTTTGCATCTTCTTACTTAATGTTTGATTACTAAGCAACATACACATAGAATTATTTTAGATCCTGTATTCCTAAGAAACTGCCTGACAACCCTCCCCCCCCCACACACAAAACCCCTCTAGGTTTGGAGCTGAGTATTCTCCACTTCAACATTATTTTTGGCTTCTTATATAAATTAACAAGAAGGGTAAAAGCAAAGACTAGGTCAGAGTTTTCCAAAATATATTATCTGCCATTCAGAGACACAAATCAATAGCCAAAATTATTGAATTTTTCCAGTATACCTCTGCTATTTTCAGTGACAAGAAGGTTTAAATCAAAGTGAACAAATTACATGATTGATACAGAAAACTTGTTCCAATTGATCTTTAATACAGCATAGCAATCATTTAATTGGAAACATGCAAATGAGGTCAATTTTGAGGAGGCTGATAGAGGAATTCAAGATTAAGGATTGGCATACCATATAATAAGCCAATAAACATTTATTAAGTACCTAAAATGTGTCTTTTTGGAGGGAGTAAGGCAGGGTAATTGGGGTTAAGTGACTTGCCCAAGGTCACACTGCTAGTAAGTGTTAAGTGTCTGAGGCTGGATTTGAACTCACTTCCTCCTGACTCCAGGGCTGGTGGCACAGTGAAAAGAGCATTGGTGGGAAAGACAGTGAAATAAGAAGTTTTTACCAGAGCTGGGAAGACTTTCCTCCTTTCTCTTCTTGGCTCTTCCCTACTAGGCAAAGCCTATAGGACATTTGGGTAATTCATTCAAACCTGACTGAACAGTGGTAAAGGGAAATTGAGAAGAAGCAAGTATTGTACCTCTTCAAGAGAATCCTTTGATTCAATCCTTTTGGAGGCCAGACACATAAGTGTTTTGTTTTTTTTTATAATAGTACAATACTCACGGAAATCCTCACCTCACAAAATACATTCCCCACCCCAACATCAACTGTTAAATTATTAAGAGTTAACAGAAAGAAACTGATGTGTCCTTTAACTTTGACAGTATGTAACTAACAACAGTTTTAGGGAGTTTTGTTGTCTCTCTGAGTGACTGTCCTTATGTTGCCGTAACCATTCTGTGTCTTCTTTTATGACCAAAACTTTAAAGAAGACAGATTTCATTTATCCAGACCTATCTACCAGCAGAATCTTGTATCCAATGGGCAATGTTTGTCCTTCCTACAGCATCTGGTGGGGAGTACTGCAGGATAAAAGAAAACAGCAAGAAGGTGAAGATCATGCTGACTCCAGAAAGGAACAGTAGGAAATGAAGTTTCCAGCAGGGCAAGTGCATGCTGGGACATTACAGCCACAGGACAGAGCATTAAGCAGGAAAGTCTAGAACAGCACTTTAGCAAGGATTCTGGGGGGGAGGGGGGGAGGAGGAGGCAAGAGAGAACTCTGGATGGTTGCAGGAGTCAGAAGGAATTTTTGCCATAATTGTATAAATGTAATTAATATCCATTTCCAGAAATGGACATAAAAAGTAGATTTTATACACATTTCAATTCACATGAATCAGTTTTAGCTAGTGATGATAAGCCTGCAAGTCAGTCAAAATTTTCAGATATCCATGTTCTCCCAGGGCATAGCTGGTCCCCCAAGTGCTGGCTAGCTACAGAAGTTTGACTTGCAGAGACAAAGCATTCTATTGACTTGGGAAATATTTGGTATAAGTATCACCAGCTGTGCTACTATCTCAGGCAGCCTAGCACAGTAGAAAAAATGTTAGATTTGAAATCAGAGGAAGTAAGTTTGAATCCTAACTTTGCCACTTAATACTTTTGTGACTTCCACAAGTAACTTATCCTCTCTAGGCCTCTATTTCTTCAATTGTGTATTGAGGGATTGGACTCAGTGACTTCAAAGGGCCCTTTCAACTCTCAACCCATGATCCCCTATATTTATGCAGACTGTATCTGGAGAGTATTTCTTTTTTTCCTTTTAAATTTATTTATTTTTAGTTTACAACATTCAGTTGCACAAGTTTTTGAGTTCCAAATTTTCTCGCCCTCTCTCTCCTCCCTCCTACCCCCCAAGGTGGCATGTAATATGATATAGGTTCTACATATAACTTCACATTAAACATATTTTCACATTAGTCATTTTGCAAAGAAGACTTATAACCAACGGAATGAACCACAAGGAAGAAGAAACAAAACAAAATGAAACAAAAAAGAGAGAGAGTAAGTAGTTTGCTTCAATCTGCATTCAGACTCCATAATTCTTTCTCTGGATAAGGATAGCCTTTTCCATCATGAGTCTTTTGGGCTTGTCTTAGAACCTTGCATTGCTGAGAAGAGCCCAGTCTATCAAAGTTAGTTGTTACAGATACAACATGTCTGTAAATTGTGTACAAAGTTCTCCTGGTTCTGCTCCTCTCACACAGCATCTGTTTATATAAGTCTCTCCAGGTTATTATGAAGTCTGTCTGCTCCTCATTTCTTATGAACAATAGTATTCCATTATTGTCATATACCACAACTTGTTCAGCCATTCCCCAATTGAAAGGCATTCCCATGATTACCAATTCTTTTCCACCACAAAAAGAACTGCTATATTTTTGTACATAACAGGTCCTTTTTCCTACTTGTATGATCTTTTTGGGATACAGCCCTAGAAGGGTTATTTCTGAGTCAAAGTGTATGTACATTTTTATAGCCCTTTGGGCGTAGTTCCAGATTGCTCTCCAGAATGGTTGGATCACTTCACAACCTGGAGAGCATTTCTTCCACATCTCTGACTGCCAAAATCCTTCTGTTCCTGCAGAGCCCAGTTCAAGGGTATCTTCCTTCATTCTTCCCACTGACGTGACCCCTTCCTTATCAGACTTTCTTAGAACATATCCTCTGGTTAGCTCTTGCACACAACATCTCTTGTAGGAAAATAGTATTCTATGACAGTCATATACCATAATTTGCTCATCCAATCCCCGATAGATCCATTCCCTCTCATTTCCAATTCTTTGCCACCGTAAAAAAAGGACTTCACGTGTTTGCATCCTTATTTGGAGTTTGTTTTGTTTAGGAGCAATCCCTGCCTTAATCTGTTCTCCCACTAATTTCCCCTTCTCATTTTTCCATCTTATTTCCCCATTGAATGAGATGTATTTCTGAATCCAATTCTCTATGTCTGAAGCCCACCTGTATGTGTATCTTCTTCCCTCCTTTGACCAGGTCAGATGACAGAGATTCAAGTGTCGTCCTCTCTCCCACCCCAACCCTTTCCTCCTTGCACAGTAGAAAAAATGTTGGATTTGAAATCAGAGGAAGTAAGTTTGAATCCTAACTTTGCCACTCAATACTTGGGTGACTTCCACAAATAACTTATCCTCTCTAGGCCTCTATTTCCTCAATTGTGTATTGAGGGATTGGACTCACTGACTTCAAAGGGCCCTTTCAACTCTCAACCCATGATCCGCTATATTTATGCAGACTGTATCTGGAGAGTATTTTTTTTTTCTTTTCAATTTATTTATTGTTAGTTTACAACATTTAGTTCCGCAAGTTTTTGAGTTCCAAATTTGGGAAGTGGGCTTTCACTTGCACACACTGATTATGTGAAATATTTTCCCCTGATCACCTCCTTTTCTTACTTTATTTGGTATACGGTTCTCCTTCCTTTCTATTCTTATTTGAAGATTATCAAGAAAAAGAGGATATTTTATAGAACTCAATAAATTTTTTTAAAACTCATCTAGAAATACAAAATAGCTATCAAGGGAAATGATGAAAAGAAGTAGAGATGAAGAGGGGAAAGGCCTTTGCAAATAAAACCCTGAATCTATTGGCTGATTGATAAAGGAAAGGGGGGAGACAGCTAATAAGATAGTATTAGGAGAACAGTCATCCACAGGATTTTCTCTGAGACCCTAAAAGTAGTGGCCATCACCCCTCTGGAGAACTAGCCTCTAAATAAATTCTTGTACAAGTTGGGAGAGCAGGCCCACGACAGACTGTTAAAACTTATTGTGGCCTTTTTCCTGTCTCATTCTAGAACACTCAGTGATTAGAAATCAGGACGTGCCCATTTCTATAATGGAAGGGTGGGTAATGAAAAGAGTCCTGTGAATATTTTACATGACTGCACGTGGATAACCTAGATCAGATTGCTAGCTATCTCAGGGAGAGAGACAAGGGGAGGGAGAGAGGCATAGAATTTGGAACTCAGAACAAAAAAATGTAAAAAAAAATGCTTTAACATATAATTGGAAAAAATTTTTAAAAACGTATAATTGGAGGAAAAATAGAATATTTTTTAAAAAAGAAAAGCATCCTGGATTCAGAGTCAGAAGACGCAGTTTGAGACCTGAACCTTTTACTAACAAATGTGACTCTTGACAAGTCACTTCATTTTCTAGGTCTTATTTTCCTCAGCTATAAACATCAGAACGTGGACCAAACGACCTCTAAGGTCCTTTCCAGCTTAAATAATCTGTGATTCTAAATTTTAAAATCCTAAGTATACTCATAACACAAAAGTAGTTGGGATTTCCACCAGTGCTGATCTCGATTTTCTCTGTATCTACCCTTCCCCCCATAACGGCTACCATGTAATCAGTCCTCGTGTTTTCTAATTGCATTTTATCTATACTTAGGTCCCTACAACTAGATATAGGTTCTTTAATGGAACCAATTCTGTGATACCTTTCTTTATGCCCCCATAACCTTAGCACCCTACTGGGCATATGGATATAGATGATGCATTAATGCTTATTTGATTGATCACTGTTTCAAAAAAGAGATGAGAAGTGGCTGGTTCTGCCCATTAACATAGGCTGGCTTATTCCAAAATGGCAGGTTGGTGCAGACTGAAAGTAACCTTAAGTCATTTTAGATTGGTCCTGTACTCTGTCCCCAATAGAGAATGGAATAATTTGTGTGAAAATGAGAGGCCTCTAAAGATATGGTCTTTGATTTTCAGGGTTACCAGACAATGTGGGCTGACAATGTATTTTCTCCCAAGTCAGGTAATATTATAATGTGACATGTCAATTCAGAAGGATTGTTAAGTGTGGCCAGGCATTTTTTCTAGGGCAGCTGCTCCCTAACTCTCTCTCCCTCATAATGACCATATATTCCAGAAAAGTCAATTCAAATTTTAGATCATGACAGTCATTGCCCAGTAATAGAGGGATTTGATTACTTGATGAGTTTACCTTGCTCTCAAAAGAAAGGTCAGAATATAATAGAATTTTAACAACTCGTCTATTTAGAGGTTGAAGAAACATTAAGGATCATCTAGCTCAACCTCTAATTTCACATATGGAGAAACTAAGGCACAAAGAGGTTAAATAACTTTCAGTCAAATCCAACTTAGACCCACAGTCATTTGTAGTCAGCTGTAAGGTGTGATTTGAACCTAGAAGTCAAAATTGATATTCTTGAGTGTGTAGGACAGTCAGCTTCTCTCCCTACCCCCACCCCAAGTCTATTCTAATCCCTGTAGATTATAGGTATGGGATTTGGGTGGAATGGAAAGGGAAAGACGGCAGGAAGAAGATCGGTGACCAGCTCCTTTGCTTGGGTTATAGCAGAGTATAGGAATGACAGATGAGTACTGGAGGTAAGAACCATGGGTCACTTTGAGCTACGTGACATGCAAGGCTGTGCCTTAAATTTCTCTCAGCACTACAGTGGAAGTTGAAATTCTAACACATTTAATCAAATGGAATCTCACAGTTTCTCTTATTAATTAGCTAATAAATAAGTTAATGAATCATAATTAATAATCTAATAAGTAATAAAATTAGAATTTATATGGCAGATTTGCAAAATACTTCAAATATGCTATGTTCTTTGATCTTTTGATCCTCATGATGTTTGTGAGGTTATTATTATTATTATTATTATCATTATCATTTTACAGTGAAGAAAATTAAGGCTCAGAGTGGTTGATTTGCCTGGTCTGAGGCAGAATTTGAATTACAAGTCTTCCTGACTCCAGATCAGGAAGCTTCCTGATTCCTCATCCATCGGCTTAAAGTGGGGTTTTGTTTCTAATTGGGTAGTGGGAAGTGGAGGAGATAGGCCTTCGGGGTACAGTGAGCAAGTTTGTTTGAAACAGCTACATGATGTGGCAGCTAGGTGGTGCGATGGATTGAGCACCAACCCGCAGTCAGGAGGACCTGAGTTCAAATCTGACCTCAGACACTTGACACTAGCTGCATGACCTTGGGCAAATCACTTAACCCCAATTACTGTGCAAAAGAAAAAAAAAGTAACAGCTAGATAGCAAAGTGAATAGAATGTCCAAGTTGGAAACAGGAAACCTGTCTTGGACACTAGCTCACTGTGTGAGATTGGGTAAATCTCTTAAGCTCTCTCAGCCTCAGTTTCCTCATATTTAAAATGGGAATAATGATCACACTCAGAGGGCTGAGAATCAAATCAAATGAGATAATATATGTAAAGTACTTTGAGGAGTTTAACATACCATATGTATGATTCTTTATTATTTATTGCCTTAGAGAATCTTTTTATGATAAGAAGGTAAGTTCTTTATCAGACAATTCTCCCTCCCAGACAACCTCAAGTGGGCTCCTGGTGGCATATTCGGCAAGTCAGACAAAAGCCTGAAGGAACCAGAAAGGATAAAAATTGCATCTCATTGCTCCAGATGCCTCTCTCTTTCCCTTTCTTTTGCAACCTGTACAGGGCTAGTATTAAGATATAGACCATGATGAGACCAGTTCAGACACTTACTATGTGACCCTGAGCAAGTCACTTAACCCTTTTTATCTTAGTTTCCTCATCTATAAAGTGAACTAGAAAAGGAAATAGCAAATCATTCCAATGTCTTTGCCAAGAAAATCCCAAATGAGATCATTGTTGTGTTTTGTCCTTCCTTATCTAAGAGGATGATGACGTCAGGAAGATGATGCCATGACTTGCAAGTGAATTGGATTTAAGTGAGGGAGGCTTGTGCAAAGTCACCAGCCTCACTTTCTCCTTCAGAGGCAAATGGTTCCAGGGGCAAGATATAGATCAGGACAACTGGAGATGACCTCCAAATGGGGTCACAAAGAGTCAGATACAGCTGAAATGACTGAACAACAACAAAGGCTGATTCTCTGTGTACATAGCTTTTGCAGACTTCTGCAAGAAGGTGGCTCCTCATTTCTGTGGAAAGCAACTGCAGGAGATAAAATGCCTTGCATATTCTATAAAAAGGAGCATAATAACTGCTGAAGAAGGGGGGAGGCCCTCCCACTGTTTGGAGGAATTTAGGATGCAGGAAAGAAATAGCTTTTGCTATCCCTTTTTGCACATCAAAAATGTTTAGCTATATCTTTTGTGCTGACAGAAGCTAGTGACTTCACATCTCTTTGAAGATATGGGATCCGTCAGTCCACTAACAACTATTAGGTCTATGAATGATAGAGTTTCTTTACCTATTATTATCAGTATAGCTATTATGACAATATAATTGCTATCACTGACTCATCAGTGAAATCCTGAGAGTTCAACATGCTTTAGATAAATTGTTAGGGACAGTATCTGGACCTCTGATTTCATCAGCATGGTGAACTTTCAATATGGAAACTCCCTCCATCTAATGTAAGTGGGCATCTCAATAATTTGTGTGCCCAAAGAGTTGGCTAGTGCATCGAAAGGTTAATTGGCCTGCCTAAAGTCACACAAATAGTATTTAGCAAGATTCTATATGTTTATATCAATTCCCTATATCTTAGATAATCACACATTTCCCAGAGAAAGTTGCTGCAAAGATTTTTTTTTACCAGTTAACTGTTTTCTCTTCTAACTGCATTGATTTCAACTTTAAAAAAAAAAACTTTTCATAGAAAATTTTTTATGTAATCAAATAATCAACCATGTTATCTCCTATGATGCTCTCTTTCTCAGGTTTGATCAAAAAATATTCTCCTGTCCAGTAATGTCAAAGGTATCACATTTCTTGTTTTTATAATTTCTTATTTGACCTTTTATATCTAGACCGTATATCCATTTGGAGCTTATTGTGGAATCTAAGATGCAGTGCTAATGTAAAGCTAACTTCCACCAAGCTGTTTTCCAGGCATAAGCTATTCTCGATGGATTAATGCTGACTCTTAATGTCACCCTAGAACTGAATCAGCAACTTGGGCCAACGAGCACCTCTTCTACCATATATGCCTCTCCTTGCAAAAGTTAAGATGATTTAATGACTATTAACATTTAGGCACATTTGACATTAAGAAACTATGTTCCTTACAAGCCATTATATATAAAACCAGTCAACATAATTATTAGATATGTTGTTCTTCTGTCTAGATATATTGTTTCCATGATAAAGTCAAACCTCATTGATTGTATTACAAACAAGATCATGTTTTTACTTGCTATCACAGTTTTTTGTCATGTAGAACACCGGTCCCAATATTTTCTTCCAGGTTCTTTTTCCAAATAAACCCATTTCCAAAGTTTCACTCAGTTTGAAGGAATTCCAAGCTTTCCTGTGACTGTTTCTACAGTGATTACTTTCTGTTTTCATGCATGTGTTAACTGTTCCCATCACCCTCTTGGGAATCCAAAGGGATGCAAAATTCAAAATGTTCCTTGGTTTCTGATCCTTTTTTATTTCTCTTTTGATCATGGTGCTGGAACATGTGATATAAAATGAATATCTAAGTGACCTGGGTTACATCTAAAGTCAATTCTTTTCCCACCCCATCCCCCAACCCTTTTTTCATTAAAATACTTGTTCATGTCTCGCTGACAGGCTGCAATTTTACAGAAGGCTTAGCTTGTGAAACTAGTTAATTTTCATTTTAATTTTGCATTAACCCTTTAAGGTTTTATATTTTTTACTAGCTCTTTCACTTACTTTCTTCCTGCTAAAAGATCACAAATCCTTTAGCTTTCCGGAGAAGGAATGACAGTGACACCCTGCGATAAATAACTCCTATTTTTAGAACTAAAATATACCTTTGCTGCATTTTCACATCACCACATAAAACTTGGTGTGTTATTATATCTAGAGATCTGCTTCTACTAGGCTCTTTCACTGGCTGGTTTATATTCCCTATGGCAAGGACATTTCACAAATTTCTTTTTCCTCTCTGAATATAATTCGGAATTGCCTCATCTTTTACAAAATTTTAACCTGCTTTTCCATGCATTTTCTCTTTTATCAGCACAATGAACTTAGCTAATTTGGGTTTTTCTTTTCATGGTGAGATGCACCAATGTATATCCTACTTTTCTTCCCAATAAATTTAGATTTGGAAGGGACTTCTGAGTTCATCAACTCCAACCCCACTTCAGATATCCTTTAAACTTTCCCCTGGAAACTTGGCTTTTATTTTCAGGTTTCTGGGCTTTGGTAGATGGAGGTCTGCTCAGAACCAGACCTCCATGCCACTTCCAGATATTTTCAAACTGTGTCCCCTGATTTCTAGCTTCCCTTTGTATGTCATCTTCCTTAAGAATGTAAACTCCCTGAGACCATGGACTATCTTGCTTGCATTTCTGTCCTCAGGACTTAAAACAGTATCTGGCACATCAGTGCTTAATGAAATTCTTTATCATTCATCATCATTCAATTATTGTAATAAGCATAGTCAAGCAAAACAAATTCCCACATTAGCCAAATCTGAAAATGTATATCTCATTCTATATTTCTAATCTATCACCTTGCTGCCAGAGAAGGAGAGCAGGTTTTTATCATTAGTCTCCTTGACTTAGGATTGATCATTCCATTGATCATTGTTATTAAGTCTTTCATAATTATTTGGCATTCTATAAATTACCTTCCTGTTTATCTTCATTTGACTTTGTATCAATTCATGCAAATCCTCCCAGATTTCTCTGAACCTACCTTTTTCATCGTTTGTTAAGGCACAATAATATTCCATTATATCCACATAATTTGTTTCAGCCAACCCAAATAGATGAGCACCCACATTGTTTCCAGTTATTTGCTACAACAGCAATAAAAAAGCTTTAATAAATATTTATGTGCATATGGGCCCTTTTTCTCCATATCCGATCTCTTTGCTGGTCTTTGCCTAGTCATGGTATTGATAATTCAAAAAAAATGTATATGGTCTAGTGTCTTTGGGGGAGTATAGTCCTAAATTACTTTTCAGAATGGTTGGAACACTTCACAGTTCTATCAACTTTGCACTAGTGTGCCTGTCCTCCAATAGACCTGCAATAATTGTCCTTTTCCTTTTTAGTCATCTGTGTTGATCTGGTAGGCATGAAGTAGAACCTCGGAGCTATTTTATTTATTTTTTGTCATATTTTTGAGTTCCAAGTTGTCTCTCTCCCTCCATCCCTCCCAACCCTGCATCATAGAAGGCCAACATTTGATATAGATATAGAAGTGGAACCATTCAATACATATTTCCATATGTATAAATAAAGAACTGATGTTCTTTCTTGGAGGGTGGAAAGCATTTTCCTTCATAAGTCTTTTGCAGTTATTTGAAAGATCATATTACTCAGAGTAGCTTAGTCATTCACAGTTACTCTTAAAACAATATTGTGGTTGCTGTATACAACATTGTCTTCATTCTGCTCATTTCACCCTGTATTATTTCATGTAAGTCCTTCCATGTATTCCTAAAACCAACCTCCTCACCATCTCTTACAGTATGATAGTATTCCGTCACAATCATTTACCACCACTTAATCAGCCATTCCCCAATTGGTGGGCATCCCATCAATGTCCAATTCTTTGCTATCACAAAGAGAGCTGCTGTAAACATTTTAGAAGACACAAGTTCTTTTCCTTTTTCCCTGAACTCTTTGAGAAACACACCTAATAGTGGGATTGGTGGGTCAAAAGATATACAGTTTTATGACTCTTTGGGCAAAATTCCAGATTGCTCTCCAAAATGGTTGGACCAGTTCACAATTCCATTAACAGCATATTAATGTTCAAATTTTTCCACGTCCCCTTCAACATTTGTCATTTTCCCCTTTTATCATTTTAGCCAACTTGATAGGTAAGAAATGATACCTCAAAGTTGTTTCAATTTGCGTTTCTCTAATCAATAACGTTTCAGAACATTTTTCATATGGCTATATATAGCTTTAATTCCTTCTTCCAAAAACTGCCTGTTCATATCCTTTGACCATTTATCAGTTGGGGAATGTCTCATATTCTTATAAATTTGACCCAGTTCTCTATGTGTTTGAGATATGAGACCTTTATTCAAGAAACTGGTTATAAATTTTCCCCCTAATTTTATGCTTTCCTTATGATCTTGGTTACATTGGCTTTATCTGTGCAAACATTTTTTAATTTAATGTAATCACTTGGAGCTGTTTTAATTCATGTTTCTCTTCTTAGCAATTTGGAGCCTTTTGTATGTGTTTCTTGATAGCTTGCATTTCTTCTTTTGATAATTGCCTGTTCCTATCCTTTCCTATCTATTAGAATGGTTTGCTCTTATATATTTGTACCATTCCCTATATAATCTTAGATGTCAGACCTTTCCCAGAGGAATTTGCTGCAAAGTTTTCCCCCAGTTAACTGTTTTCCTTTCTATTTATAACTACATTAGTTTTAGCTTATGCGAAACCTTTTCATTTTATGTAATAAAAATTCTCCATTTTATCTCCTGTCCTCCTCTCTATCCCATGCCTACTTAAAAAAAATTCTTCCCCTATCCACAATTATGAAAGGTAGTTAGTTTTCTTTCCTTCTTCCTCTAATTCTCTTGTGAAAGTATATCTGTGCATAGATAATGTATCCATCTTCAGCTTATTGTAGAATCTGGTATGAAGCATTGATCTAAACCCAATTTCCGCCCAATTGATTTTCTGGCATAGCCTGTTCTTGATGGACTAATGCTGGTTCATAATGCCACATATAACAGAATGAACTCCTCAGGAGAAGCAGCAGATTTCCTCCTAACAACAGACCTAATAAGTTCAGTCTCTGGGTTCTTTTGGATACAGAGTAAGACTGACCCCCACCTACCTCAGTGCCATTACATAATACACATAAAAAATATTATTCACTTTTGTGTGCAACACTTGCTTGAGAGGTTTATATCCTGGTGAAAATCCTTACTACAAACTTAGAGTTGAAAGAGTCCTCAGAGATCATCTAGTGCAACCCAAGCCTAAACCCTGATTTCCATCTTGATCCTTCTACATCACCAACAGGAGGTCATCCAGGCTCCACCCAAAGACTAGATTCTTTTCATGGATTTTATGACTATTCCTTTAGTCCAATTCAGTATTTCAAGGAATAAAAATGGAGTTCTATACTCTATTGATCTATCTAGTTTGCTTTATTGATAGTACAGAAACAACTGGAGACATATGTTAAGCTGCACACTTTTTTTTTTTAATAAAAAGGAGACATATGCTAATCTGCTTTGTTGCCATTCTAGGTCTCAGTTTATTCTGGTCCTAAGAGAAGACACAGCATATTAAACAATGCCAGTTGACAAACGCTACCCAGAACTACAGGCTAAATCTAAGTAGCCTGAAGAGGTCAAAGAAAATATTATTTTATATTCAGGAGAACAAAGAAATCTGGAACACTACAAATGCCCCAACCTAGGGAAAGTAGACTCCAACATCCTTTCAATATATGAATAATGCATAATTTTAATTTAACTGCTAACAGGGATTGGTAAACATTCCTTTGGTATTCAGTGGTTGTACCCATAGACCATAAAACAGTTATTCTAACTGTTATCTATATATCTGCCCTCCTCCCTTTGATGGAAGGGGCCCAATCTGATCAAGAGGAACAGCTAGGTGGTACAGTGGATAGAGTGCTGGGCCTGGAGTCAGGAAGGTTCATCTTCCTGAGTTCAAATCTGTCCTCAAACACTTACTAGTTGTATGACCCTGGACAAGTCACTTAACCCTATTTACCTCAGTTTCCTGATCTGTAAAATGAGCTGGAGATGGAAATGGCAAACCATTCCAGTGTCTTTGCCAGATAACCCCAAATGGTGTCACAAGGAGTCATACACAACTGAAATGACGAAATAACAACAACAACAACAATCTGATCAAATTATAACAATTGGGCATTATGTCCACTGTCTCTTCTAAATTATAAACATCCTAAGGCTGAAATTTTTTTTGTATTATGTATTCCTTGTATTCTACATAGTACCCTGTACTGTGCTCATCAGTATTTGGAAGGAAACATAAAAGGTGAGATGCCTTTAACTCTTTCTAAAAGAAAACAGGATCACACCATCCGTCATTCTACACCTTGATGACCACATAGCTAATGAAACTTCGGTAAATATGGAGGGATAAATGATTATATCTGTCTGTCTGTCTATCTATCTATCTATCTATCTATCTATCTGTCTGTCTATCTATCATCTATCTATCTATCTGTCTGTCTATCTGTCTGCTTGCCTGCCTATCTGTCTGTCTATACATCGCCCCCCAAAATCAGCATCTCTATCCCAATGTAGAACCTTTTAAATACATAGAATCAAAGACTAAGAAGTGCAAGAATTTCTAATCATTTAGTCCAATCTTTTACTTTGTAGATAAGGAAACATAGACTCAGATTGCTGTGTTGATTTGCCCAAGGACTTCAGGAATCTAGGACTCAAGCTCAGGGTCTCTAATTCCAAATCAATCTTCCAATTCTTCTTCCACAACATTCCATTAGCCCATCTGTTTAAAATGGGAGAAAGGAAGGCAAGTGTCATGGAAGTAGGGTGAGCAATCATCAGCCTTGCTAGATATTGGATCTGAAAATGTTGAAGGTAATACAATGGTCAAGCAGTAAAGCTTGAAGAAGGATATGTGTATATATGTGTATGTGCATGTATATGTGTGTATATGTATATATGTATGTGTATGTGCATGTATGCATGCATATATACATACATACACACATTTATACCCATATATAAGACTATAATTAATGTGTACTCCATTCTTCTGGTTCTACTTTTTTTTTGCTTGCATTATTTCATAAAGGTCTTTTGGACTTTCTTTGTATTCCTTCCAACTTTCCATTTTGTAGAAGAAGAAGGAGTTCATTGGTTGTGGGGGAAGAGAGAGAAAATAGATGGCTAGAGGTATTACAAAAGTAAAGGAACTGGCTTGTAACATGGAAGGATATGTGTTGGTCTAAAAATTGAAAGTCAGTCAACCAACATTGTTCAAGTGCCAAGATAATTGTAGCATAATTTGTTTTTTGTTTGTTTTTTGCTTTTTGGAGGGCAATCAGGGTTAAGTGACTTGCCCAAAGTCACACGGCTAGTAAGTATGTCAAGTGTCTGAGGCCGGATTTCAACTCAGGTCCTCCTGATTCCAGGGCCAGTGTTCTACTCACTATGCCACCTAGCCACCCCAGCCTAATTTGTTGAACAGTTCCAAGCTAGTAAAGTGCAGTCACATACAACTGGTCTTCACAGCAAGTATTATTCTCGCTTTGTAGATATGGACACTAAGAATGGTTAAATGACTTTCTTAAAATCACAAGGAAAAATAGTAGCAGAGCTAGATTCAAACCCAAGCCCATTAATCCTTGTATATTATTCTTTCTATGAGAGCATCCTACCCCTCTAAAGCATTCCTGGCCAGAAAAAGACCATTCTAAATGGCAAAGGGACCAGCAATTAAGTGCTTTTCCATCTGCAATCCTGTGGTGTCAGAAAAGAGCCCGACAATGAAGCTGATGAATAGCAAATTTAGAACAGATATTTTTTACTCTTTCCTCTCCTACATGCAGGGTCTCTCCAAGTCCTATTGGTTCTTCTCCTCTACATTATCTTCCCCCACAGCTAAAGATGCAAATACCTAAACTTTAGCTATTTCTTTCTTTAAAAAATTATATGTTTTATTTGAAACTTAACGTCGAACATCAATGCAAACAGCCATATATCTCTTAGTAGTTATTTATATTTAAATGAATTTCAGTGCATAAGGTAACACTTTTTCTGTTACTCCAAGTCCCCATCAGGATTATCGTGTGTCTTCATTCTTTTCATTCTTTCCCTCATATGACCATAGTTAGTGTATATTCCATTCTTTTTTGTTTGTTTGTTTGCATTATTTTATAAAGGTCTTTTTGGCTTTCTTTGTATTCCTTTATTTGTAGATGCAAGTTAATTGTTTTATAATATTCCATTACATTAATGTAACAGCATTTATTTGACCATTCTGCTATTTTTAGACATTTAATTTGCTTTTCGTTTTTTTGTAACATAATGCTGTTATGAAAATATTTTAACAGACACCTCCTATAAGAACACCCAGTAGAGGAGACATATGGCCAACAAGATAGAGGAATAGATAATTTCTTCAATCCTCATGAACTCTCATAATTTTCCTCAAAATAAGAACTAGGTACAAGAGATAAAACAACTGTTGCTGTCTTCATAGACCAAGACCCCAAGAAGCCTAATAAAATAACAACCTGATTAATTAAGAACACAGCAGGTCAATCTCTGTCACAATCACTCAGTAGCCCCTCTCTAACCAGATCCTATGTTTGGGGAGAGGAGCACAAACTGATTTACTAAGTTGTGCTCTGGGATCCACTCATCAGTTTTCTTGGTGCTGTTTGAGTCTCTGCTCACTCTGCCTTTCCGAGGGAACAAGCAGGAGACCTCAACTCTGCCCACCTCATTGGGGAGGAGAGAGAGGTACAGGAAAGTGAAAGTATGTTCTTGGGGCAGTGACTTGGGGAGGCTGAGACAGCTTTGTAGTCTAGCCTCTGGGTGATTCACAATCAAAGGGGAAGGAGTCTGAAAGCGAGTGGTAGGTGAATATAAAGAATTTTTTTTTAATTCTAATTTAAAACTTAGAACCCAAATATATAAATCAACAAGGAAGGTATTTAAAAAGAAGGGGAGATAGGCACCAAAACATCTAAACAAATCCAAATATCTCTAAATAAATGCTGCAAGGTGAAGGAAATTAAAGAAAGACCTAAGACACAAGACACCATGGATTTCCAAGAGAGCACGGAACAGCAAAAGGATGTTCCCAAATGGATCAACAGTGAAATAATCTTGAAAACAAAAGCTGAAAGGGAACAAACAAGAGAATTTATCTTCTACATGGTAGAAATAATGAGCAGAATCGAAAAACTTGAATCCATGGCAGTTAGTGTCTCCAGACACAAAAAACAGCTAATTGGGAACAAAACTATCTAAAGAGAAGAACAATCTGGACGAAGAAAAACAAAATACGATATTGTTAAAAAAAAAAGAACTCATGCTCTATATAAGCAAAATATACTGATCTCAAAGACAAGATACATGGGTACAAATTGAAGATCATATGTCTCTCAGAAGAACATTACAACCCAAAAAAACCCTCAATAGCACAAAGCAAGAAATAATAAAAGAGGGACAACTAGGTGACACAGTGAATAGAACACTGGCCCTGGAGTCAGGAGGACCTGAGTTCAAATTCTGCCTCAGACACGACATACTTACTGACTATGTGACCTTGGGCAAGTCACTTAACCCCAATTTCCTTGCCTTACCCCCTCCAAAAAACACACACACAGAAATAATAAAAGAAAACTACCCAGAACTTCTGAATATGAAAAAACTAAGCACCAATTTTTTTTAAAAAAATCACAGATTGCCTTCGGGGAGGAAAAATCCTATGCTTCAAACTCCAAGACGTGTATAGGGGTTAAATTTAACAATTTAAATAACAAAGAACCAATTCTGCAAATGTTCAATTCATGTCAACAAGCATTTATTAAAAACCACTATGTGTCAGGCAATGTTCTACATCCTGGAGATACAAAGAAAAGTTGTTGTTTTTTAAAGTCCCTGCTTTTGAACTCACAGCCTGGTGGGGAGATAGCATACAAAAGAAATGTATGGGAAAACTAGAAATAAACTGAGAGTAAAGACAGTGTCATTAAGGGGTTTAGAAAAGGAATCTTACAAAAAGTGGGATTTTGGTTATGAGTTGAAGACAAGGGTGGCTAGGTGGCGCAGTGAATAGTACACTGGCCCTGGAGTCAAGAGGACCTGAGTTCAAATGCGACCTCAGACACTTAACACTTACTAGCGTGTGACCTTGGGCAAGTCACTTAACCCCAATTGCTCTGCCTTCTCCCCTCCAAAAAAGCAAAAAATAAATAAATAAAAAGACTTGAAGATAGCCAGGTGAAGCCAGGAGGAGGAGATGAGGAGAAGGAACATTTCAGGAATGGAACACAATCAGTGAAAATGTCTGAAATCTACAGATGGAGCATCTTGTATGAGTAACTGCAAAGAGGCCAGTGTCACTAGATTGCAGAGTACCTGGAAGAGAGTAAGGTATAAGGAAAGGTAGGGAGGAAAATGATTATAAAGGACTTTGAAAACTGAGCAGAGGATTTTATTGTTGATCCTGGAACTAGTAGGAACCACTAGAGTTTACTGTGTCGGAGTGGCATGATCCAACCTGTGCTTTAGACAAATCACTTTGACAACTGAGTGGAGAATGTATTTGATAAGGAGAGGCAGGGCAGGAAGACCAATCAGAAGGCTATTTGAATAGCCTAGGCATGAGGTGATAAATGTATATACTACAGTTGTGGGAGTGTCAAAGGAGAGAAGAGGACATGGGAGAGATGTTACAGAGGTAGAATCAACAGGAATTAGCAATTAATTAGATATAGGGAGAGGGCAGTTAGAGAAGGTGAGTAGTCATGGAAAACATCTAGATTGTAAGCCTGAGTAACTGGGAAAACAGTGATAGGAAAGTTAGGAAGAAAGGAAGGTTTGGGAGGAAAGATGAAGAACTCAATTTTAGTCTGTGGGATATCCAGTTTGAGACATTGAATAAGCAGTTGGAGATGTGAAACTAAAGGTCAAGAAAGAGATTAGGACTGGATAAATAGAACTCTATGCAGATGATATGGAATTCATGGGAATGGAAGATATTGCCAAGCAAAACAGCAAGGAGAAAACAAGAGGGCCTAGACAGAGCTGTGGGGAGATCCATGGTAAGCAGGCATGACATGAATGAAGATCCAGCAAAGGAGACTGAGGAATTGTGAGGCAGTATTTATTAAGCATCTTTATGTTCTAGGCACTTGCTAAGCGCTCAGCATATGAAGAAAGGCAAAAGACAGTCCCTACCTCCGAGGAGCTCACAATCTAATGGAGGAGACAACATGTAAACCACTAGGTACAAATAAGCTATATACAAGATAAAAAAAAAAAAAAGGAAATGATCAACAGAGAGAAATAAGAGGGACTGGGAAAGACTTTCTATAGAATACTGGATTTTTAGCTAGGACTTAAGTTAGGGCAACCTGGAGGCAAAGATGAGGGGGGAGAACATTCCAGAAATGGAATGAGAAAGGAAAGAGAATCAGGAGAGGGCAGTGTCACAAAAACCTAGAGAAAAGAGTACCAAGGAGAAGATGAACAATAGTGTCAAAGGCTAGAGAAGTCAAGAAGGATATGAATTGAGAGAAGACCATTAGATTTGACAATTACAAAATCATTGGTCATTTTGGAATGAACAGTTTCAACTGAATGAAAAGGCCAGAAGACTGAGGCTGAGAAAAAAGAAGAGAGTAAGAAGAAGGGATGTGGAGACATTGATTTAAGATAACCTTTGGAAGGAGGTTAGCCACAAGAGAAAGGAGAGATATAGGACAATAACCAGTATGAATGGATGGATCAAGTGAGGGATTTTTCAAAGATGGGAGTAGGGCAGGATATAGTCCTGTTTGTAGGTTATGAGGAAGTAGACAATAGACAAGAAGAGATTCAGTATTAGTGAGGGAAAGGGTATGAGAGGGGGGTAATTTGCTAGAGAAGAGAGGATGTAATTTGTCTATGTAGAGGGGCTTGTCTTACAAGGAGAGGGCAACTTTTCATGTGAGACAGATATAGATGGAGACATAGTGGTGGAAGGCCTCTGATTAATGTGAGATGTGGAGTAAGGGGTAAGAGCAGTCTCTCGGCTAATGACCTCAATTTTTTTAAAGTCAAATATGAAGCAAAGTTTTCAGATGAGATGGTATCGGAAGGGGAGCCATGGAGGTTTAAGGAAGAAGGAAAATTTTTGGAAGAGCTAGTGTAGTGAGTGGGATGGTGATTCAATAATAGAGACATAAAGAGGATGTAGTGAGGTACAAACTGATAATATGTAACAAAAATCTGTAGTGGATCCAGTCAGCATCCAAGTTTTGGGAGGTTTCTTTCTAGCTTCATTCAAAACTGTGGGAATAGGCATGAAGGCAGCAGATGGCGGGAGCAATCCAAGGCTAAGGCTTAGCAGGATGAGATCTTTGATTGAATAAAGGAGGCAAGGGATTCAAGAGAAAATTCAACCAGGGGTAAAGATGGGAAAAGGAAGAGATTATAGTTAGTGCAAGGATGATGGCCTGGGAGGAACTAAATCCTCAAAACTAAATCCTCAGACAATAGAGTGTAATTGGAAAGCAGGACACTGGGCTACCCTAACAGGTCAAAGGAACTGGTGTGGAGTGTTGTAGGAGGCCAGGGAGGGTACTGGAAGCTCAGTGGAATGGCTGGCACAGGGAGGTAAGGACTTTCCATTCCTTCCACACCAGAAAGGCTATCAGTGTAGATAGCTTTCATCATGGTGAAGATGAAGGACTTGGTTAGGGTTTCTAGAGATGGAATGACAACAGATTATAAGCAGAGGAATGTCAGAGTTCACAAACATGGAAGTGAAACATATAGTAATGGCAAGATGAAGGGTATGACCATCTATCTATGTGTATAGCTGAGGTGGGGTGGAAGAGTGGGTCATATAAAATGAGTAAACTGAAGAATTAGGAAGTTAGGGTATTTAAGGGAGCATTAATATGTATGTTGAAATCTCTGATTATAACAGCAAGATATAGAGAGAAAGACTGTGAGCCAGACATTGAACTAATTGACAAAAGAAGGAAAGTATCCTGGTGCTTGGTAGATGACAGCTACTAGAATGTTTATGGGAAGTAAATATGGGTTGAATGACCGCCAAAGGAGAGGTTATTAAGATGGTAAGAGGGAGAACCTGAAAGTGGGGAGTAGAGAGGAAGGAGAATTCTGCTTCCCCCAATCATGATCAAGGAGCTTGAGGGTATGAATGAGAATGCAAGAAATATTTGAATATTATTCCTTGACCATTGTCTTTCCAATGGTCATTCCAAGACCAATTTCTTAAGGTAACTTTTAGCCCAACACTATATTTTCATTTCTAAGGTCCTTCTTGCTCAATCTTAAAGTTCTAAATCTTATTCAAATTCAATATTATTCCTTGACCATTGTCAAGGAGTGGATGTCTTGAGGAAGGAGGCCAGTCTCAACAAGTAAAAGAAGTTGGGAGGAATGAAAAAGGAAAAGATTTAAGATGAAAGCAAGTTCATTACCTATGGAGGAGGTATTCCATGGAGCACAGTGGAAGGAGAGGGTGACTGAAGGACTGACCCTTGAGATGTGGCATTAGGGTGGAGTCAGACCAAGTTGTCAGACAATAGAGTGTAATTGGAAAGCAGGACACTGGGCTACCCTAAAAGGTCAAAGGAACTGGTGTGGAGAGTTGTAGGAGGCCAGGGAGGGTACTGGAAGCTCAGTGGAATGGCTGGCACAGGGAGGTAAGGACTTTCCATTCCTTCCACGCCAGAAAGGCTATCAGTGTAGAGGACACAAAGAACACATTAAAATACAAAGACAGGAAATTTGAATTACAGACTATTTGTCATTCGCCAGAAACCTCAAATGAGAATGGAATAATATATTACAAAAAGAGAGCTTAAGGTACAACCCAAAATGCCATACCCTGCAAGTCTGAGTCTAATCACCTATGAAAAGATGGGTATTTGATAGAAGAGAGGCATTTGAAATTCTCCTACAAAAAAAACAAAACAAAACACGTCAATGTGGGCAGATTACACAGTTTACAAACACTCCAGACAACAGGAACACAAGGTAAATAAATTCAGTTACCAAGGAATGCACAATTAAAAAAATAAAATACCCCATATCTTGAGATTGTTAAAAGGAACAGACACCTATTGTTTGTATTGTGTTTTGACACCTAATCCTTTATCACTTTTTTCTAGTTCTTTATTTTGGCAGGGGGCAAAGCAATGGGGTTAAGTGACTTGACCAGGGTCACACAATTAGTGTCAAGTGTCTGAGACCATATTCAAACTCAGGTCCTCCTGACTCCAGGGCTGATATTCTATCCACTGTACCGTCTAGCTGCCCTTCCTTTCTAGTTTTTTCTTGTGCTATCCAATCTAATTTCTTCAAACTTTCTGAAGAGGAGGGAAAAAATACCTTGTTCTTCTTGACTTTGCAATTTTGTCACTGGCCTATTTCTCTGGCTTCTCTTTGCTTTCTAAATCAATGCATCCGCTCATGGCTATTTATGAACCACCCATTATGTAACAGTAGTAAGAGTAATGCCTAGCATTTACATGGCACTTGAAGGTTTGCAAAGCATGATCTAATTGTATCCTCACAACAATCCTGGAAGGTAGGTGCTATTATTATCCCCATTTTACAGATGAGGAAACTGGTTCACACAATGTCTAAGACTGGATTTGAACTCAGAATTTCTTGATCCCAAGTTCAACACTCCACTGTTTGGCTCCTTCCAGGGCACACCTTTTATTTCCTTGCTGATTTGTTTTGGTGTGGTGCCCCTCCAGGATAATCACTTTTAATCTCATCACCATACTGCCAATCAAGCTGTGATTGATATCACAAAGACCTTAACCTAAAAGGGCCAGGGTCTCCCATTGCATCCTGGGCCACCTCCAGTTGTCCTGATGAATGTATCTGGCCACTGGACCAAGGTGGCTCTGGAAGAGAAAGTAAAGCTGGTGACTTTGCACAGCCCTCCCTCACTCAAATCCAAGTCAACTGCAAGTTATGTCATCATCTCCCTGATGTCATGGTCCTCTTCAAGAATGAAGGACAAACACAACAAGATACCACCTCCTACATCCTTCTCTCCCCTCTGATTGGAGGACTGGAGGTTGGAGTACCCAACCCCTCCGAATGCATTCTTATAGAGAAGGCGGAAACTGGATTTTCAGCTCACTCCACTTTGTATCAGCAGTTCTGTGGGGTTTTATCAAGGTGCCCCCAGTGAACCTCCTCCTCCCCCGACCCTTTTCTGTCTCCCCTTTCTTTAGTGTATTGTCTCCGCTTATTATATTGTATTGTAAGCTCCTTGACAGCAAGGACTGTCTTTTTATTAATTGTATCGCTAGCACTTAACACACTGTCTGACACATAGTAGGTGCTTAATAAATATTGGTTGGATTGGATTGGAGGGAGCAAGGTGCTCTGAATATCAGAATCTTCCTTCTCCATCCTTGTCTTCCATATAGTCAGAGAGCAGGAGCAATCCAAAGAGAATGTGATGGCTGGTGGTACTGAGTACTCCTGGGACAATGAGAATAGTGCTTCCCCCACAATCCAAGCAAATTATTCCCAGTCTACACACGTGGCTCTTCATGACTCTTCACAATCTTTATTTCTGCTCTCCTTTCTTCCAATTCTTTTTTCCCCCCTTCTCAGTGATTTTCTTTGTTTCCTTGATCCCCAACCTTACCAGACCACCTTTTTCATATGTCATATGGTTGCCATACCCTTAAGACATTCCTCACAACAGGCAATCCTGGCATGATTGTGAGAAGCCAAAAGCTAAGACCCCTGAGAGTCAATCATCTTCTTTTCTGGTGTTCTGTGCCCTACCATGTCAATCAATCAACAAGCACACATCTGTCAGACACTATGTTAGGTACTGGACATAAAAAGGCAAAAATGAAATGGTCTCTGCCCTCAGGTAGCTTATATTCTAAAGGAGCAGACAGCACATAACTGCATACAAGGGAAATGTCAATGTCTATGTGGGGCAGGCAGAGGCACTAGCAAGTGAGTGGGGATCAGAAAAGGCTTCCTGTAAGTGATGGCTCACATAATCTGAATTTCAAAGGAAATGAATGATTTTCAAGAGACTGAGATGAAGAGGGACCAAATTCCAGTCACGGGGCATAGCCTGTGCAAACACATGGGGATGGGAGATGAAATGCCATGTGTAAAGGAAAAGGAAAAAAGGTTGGTTTAAACCAACTAGATGGAGGACTTGGAACCTGACCCCAGCTTTGACTATCCAGACTTTTATACTTTGTCCTCTTTGATGTTTTGCCTTCTTTACTCAAATGCAAGCTTCTAGCAAGTAGGAACTGTCTTTTTCCTCATATTTATATTCCCAGTACTTTGCATGGTTATTAATTAGTTCATAGTCCACAAGTAATACATGTTCTATTGATCTATCATCATCTATATAGCTTTCGTCCTTGTAATTTATATTACATGGATTTGCTTTAGATAGAAACACCTCTTCCTTTCTAGCTACTTTCTAGTTCTTTCCTGTGCTCTCTAGTCTCATTTCTTCAAACATTCCTGAAAAGGAAAAGAGAAGACTTCTGTCCGTGACTTCTAAATTATGTCACTAGCCTCTTTCTCTAGTTTCTCTTTACCTTCTAAAGCAATGCATATTAACTTTAATAAGTTTAGAAAGGTAGATTGAAGTTAAATTAAGAAGTTTTGAATAATGAATAAGACATTCTGGTTTTGGTCTCTGGCAAATTACAGAAGTGATGGGCAAGCACTGAAGTTTTTGAGCAAGTAAGTGAAAAGCTTAGAGTTATGTTGTTGTTGTTCAGTCATTCAGTCATATCTGACTCTGTGACCCTCAAAGTCCATATTGTCCATGGGGTTTTCTTGGCAAAGATCCTAGAGTGCTTTGCCATTTCCCTCCCCAAGAATCATTATTAGAGATATTTTTAGAGTATTATTAAAGTATTAGAGACGGGAGAGACTGGAGTTTGGGAGAACAACAAGGAAGCTTTTACATTGTCCACATAATGAATCTGAGGTAGAATATGAACTCAGATCTTCCTGACTCCAACTCTGGCAATCTATCCACTATTTCACCTTATTGCATCATGACAAACTCATAAATATTTATTTTTTCGCCTCATCCTGTGACTTCATTGGTATAGGGAGCTCTCAAGTTAGAAAAGTCTCTACCAATCTACTGTTCTTCCATTTAAAGTCTTAGAAAATTGCCTGGGGCCAATAAAAGGTCTGATCTTTTCCAGGAGCACATCTTGTTGTGGTTTGTCCTTCACTCTTGAAGAGGACCATGACATCAGGAAGATGATGCCATGACTTGCAATTGAATTGAATTTAAATGCAGGAGGACTGTGCTGTAATGGCAAGCAAAGAAGTACTTAGCACCTTATTTCAGTTATTTATTTAGCTCCTTGTTTCAGTTCAAGTGTCTTTGAACCTTGCCTTGATTATATCAAGTCTTTGTTAAGAAACAGAATCTATGAATCTCACAGTAGGAGGGACTTGACAAAGACAGGAACAGGAAGGATGTAAGTGGTGGGTGGAACAGGGAGGAGCTAATGACAGATAAAAAGCTCAAGCACAGCTGGGACAGAACAGAACTGAAAAGAGAACACTTGTGGTGGCTGGCATTCTGTTTGTCTATTTGTCTGTGTTGATTTTAGTTTGTGATACTTTGTACAGAAGCCCTGGGACCTTACTGGAAGCCCTGAAAGAGGATTTTTTTTGTTGTCTGTTTACTGAAGTCCTGGAGGAGGGTTTCAAAGGTCTTGTTGATGATTTGTGTTGAGTTCTCGGACCTTGTTTGTGGGTCTGTGTTAATTTCACAGACAGATAGTGAATTGATGATGGTGCTGGCAATGTGTGTGAATGTTGTTTTGACTCTGGTAAGCTTTGTCTTCCCAGAAACAGAAACTTCGAAGGACTTGAGGTGTACTAGACACTGTAAGCTTCAATATGGAACAGGAGCTGGACAAGGAACTGGACGAGGAGCTGGACAAAGAGTTGAGAGCTGCCTTCCTGTGAATCCAGGTGACAATTGGGTAGATTCAGGCAAGAGCTGGACCCATGGAAGAGGAACCATACAATCTGAGAGCCATGAAAAGACCTCTTAGGGTACTTAGTGCTGACTGACAAGATCATGATTTACTGTGGCCTAGCGGTGGGAGAACTTTGTACTT
>CM053587.1:205973463-205993594 GCA_028646515.1 Pseudochirops corinnae
TATATATATATATATATATATTCATTCAGGGTGTTTGGAAGGTAATCTCAGAAGGAAGGCACAAATCAATAGAACACTTGAAACCATTTCTTGCAGAAAGTGACATTTGACTTGAGTCTAGAGAAAGCCAAGGATTCTATGAGATAAAAGTGGGGAAGCAAAACTTCCCAGACATAGGGAATAGCCAGTGCAAAGGGACTGAGACAGAAGGTGGATCACTGTGTGTGAGCAACAGTTAGGTTGCAGAGAGGTTAGAAGAGAGGGGGAGGAAGCACAAATGTGCATGGCTTTCTCAAGGAGTTTAGTTAGGAAGAGAAGAAATAAGGTGATAAAAATGGCAGGATCAAATGAGGGTTTTTGCTTTTGTTTTTTTTTTTTACTTTAAGATGAGGGAAATATGGTCATGTTTCTAGGTAGCAGTGAAAGGGTCACTAGGTAGGGAGAGATTGCATTGGGTTTTTAAAAGTTGGGTTCAGGAATTCAACAGACTAGAAGGAGGGAAGATTACTTGGAAAGATATTCTAGGTATAGGAGACAATATAAACAGAAGTATTGAGGGCGAAATCTGCGGGAATATATACAGAATTACAGTATTCCTAGAACAGTGTTTCTCCACCTTCCTAATGCCACAACCCTTTAATACAGTTCCTCATGTTGTGGTGACCCCCAAACATAAAATTATTTTCATTGCTACTTCATAACTGTAATTTTGCTACTGTTATGAATCTATCTGATACGCAGGATGTATTTAAATTGAACATCACCCACAGGTTGAGAACCGCTGTCCTAGAGGGTACTGGTATAAAATAAGACCAGAGAGATAGAGTGGGACCCAATGATGCCAGGTTAATGAGTTCGAACTCTGCTTAGTAGACAATAGTGAGACATTTAGAAGGCTGTGGGAGGTTATATGGGACTGAAAATCATGAGAGAAATTAGGGCAGATAGATCTGCAAATCACAAGCATAGAAGTAATGATTATACCCATGGTATCCCACAAGTGAAACAGTATAGACAGAAAAGAGAAGAGGGCCCAGACCAGAATCTTGGAAGAACTAGCAAGAGTCTGAAAGGAGTAATTAGATTTGTTTTATACACTTTGTTTTTCCAGTGTGGATGCTTAAACTAAATGACCAGCATTAGCTCAGATTTCTTTAAGAAGACCTTGAAGCTGGCAGCTAGGTGGCACAGTGAATAGAGCACTGGCCCTGAAGTCAGGACTTGAGTTCAAAACTGACCTCAGACACTTGACACACTTACTAGTTATGTGACCTTAGACAAGTCACTTAACCCCAGTTGCCTTGCCTTCCTCCAAAAAACCAAACAAACAAAAAAGAAGACCTTGAAGTTTTCTAGAGTTTTATCCAGTTAGTACAATATCATCTGTGTTATGAAATGGTATAAATGAAGTACCAACATTGATAGTGAATGCTTTGGCCAGAATTACAGGGAAGGAAAATCACTCTGGTTCCCTGATTCTGCAATTTTTGATGAGAACTCTACTCAGTTCTTGATCAGAGCTACCCTTATCCATCTCCCCACCTTTTGAATAGCAGCCATCTGCTTCAGCTGCCCCTGGTGGCCACTGCCCCAGGCTCCTCAGTCTCCTCAGACTTACTACCACCACTTCCTCCTCACCACAGTCACTTCTATGACTACCTCATCTCTCTTGTAGGTGAGATAGAACTACCAGCAGGACTCAAGAGACCACCATCAACCAATATACCAGCCTGTAGTACTAGGTCTGTCTACTAGTCTGTTTTACTACTTCTACCAGGATGATGTGGCACTGAAGAATTTTGCCAAATATTTTCCACACCAGTACATAACAATAGGGAACATGCTCAGAAGCTGATGAAACTTCAAAGCCTAGGAGGTTGCAGAATGTGTTTTATGGACCCCAAGAAATCAGAAGGCAATCATTCAGAAAGTGGAGTGGATGCAATGGAATGTGGCCTGTCCCGGGGCAGGAGGATGTCAATCATGTGTTACTGGAATTGTATTAGCTGGCAGCTGTCCAAAATGACCCCCATTTACGTGATTTAATTGAAAACTGATACCTGGATGAACAAGTAAAATATATCAAAGAACTAAGTGGTCACATAACCAACCTGTACAAAATAGGGGCTTGATTTTGGCATAGCAGAATATCTTTTCCATAAGCACACCCTTGTAAACAGTAACATTAAGAGATATACCTTAATCTGGTTCCCCTCTCAACTGTGAACTGTGGGTGTGACTCTTTACTGTGTTTCAGTGAATGGCTATTTTGTTTCTTTTACCTTTTCATAATCTATACCAAAAAACTATCACCATTCACATCCCAAAAAAGTGATATGGTACCAAAGGGGAAAAATAGGTAATACTTTCACTGGACTCTCTGAAAGACATCTTTCATCTCACTGGTGAAGACATTAGATGGACCTTATGACTGGATTATATCTCCTTGTTTTATACCTCAGAGACACATTTTAGAACTAAGAGAGTGGTGTCCCACTGTAATATTAACAGAATTTAAGATCTTCCCTGCCCATTAATAGGCCTGAGGTGGAGTCCATTAAGGGAAGCTTGCTTAGGGGAGGCTTGCTTGTTGGAAGGCTTTTATATCTTTTATTAATTTCTAATTGGGCACTGAGTCACGAGCTTTGTGATGCAGCTCACTTATTGGAAGAGTGGTCTTGTGATTTGACCAGATGAGACTCTGAGTAGCTGTTAAAAAGCCCCCCAGTTTTGAAATACCCAGATGCTGGTGCTTCTCTCTCTGGTAACTATGTATGTACTGCCTTGGTCAGACAGTTGAATCTGTCTGTAGATCTGTGTTAGTTTCTTGGACAGTTAGAAGCCCCATCTGTTGGTCTTTATTTCTCTGCTTGTATTTTCTCTTTTTTCTTTGTTTGGATTTTCTCTGAAGTTCAGGGTGATTTTTTTCCCCTGAACTAATGAATGTAATTAAAAAAAGATTGATGACCCCTTGAATCTTTCCTAGTAAAACAGATTTAAGAATCCGTGCTAGCAGCCTTTCTGGGTATGCCAGTGTTGTTGCTGCAACACCCACTTAAGGCAAAGTTGACAAAGGCCATGACTAGGCAAATACCTGTTCGGAACTAAAGGCAAGCCCCAGATGGGGTAAAGGAGGTAAAGTCAGAATTGGAATACCAATTTTAAACCTAAAAGTCAGACTGAGTTATTACCAGTCATTTGTGAAGCAACCAGATCAGTGATTAAAACGATGAAATCTTATGCCCATAAAGATCTTGTCTGTTGAAGAAAACCATTTATAAAAGATCCCATTTTTCCTTCTGATTATCTCACCTAGGATACAGTTCTGAGTTAGGTCTGACTCAGGCCAATTTCTGCATAGTTTATGTTTAGTATAGGAATAAAATGAGACACTCATAGGTCTTTCAATAGGCCTTTCAACAAAAGGAGATTTGCTCAGCCATAGCAGATGGATGATATTTAACAAGGATATGTGTTGAGGACACCTCCGAGTTGATTAAGCTGAGCTTGAATTGCTCCTTGTGGTCAGGTCATATCTGCAGTTTCTCGTGGTTATTTTGTACTGAAGTGACCAGGAGACAATGTCAACAAACTGAACCTTTATTCCCTTGAGCCGGTCAAGTCTTAAGCATTAGTTTCAATACTTTTTTTTCTGAGGGGGAGAAGGCAAGGCAATTGGGGTTAAGTGATTTGCCCAAGGTCACACAGCTAGTAAGTGTGTCAGATGTCTGGGGCTGGAATCAAACTTAGGTTCTCCTGACTCCAGGGACGTTGTTCTATTCACTGTGCCACCTAGCTGCCCTATTAGTTTCAATACCTTTTAAGGAAAAACTAATTTACATGGCGATAGGAGCTTCTTCTCACCACACTCCATACCTTCTTTAATATTTTCTAAAGGACTTTCCACCATTTAAATGACTTCAGAGCTGTTACTAATCAACCCTGATTTCTGGCAATTGAGAAGCCTAGTATAGGTAGCACTAATAGAAAAAAAGAAAAACTAAATAGAAGCACAGCAAAAATTAAAAAAAAAAACAGCCTCAAGGAGTGACTAAATACAGGAAAACAAATTTAAGAAATCTCAGACTTTGCCTTCCCTCCATCTTTGAAAGGGCCTAATTCCTAGTCTGAAAACCATTTCCATGTGATAATGAGTGATGCCAGATCTTTGCAGTTCACAGTGGGGATCTCAATGTAAATAGGGGACCATATGCAGAAGCAGCACTAGGAATATCAGGACTACTGCAAAAAGGATTGCTTTTCCTGCATAGTTGCCAGTTCTCATTACAGGTCAGGGAGAATTACCCTCTATCATCCACAATGTACTTAGTGTTCTCTTACTCACCAAAAAGGACCTTTCTCCTCACTGGGAGCCCCAAAAGGGGAGGGGAAGACAAAATCTTTCCCTGTGAGAAGCCTCTAACAGACTCCCCTTTTTCTGTGGGTGCTGTGTAGACAATTTCACCTGCCTCTTATTGCCAGGAAACAAGCCACCTCCCAGTAATGCCACCCTTTGGTCTGTAGCAAGTGTTATATTGGCAACAATGTGGAGGGGTCAATCAGTTCTAGATTACAGTAAATAATGGGCTTCAGTTGGCTTGCCTGATCTATTGTTGATCAGCAGTGTTAGTGGAGATTGTGCTACCTTTCTTCATGAGGATTGGTTCCCAATGTGAGGGGTCCAAGGGCACGAGTTCATGAATTCTTTGAAATATCAAAATGAATGATAATAACTCACATTTAGGTAATGCTTTAGAGTTTCTTGGCAACTCACTTGATTTTGGTACAATAAGTACTGTGTAAAGCCAATCATGAGCAGCTCTCCTGAGGACTGCTGCTGTGAATAACTTTAAGGATCTAATCTCATAGTATAGTGAACTCTCTATTTATTTAGAACTAAACATTGTTCAATAAGGTAAAGCAAAACATTTCTCAGAATCCCCACACAGCATATATTATTGCATCCCCAAAGTCAGTGGGTCCCAGGCTAGGGTTTCCCTAGCATAACACATCCTTAAGGGGTAGCAGAAAGTACAAACACTACCCACCCCTAGGTCACAGTAAGTTACAATGTCATCAGTCAGCACTGAGTACCCAAGTAAAGTCTTCTTTCATCTTAACTTGAGGCTGATTCCCAAACCCCATGGCTCCTCTCCCAGCTCTTACCTGGATTCACACACAAGCAGCTTCAGCTCCAGTTCTATATCTCAGTTCATAGGAACTATTCTTCTCCAAGCCCTTTACAGTTTTTGTTGCTAGGAAGACAAAACTTAACAGAACTACAACAATATTTATACACATTGCCAGCATTATCATCTCAATTAGCTTTCTGTCTGACAAAGTAACACAAACCAACAAACAAAGCTTCTGTCTGAGAAACCAAACACAAATCAATAATAAAGTCCCAGGAGTTCTGTAAACAGCAATAAAGCCCTCTTTCAGGACTTCTGTATTAGCAGTAAAGTACTCTTTCAGGGCTTCTAGTGAAGTTCTCTTTCAAAAGATGGAATGCTTCGTTTTGACAAAGTAGCATCAACACAGACAGAACAGACAGAGTCCTAGACATCACAAACATTCTCTCTCCCAGTTCTGCTTGATCCCAGCTTGTGCTCAAGCTTTTATCTGCTCTGCTCTCTCCTGTTCCACTCTTCCTGTTCTGCTCTTTCAGCAAGCTCCTCCCACAGCAGGCTCCATGTGATGATGTTAGGCCTGTTTAGGGCAAGGAAGGTCTCCAAACTCCCTAAAGCCCATTAAGGGCAACCCAATGTATACTGTTTCCAACTAAAGGTTGACATTATCCAAGTTGAGGCTCAAAGGCACTTGAATAGCTGAAACAAGCAGCAAAGTACTACTTTGCTTGCCATTACATACTGTCATTCTCATTTTGTGAGTAAGGAAAATTGAATCTCAGAGAGATGAAGTGCCTTGCCCAAATTCACAAAACTAACAAATAAGATCAGCTCAGTTAACAATTATTTATGAGGTTCCTATTGTGAGTTTCAGGGATGGGGAACCTGTAGTCTCTAGGTCGTGTGTGTGGCCTTCTAGGTCCTTAAGAGCAGTCTTTTGACTGAGTCCAAGTTTTACAGAATAAATCCTTGTATTAAAAGGATTTGTTCTGTGAAGTTTAGATTCAGTCAAAGGACCACACTTGAGGACCTAGAAGGCCACATGTGACCTCAAGGCTACAGGCTCCCCACCCCTGTAAAATTTAGGCAATGAGTAGGAATAAAGACAAAAATAAAACAATCCTTTTCCTCAAGGGGGCTTGCATTCTACTGGAATGAAATGAGATGTATTCATATTAGTAAATGTGGAGTGTGTGTGTGTGTGTGTGTGTGTGTGTGTGTGTGTGTACATGTGTGCATTGCTAGCCCTTTAAGGTGCTATCCTTTCATGGGAAGAAGTTTGTTTGCTGAGTTAAATCTATTTTGTCCAGAGTTCTAAAAGAAACAATTATTTTGTTTCAGAGTTCTGAGATGATCGTTGCATTTTGAATATGACAAATAGTATTATACTAGAGAACTGGATACCAGAACTGTTCTGCAATTGTGGAACAAATGTGTAGTTTCTCTGATTATAGATGAAAGATGAGAATTGGGTTACTAACCTTAACCTAAGTTGGATCATTCATAGAGAGGACCCAGAGCCTGAATCCAGAAAGATAAAAGGTAGAAGAGATGAAAGAATAGATTTCAGACCTGTATCAGCTAAATTTGAAGCTAGAAGTGATAGATGTTACAGCTGCAATTAAAGAATTAATCTAGTTGAGCAGAGGAACAACTTGGAAGCAGAGAATCAGAGAAGTCTTCCAGCGGATGAACTGATTCAGCTGAGATACTATGCCTAGAAAAGGGTGAGTTATGTACAGCATGGATCAGCTTAGCAGTGAAGAATCTATTCAGCACTGAAGATGTGTTCATCAAGAAACTTTTATGGACGCTAGTTGAGACAGAAAGAGGACAAACAAGCTTACAGTTCCAGAGTTATTAGTTATTATGGACACCTGGATTTTTCTTGCTTGTGTACCTCTAGGGCAGGTTTCTGTCAGTATGGGCCTGCTTTCTCTCAAATATATTCAGAGCATTGATTGGAGAATGTGACCCAAGTTTATCATGAACTATGTTAATTATTCCTGCATTTGCTTTAACATGTGAGTGCAGTTGATGTTATTATTATTTCTTTTGCCTTGTTAGGTAGTTACAATTAAGATCTAACAGTGTCATTGTTTTGTGAGTAGCTGGATTTGTATAAACGGAAATGCATTAGTTAGGGCTTTATGGTTGAGGGGAATAGGAATGTTTCCCCACAAAACCTAGGATTCAAGAGCATTTGAGTAGAACTAAACAGTTGTGGTTCTTTTCTGAAAACCTAGGCCTGACGGTGTGAGAGCAGATTGGAATAACCTACCCAGACCAGAAAAGTGAGTGTATGTGAAAGGTGTGGGATACAACATGGATAACCATCCCATGCACATGTTAAATATGAGAAGTAAACACAGTGTAATATTCAAGCCAAGAGAAAGATCACAGACAATTAGGGGAATCAGTATAGGAAGCAGCACTTCAGCTGAGCTTCAAAGGAAGTCAGGGTTTTTAGGAGGCACAATGGGGAAAGAAGGGCACTCTAGCCATAGGAGTAACCTATACAAAGGCATGGAAGGAGGAGGTAGACTACTTTGGAGAGGAAGTATTTTGTGAAATTAGTCTAGAAAGACATAAGAGTAAGATCATGAAGTGCTTTAAATGCCAGAGGATTTAGAGGAATCCTAGAGGAAATAACGAGTCAGGAGAGTAACATGGCCAGATCTGTCCCTTAAGAACAATTAGAAAGATGTATGGAGGTTGAGAGAAGGGAGGCATTGAGGAAAGGATAAAAATAGGTTGTTAAGTAGACTACAATAGAGGCAAAAATGCCTAAATGAGCATGACAGCCATGAGAATGGAAAAAGAGGACAGTTGTGAGAAGTGTGATAGAGATTGAATTCATAGGATTTAACTTGATTAAGCCACAACTACAATCCAAAGCTTATTCCCTGAAATTCAGAGCATCCCCCACTACACTGTGAGGCAGTGGATTATGCTCTATCAAAACAATTTAGATTTAAGAATGAGATAAAAGGCAAAAAGTGGCTGACATTCTCACCCACCAGGTATCCCATCACTGGACTCCTAGGAGCATCTCTGTCCTTGTTTCTTTTTTTTTTCCCCTCTCTGTCCTTTTCACTATCATATTTGTTTTCTTCTCCCTAACCCATTTGGCCTGCCTCCTATTCTAAGAACAGCTTGCCATTTCTCATCTTCTGTTCATTTTTCCCACCCACCTTTAAATCTCTGCTGACAACATGTATCTTCCACACAGACTTCTGTGCCAATTTCATCACTCCCATGAAGGTTCGAGTTAATCCTTTTCTCAAGATGCACTCTTCTAACGTATGTGACAGAGTAGGAGCTCACAAAGGACAGCATTTTGATTCTATTTTTTGACAATTTGTTTGAGATCGCTAAAGCACAGTCCTACTCAGAGGCAGTGAGATAGCCTAAATGACCATACTCAGCCAATGAACCCTTTAATAAAGGTTCTCACCCTATGTATCTAAAAGGCCTCTCCCTCATGAAATTTTCCTATAGCATTTTATATTGCTTGTACCTGTAATAGCAAGCGCCCTAACACACCCAGGATGTCCTGCTAGCAGAGATTCTTTGATCTGCTTTTATTTTTTTAATTTAATTTTATTTATTTTTTTAATTAAATTGATGTGTTTATTTACTTTTAGTTTACAAGATTCAGTTCCAGAGTCCCTTGGGTTTCAAGTTTTTTCCCCTCCCTCTCCCCACCCCCACCCATGGTGGCATGCAGTCAAGTATAGATTTGATCTGCTTTTAAAGGAAAGACTGCTCAAAAAGGGGTTAACAATCCTACTTCTAATTATATTCACTAGCTCAGGGGAAACGTCAACACCTTGAACTTGGAGAAAATACAAACAGAGAAAATATAAGCAGAGAAATTAACACAAAGACCAACAGACAGGGTTCCAGTTGTCTGAATATAGCAATATTCCTGTACACTTTACATACATCACTGGATCAAGGAAACACAGACATTTGATAGTTAGTTGGGTGGCTCTGAACATATGGCTACTCAGAGTCTCGACCAGGAAATCAAAAGATCCTTCTCATGAGTGAACCCCCAAAGCAAAATGCCTATCTCCCAGAATATATGACAAAGACTCAGAGACAGTAGGCATGAAACCTAAATCACTCAGCACAGCTGTGAATTATCCGCATTCAAAGGAGATCAATCCTTCAGATGTTCATAATTTAGCCTGAGTCTGGGAAACTGATCTCCAACAATAAGAAGAAGAAAAAAAACCACAAAAGTCCCACCTTACTTGTGCTCACAGCAGCTTTTAGCCCTTTTGGTCTACTTTGCGTTATATCATCTCTGTGTGTGTCACATATTCCCCCTATTGATGGCTTATATTTCTATATATTAATGACTGTAACATGCTATCCTTATAACAACCCTGAAAGGTATGTAGTGAAAATGTTGTTATTTCTATTTCCCAGATGAGGAAACTGAGACTTAGAGGCATAAAATAATGTGCCCATGACCATTCTGCTAGAAGGTCTTTAGGGACAGGATTTGAACTCAAAAGTTCTGAGTCCAAGTCCAGTGTTTTACTCACTACCTCACACTCTCACTCTCTTAGTCTGTGAGTTGTTTTCAGTCACGTCCAACTCTTTGTGGTCCTATTTGGGGTTTTCTTGGCAGACATACTGGATGGTTTGCCATTTTTTTCGACTTCTTTTCAGATGAAAAAACTGAAGCTGACAAGAGTTAAGTGAGTTGCCCAGGTTCACTCAACTAGTAAGTGTCTAAGGCTGGATCTGAACTCAGGTTTTCCCGACTCCGGGCCCAGTACTCTATCTGCTGTGCCCCCTAGCTGTCCCTGTTATATAGTTGTTTTTTTTAATGTCCTAAATTAAGAGTCAGGAGACCTGAAGTGAAATGCTGATGCTTAATATTTGCTAGTTTTATGATGTTGAGCATGACACTTTACTTTTCAGAGTTTCAGTTTCTCCAACCATAAGACAGGAACAATAAAATGTGCACTACCTACCTCATATGGTTGTAAAGAAAGAAATATTTACAACTTGGGAATATAATATTCTTTGACCCAGCAATACCAATACTAAGTCTGTATCCTAAAGAGATCAAAGAAAAGAGAAAAGGATCCATTTGTACAAAAATATTCATAGCAGCTCTTTCTATGGTGGCAAAAAATTGGAAATGGAGAGGATGCCCATCAATTGGGGAATGTCTGAACAAGTTGTGGTATGGAATACTGTTGTGCTATGGGAAATTATAAGAGGGATGGTTTCTGAAAAAAAAATACTGAGACCAATATCAACTAATGCAAGGTGGGATGAACAGAACCAGGAGAATATTGTACACTGTGACAGCAATATTATGAGGATGATCAACTGTGAACGACTTGGCTACTCTAATCAAGACAATGATCTAAGACAATTCCAAAGGACACATGATGAAAAACGTTGTCCACCTCCAGAGAGAGAACTGATGGATTCTGAATGCAGAATGAAACATACTTTTTAAAAAGAAAATTTAATTTTTTTTGTTTTATTTTGTTCATATTTTCTTTTGCAACATGACTAATATGTTTTGCATGACTTTGCATGTACAATCTCTATCAAACTGCATGCCATCTCAAGGAGCAGGGAGGAGTAGGAGAAAAGAAAAAAATTTGGAACTCAATTTTTTTTTTAAATGTTGAGAAAATTTTATATATAATTGGGAAATATTTAACTAAATAAAAATAATTTTAAAAACATAGCTTACATTAACAAAAACTTCAATTAAATTCTAATTATTGTTGTGAGCTCCATGAGGGCAGGGACTGCAGCTTTTTACGTCTCTGTATCCCTAACACATATCATAGGAATTTGTGCTTAGTAGATCTTTAATAAATATCTGTTGAATTGCTGTTAAAAAAAATCATTCAAGAGAATCCTTACTTTAGGAAAAGAAGCAATGATAGGTTTGAAAATATTAGGGATCTCTATAGAATTATTGCTCTTGGATGACAGCCGAGTCCGTCTCCCCTCTGCCTACCTTGCCTTCTGCAAAATAACTGTGACAATTCAGTGGGCTGTTGTGGAGTTTTGTTGGACCAACCTCATTCTATGAGTTTGGTTTTTGCTTCCCCTGGCAGAATTACTTAGCTGTTGTTCTTGGCTCAAGAAAATTTTTACCTCATTACTTTGAACAGAAAATTTACTGAAAAGGAACCTATTTAGTCTTCTGTGAAGCAGATTCTATTTTTTTAAAGCATATCCTATTTTGAGGATGGCCTTTTTATTTAAGGCTCTAAGATCCAATACATCTTCCTTCAGTGGGAGCAGGACAGCAACCTCTATTCTGCCCACTACAATTCTTGGAACTGGAACTAGGGAAAGAAGATTTCACTCCCTGAATTCTTCACGGTGGCTTTCAGCAGAGTTGTAACATAGATACTGTCTAATGAAGGAGGAAACTACAAAGCTACCATTCTCTCAGGGCTGATCTTTCCACCACAAAGAGTCATTTCTCTTTTTTTAAGAGATGGGGGAAAAAATCTTACAGGTCTCACAAAAAATGGTAGACATAAATCACTACATGGCAAGATTTATATGATCTTTTTAAATGTTCCTCATCACAAGTTCTATGCCAATGCTATTTGAAATCTATCGAAACAGCTTGACATCAGAACAACACATACACGACAGATGTCACAGTAGACCATGTATATACTTAGCACTAATTTCCCATATGAGCTTCAAAGGCTACAAAGAGGAAAATTTTAACCATATGAACATACATTTTATATCTGTGTATATCACAGATATAACATACACACATATGTGCACATTGTACTAAAAGACAGTTGAAATGTGCTTATTCTCACAATATACAGAGAGTAGCCTGCTAATAAAAACAATATCTACACTACATATATACAATCATTTGCAACAAATATTTATCACAATTGTCAAAGGAGATGAATATGCAGTTTTCAGATGAAGAAATTAAAGCTGTCTACAATCATATGAAAAAATGCTCTAAATTACTATTGATTAGAGAAAATGCAAATTAAAACAACTCTGAGGTACCACATCAAACCTATCAGATTGGCTAATATGACAAAACAGGAAAATGATAAATGTTGGAGAAGATGTGGGAAAATTAGAACAGTAGCGCGTTGTTGGTGGAGTTGTAAACTGATCCAACCACTCTGGAGAGCAATTTGGAACTAGGCAAAAGAGTTATAAAACTGTACATACCCTTTAACCCAGCAATACCTCTTCTAGGGCTATAACTTAAAGAGATCATAAAAATGGGAAAAGGACACACATGTATAAAACTACTTAGAGCAGCTCTTTTTGTGGTGGCAAATTGAGGGAATGCCCATCAATGGAGGAATGACCGAACAAGTTGTGGCATAGGAATGTAATGGACTATTATTGTTCCATAAGCAATGATAAGCAGGATGATTTCAGAAAAATCTGGAAAGACTTATATGAACCACTGCTGAGTGAAGTGAGCAGAACCAGAACATTGTACACAGTAACAGCAACATTGTGTGATGATCAACTTTGCTAGACTTAGCTCTTCTCTGAAATACCGTGATCTAAGGCAATTCCAAAAGACTCATGATGGAAAATGCTATCCACAACCAGAGAAAAAACTATGGAATATGAATGCAGATTGAAGCAGACTACTTTCTCTTTTTTTCTCATGGTTTTTCCTTTTGTTCTGATTCTTCTTTTACAATGTGACTAATGTGGAAATATGCAGAATGTAATTGTATATGTCTAGCCTATATCAGATTGCCAGCCATCTTGTGGAGGGGAGAAGGGAGAGTAGGGGAAAATTTAGAACTCAAAATCTTATAAAAATGAATGTTGAAAACTAAAACTAAATAAATAAAAGCTTAAAAGGAGTAGTCCAAAATATTTATCAAGAACATTATCTATCTTTGAAACAATTAGTAACAATACAGTCTGATTTTTTAACTCACCAGCTCACTAGCCTACCCTCTGCAGTGGCTCCTCCAAACCTTTTCATTCCTCCTCAAACCTCCCATGGCTTCCTCGTCCCTTCCCTTCTCATGTAAGAACTTTGTGTTATATTTTACAGAAAAAAAAAATTGAGGTCATGTCCTATGAGCTTCTTCTTCTCCCTTCTTCCTCATCTCATATCCTTTATTTGGCTTCTGGTATTATCTCCCCTTATCTAACATGATGAGGTGGCTGTACTCCTCACCAAGGCTAATCTCTCTACATGCTCAAGAGATCCCATTCCATTCTACTGGCTCATTCCCTACTACTTCAAAATGTGGTCATGTTTCCTCTGTCTTCAAAAAAACCAAAACAAAACCCTTATTTGACCCTTCCATTTTTGTTAACTACCATCCTATATCTCTTTTGTGATTTGTAGTTAAATTCCTCGAAAAGGTTGTCTACAACAGATGCCTACACTTTTTCTCCCCTCATTCTCTTAACTCCTTACAACGTGACTCCTGACTTCATCATTCCACTGAACTGCTCTCTCTAAAGTTACAAATGATCTCTTAATTTCTATATCCAATGGCCTTTTCTCAATCCTCATTATCATTCATCTCTGTCACCTTTAACACTGTTGATCACTCTTTCCTACTTAGTACTCTCTTCTTCTCTCTAGATTTTTAGCACACTACTTTTTCCTGGTTCTCCAATTACCTGTCTAACCACTCCTCAGTCTTCTTCAATAGGTTCTCCTCCAAATCATGTCCTCTAGCAGGGCTTTATTCTCTTCTTCTTTCATACTACTTCACTTGTCGATCTCATCAGCTTCCGTGAATTTAATTATCCTCTCTTTGCTTATGATTCTTAAATCTATCTATCCTACCCCAAATCTCTCTGTTGACCTCCAATCTCAGATCTCCAGCTGCCTTTCAGACTTCTCAAACTGGATATCAGTAGACATCTTAAATTTGTCATGTCCAGAATAGAACTCATTATCTTTCTCCCTAAATCCTTCCTCTTCCTGCCTTCCCTATTATAGTAGAGTGAAATATCATTCTCCCAGTCTCTCAGGCTCTCAACCTAGGTCTCATTCTTGACTCCTCACTATCTCTTTCCCTTTCCCCTCTGTCTAATCTGTTGCTAAGACCTGCTGATTTTACCTGTGCAACATCTCTCAAATATGCTCCCTTCTCTCCTTTGACAGTGCCATCTCTCCAGTGTAGGTCTTTATCCCCTTACACCTGGACTATTCAATAGCCTCCTCCATTCTCTCCCCAGTCCAATCCATCCTCCATTCAGCCACCAAAATGATTTTCCTAAAGTTTAGGTCCAACCATGTCATCACCTCCTACCCAATCAACTCCAATGGCTCCCTGTGCTCTCTAGGATCAAATTTAAAACTCTCTGTTTGGTGTTCAAAGCCCTTCACAACCTAACCTCCTCCTACCATTCCAGTCTTCCCCCAACTGACTCCCCAGTACATTCCCTTTGATCCAGTGAAGGTGGCCTGCTGGATGTTCCATGAACAAGATACTCCATCTTTCAGTTCTGGATGTTTTCTCTGGCTGTTCCCATGACTGCAATGATCTCCCTTCTCATATCTGCCTACTGAATTTCCTGACCTCTTTTAAGTCCAAACTAAAATCCCATCCTCTACAGGAAGCCTTTCCCTTAATTCTAGTGCCTTGCCTTTCTAATTTCCTATTCATCCTATATATAACTATTTTGTATATGTTTGTTTGTTTGTTTTCTCCTCTATTAGACTGTGAGCTCCATGACAGCAGGGACTATCTTCTTAAAAGTTTATTTATAATTAATTTTTTTTTTAGTTTTCAAAAGCCACTTCCATGAGATTTAAAAATCCCCCCCCCCCCCGCACTCCCTCCCCAGGACAGCATGCCATCTGATATGTGCTCTACACATACATTCCTCCTAAGCACATTTTCACATTAGTCATGTTGCATAGAAGAAGTCATGGGAAAGAAAACAAAACTAAAAAAGAAAATAGTCTGCTTTGCTCTGCATTCCGACTCCATCGTTCTTTCTCTGGATGTGGATGGTGGATGGCATTTTCCATCATGAGTCCTTTGGGATTGTTTCAGTCCTTACATTGCTGAGAAGGGCTAAGGGAGACTATCTTTTTCATCCCCAGAATTTAGCATAGTGCTTGGCATTCTGCAAGTGTTTAATCCATGTTTATTGACTTTCTGACAGTAAACTAAGTAGAAGGACATAGACTGAATGGACCAGGTATGAGTCTACACCTAGAATTGAGTCATAATAATAGAGGCAGTACCAAAGATGGAGCCCTGGGCTTAAGAGTTTGGAAGACTCAAGTTCAGATTGTACCTCTGATGCTCACTACCTGTGTCACTTTAGACACTTTAAATTCCTTGATCCTCAGTTTGCTTATCTGTAGAGTATGGTGGCTGGACTGTCTGGCCTTTAAGGGCCTTTGTAGTTCTAGTTCTATGGCCTATGATCCAGTTGGGTATAGACGGGGTGCAATCTGCAATCCTAAGGAGAGTGTCCTATGCTAACTAAATCTCAGCTCTGGGATGATAAGAAGAAATCTTCAGAAATATTTAAACCAGGAGAACTTAGGGAATTATAAGAGATGTCATTTTTCAATTTAGAAATTGAAATTAAAATTCACTGTTAAAGAGATCCACTCAAGGAAAGCTGGCTCTGTCTTTCTATAAAAGTAGGAGGTGATATGTGCAGTATAGTTTCAGGGAGAGAGAGAAGGCTGGCATGCCCTCAGACCTCTCCATTTCTGGAGATATCTGACAGGCCATCACACACACACACACACACACACACACACACACACACACACACACACACACACACACTCTACTCAGTCTGAAATCTCATCATTTCAGCAATCAAGAAAGGGACCAGACCTGCAATTTCAATGAAATTAGGAAACTCCCACTAACAATGCAGTCTGGCACCTTCTCTTCAAGGATTGAACTCAGGTTTTCTCACCCCCAAGGCCAGTTCTCTGTCCACTATATTGATTCTCACCTTTTCCAGATGTCAAAAAAAGTGCTAAGTGGGCTTCTATTATATTCTTGATGTGGAACTTCAACACTTTTTTTTTGGAGGAGGGGAAGGCAGAGCAATTGGGGTTAAGTGACTTGTGCAGGGTAACACAGCTAGTAAGTATTAAGTGTTAAGTGTCTGAGGCTGGATTTGAACTCAGGTCCTCCTGACTCCAGGGCTGGTGCTCTATTCACTGTGCTACCTAGCCCCCTCACTTGTTATTTTTTGTTGTTTTTTTTTAGGGAAGTACTTCCTAAAAATTAGAGCATCAAAAAATGAGAGGCTGACTAGGTAGGAAACGGGTTCCTACCCACTGAAGGCATTCAAGCAGAAGCTAGATCATCATTTAACAAGTATTTTGGCATAGGAATTCTTTGGGAGGTCTCAGTAGATGACTACTGTGGTGGTCTCTGTTAACTCAGATTCTGTGAACTTACTACAATAATCTGGACATGAAGTGATGAGGTTACTGACAATAGCAATGGGAATGGGGCAAGCAGTAAATGCGAGGCATATCTCCCAAGACAAAATTGGCAGGGCATATTGATAAATTGGAAGAGAGGTATAAAGGAGAGGGGGGAGTCAAAGATGGTTCCTAAAGCCTATAACTGGATGACTGGAATAGGTGAGGAGGGTTTTGCTTTTATTAAAAGCATGTTGAGTGTGAAATGAGGAAAAAACACCTGAATGGAAATGTAGAGTTGTGACTTGGGGTATTCAGACTCTGGAAATGTTAGGCCTATCAGTCTAGGAACTTTTCTACCATTTTCCCATATAAACATGCAGACAAACATTAGAAAATAATATTTAGAATCAGAAGGGATATAATAGAGATATAATATCATTTAGGTACATATTTTGTGTATATGTATACACATACAATATATATGTAGGTAGCAGGGAGAACATATATGAAGTAGGGAAACTATCAAGGTTTTGATAGGGCTAAATGTAGCACAATAAAGGATTAGCATTTTTGTTGTTGGCAGAAATGCATAATTAAGGCAGGAAATGGATCGTTGCTTGGTTTTAATCCTTACCTCTAGCTTCATTTGCAAGCCAAAGAGAATCTTTGGATAGAAGAATGTCCCATTTCTACAGACTCTATACAGCTCCTCTGGGGGTTTGGGGAAAATTCCCCAAAATAGATTTTATAGTCTCATTGTCATGGATTTAATAGGAGTGTAAAGGAGTTGGCACCAGAGAAACAATGGTCAAAAGGCTAGACTTAATTTTTATATGACCTTTATAATTTTATGTAGATTTAATTTTATTCTGTGAAGTTTATGGTATACTATGGACCCTTACTAAATACCATTAATTTTATCCTGGAGAATTATGCTGGTTCTTTTGGCTGCCTAAATGAAGATGAAGGCTTAGAGAAGAGTACTGACTTTGGGCACAGAAGATCTGGTTTTAAGTCCTGATCTTGATGCCATCTACCTACGTGAACTTGGAAAAGTCAGTTCATTCCTTTTAGTCTTGTCTCCTCATCTATAAAACAATGAGTTGGACTAAATAATTTCTGAGGCCCACTCCAACTATAAATCTACAATCCTATAAGTCGTCAAAACACTAAAGCTGTCCACACCAGGGACTTTCTTTTCTCTATTCCCCTTTGAATAAGTCTTAGAGTAGGTCCTGCAGAAGTGACTAACTGAAACTCAGTGAATAGTAGCAGAGAGGAGCCTCACGATGGTAAGACCAGATGCCATGTGGTGAACAGAAATGCATCATTTAGCAGAGAACAATGAAATGATAAAACCAGAGGACACCAGCAGCTCTGTACCATTAGAAGTGTAATTTGCCCTGGCCATGCATGAGCTCTGGCTATTGGGATTCCTGACATACATGCTCCACATACATTCCCCAACTACTAAGATTTCTTGTGTGTACTCCTCATATTCTCCTTGGCCATATATTCCCTACATAATGCCATCCATGTGTGTTCCCTGGTTATTATGGGCACTTTCCCACTGATGGCATGGAAATAATTCTCTGAGGAAGTTCACTCAATGTGTGCATGGAAGGAATAATTTCTTGCCATGCTACAATATATTCTATGTTCTTTTTCTATGCCACAGTGTTTTATTATATAGTTATCCCTTCCACATTGTGGAAGTTAGGAGCATGCCCTGTCTTCCCCAAGTTCTGGAAAATCTGCGTAAATTTTTTTGGCCCTCTGTTCATACCAGAGGAGAAAAAATTGTGTACATTTATGATACTAAAAGATAAAATATGTTGATATTGTACAATACTATACATATATTACATGCATTTCTGAGTTTTAAACTTTTTCTGTGTCATTGGCTGGCCTTTGCTTGTCATCTGTGGGTTCCACAAAACTCCCTCAAAATCCCCATTTAATTTCTTGTGCCAACCCATGAGATATTGAAACCACAATGGAGAAAATTGTGATGTGGAAGGGATAACTCTATATCTTTCACTAATTAATATGTCCTCTGGTTGGTTGGTAAAAATAAAACATAATGCTAGGTTTCATTAACTATGGTTTTGACTGGATCTTGGTTCACACAGTGTCTTGAGATGGGCAGTATTTCTTGTGGTCCACAGATGAAAGAGAGCCATAGATGCTACATATCATTTGTGAATTAGAATGGCTTCGAAAGTGTCCCGTTAATTTTTTAAAGTTTGTAGTACACTGTGGACCCTTAGTAAATACCATCATAATTAAATTCTCACACTATCAGAATGGTCTCACAAACTTAGTGTTTCTTTCACAAGTCATTTTACAGTAGAGAAAAAGTGTTAAGTGCATGCCAAATATGGTAGAGAAGAAATATCTCAAGAAATATCTGCTTTTCTTAAGACTGAAATCACTCTTTTCTATTCTTATCTTTTTTTTCTTCCTTTAAAAATTTTTTTGCGTCCTCTTCCATTTTTTTCTCCTTTTTGTATACCCTCTTCTCACTTTCTAACATTTATTCAAAATTTCAGTTAGTTTCCAAAAAAAAGTATTACATAGATAAACAATAGAATTACTAGAAGTATAAAGAAATCTTTACTTAAATGGGAATGTTTCTCATCTAAAAATTTTTCAAATTTTTAGTTCTATGACATGCATTATGCAAAATTTTTTATAGTAGAAAAGTAATCTCAACTTTTGAAATTAATTTTTAAAAACTGTATGTTCTTCACTTTCTTCAGGGTTTCATTTTAGCAGTAATAATCTACCCATTACTTATGAATTAAGAGGAAGAAAGGGAATGTTATACTTCTGCTAGGTATGTTCCTAAGATCTCCATAAATGTGTGTGGAAAGCTTTGCTATACTTTCCAAAAAAGAAAAAAATCTTACATTATCCTACAGGAAAACTTCTGTTCTGTGTTTTATGAAACTGTAGATTTCTTTAGTTTCAGAAGTTGAGAAAGTGCCCTGTGAATACAATATATAACCAAATCCAATTGTTTTAAGGCTCCAATTACCAGGAAAACACTTCCCCAAAAATAGATAACCTAATAACAATAGCAATTGCAATATTCCTGATAGAATATCAAACAGCCTTCATTTAAAGATGTGATAAAAAGTGGAAACCTATTATTTCTTGTGGCAGGTTTAATAGGAGGCAATGAGAAGGTTTAATAAGAAGGAATAATTGTTTTTAAGACGTATTCCCAGTATTCTTTGATTGGTTTCAGGGGTACAATAGAATTGACCACATACAACCTACATTCCTTATATCTTTGGCTAAGAATATGTGAATGTTTTATCTTAAATTAGTGGATAGAGTGCTAGGTCTAGAGTTAGGAAAACTCATCTTACTGAGTTCAAATCCAGCCTTAGACACTTACCAGCTATGTGACCCTATACAAATCACTTTACCTGCTTTGCCTCAATTTCTAGATCTGTAAAAAGAGCTGGAGAAGGAAATTAAAAATCACTCCAGTATCTTTGCCAAGAAAACCTCAAATGGGGTCACGAAGAGTCGGAACCAACTGAAAAATGACTGAATAACAAAATAACATGAGAACTCCCAGAGACCTCAGATAGCATAT
>CM053587.1:205994094-206012107 GCA_028646515.1 Pseudochirops corinnae
CTATCTACGGGCTGGGAGCTGCTCCGGAGGCTGGACGGAAACTTCGAGTAAAGTGACTGGAACTCTAATTTGCTCTCCGTGATCCCTTAGCCCGAGGGCTGAGAGGTGGCTTGTCCGGGAGAGGGGGTAGAACCCAGAGAGATTGACAGCAGGATCTGAATTTGAAATTAATCCAGCTGGGTTGCAGGGTGAGATCGAGGGCATGCTTCTTGACTAAAACAAACAAAAATCCTGCCTCTGGTCGAGTATTTCACCTCATTCAACTCCACTGAGATTTGGGGTCGTTGGCTCTGATGGAAGGGAGCTCTATACTTCCTTCTTCCTTCCATACCTTCCTCGCCTTGCCTTTGACGTTAGCTCAAGGGTCAGAGGGGCGCAGGGCTAAAGAAAGGTCTGCTAGAGTTGTGGGCTTTGATTTGGGTTTCTTTTGGTTTGTTGTATTCAACAGCAACCACCCCATTTCTTTTGACTCACTATAGTCTGGATGTACTTTAAGTGAAGACGAATCAAAGAGAGCTGTGAATGAGCTAGGGGATCCCAGCCAGGGTTTTCCCCTTTTCCAGCTTTTCCAGGAACCAAGAGGACCACGGTGATGACAGCCGGGGTACTCTGGTGTGAACTTAGGTTGTATCTCTTCCCCTTTGCATGTTTCTTGCACATAGGCCCTCCCTTCTCCACCTCTGTCTTTAAGATGTTCTTTTAATACTAATGTTTAAATTCTGACGGTTTCATTTCAGACCCCCTAATGCTCCTTCTATGTCTAGTAGTTGCAACATTAGGTGATGTTTATACTAGGAAAGCATCAGATATGATTTAAAACTGTTAGCCTAATGTTTTACCCTCCCATTATTTCCTACCCCTCTTCCTCACCCTACCTTCCCAAACAGAAAAGAAATACTAATCTCTGGCATTTTGATTAAGGATTGCCATGCTAATGTATAGTACTTATATGGATAGTGTGGATTTTAGGAAGTCTTTCCTCCTTCCTTTAAAAAAAAAAACCCAACCTCTCTCCTTCTCCCCTTTCCCTCTTCCATTTGCTCCAAGGACCCCTATTTCTCTATAAAGCTCTCTTGCTCAAATCCAATTTTGTGATCAAGTGGCATACTGTGAATAATGGATTTTGACATTGTTAGGAAAGCTTGGGTTGATTACATTATGATATGATCCCTATGGAACTGTTAAGTGAAAAACTGGATTAACTCTTCAGTATCTGACTTTTTTCAATAAGCAAATGTTTAAAATATTTGAGTTATAGAGTATATATGGTTCAATTAATGTAAATTGTTCTACGATTTATATTTTCTCATACCAATGTAGTCAAAGCATGGTGGGATTTTAATTTCTGATGTAACATGCAAGCATTGGTACCTGACTAAACAGAAACATTCTTTCATATAAGGGGTGTTTTTGCTCTATTTTTCATCTACTTATCAATATTTATAAATAATAATCAGAGTACAAATTGAATACAGGGCCTTTAACATTAATAATAGCTAGGAAGTTAATGGGGATGTTCAATTATTAGGGCACTGGCATCATAGTGTAATGGCATATGCTGGACTCTGCTTTTTGAAAGCATATTTTGGGTAATTCAGTTCTTATCATATGCCTACTAAACACATTAAGAAGTATATAGGAATGGTTTTTTTTAAGATTTACTTTTTTTGTAGCTTAATAGAATAGCAGTTGTAAAAGACCGAAAGCAACCTTCAGAATTTCTTTTTCAAGGTCAAAGTCAAAATAACATTTGATTTCTTTTCCTTTTCAGTTTTCACATTCTACTTTGTAAAAGTTTCTTTTTTTTCATTTGGGACTCTAGTTTGAAAAAATTTTGTTAGCATTTTTTGGGTGGATATGAGAATGCAAAGGAAAGAAACATAACCTTTATAAATGAAGCAAAATGCTTTAGTGGAACTAGAGTCTTCTTTCTTTCAGGGTTCAGCATAGAGTCCTGTGTATATTAGATAAAATTGTTTTGAGTCAGAGATTCTGGCAATTTGTCCTGAAGTTTGGGACGCTGGAGTTATCCTTGCCTTCTTACTGTCCCTCATTCTATATGCCAAATCAGTCAGCTAGTTTTGCTCATTTTAATCTCCACAACATTTCCCGAGTCCAGCCCCTTCTCTCCACTCACACAGACATCTCCCTAGTCGATTATCTTGTCTAGATGAGTGCTATAGGCTCCTAATTAGCCTCCCACTCCAGTCTGTCCCTTCTCCAGTCCATCCTCCACACTAGTGGTGTCAAATATGAATAGAAGCACCTCCACAGGGCACACATTGACTTAGAAAACTTCAAGTTAACATTATCTATGTTGTATTGTATTTTTATTTATTTTGTTAAACATTTTCTAATTATGTTTTATTCTAGTTTGGACAGTTCAAGTCTGATAATTTTGTTCTATACAATTTTACAAGTGATATCCAAAAAGAGGTCTGACAGACTCCAAAGGCTCCCTATAACCTTTAGGGTTAAATACGAAATCCCTTGTTTGACAGGCTCCAACCTGAAAATCTTGCCTTATTCCCCTTTATGTAACCTCTTCAGCACAGCTACCTTGGTCTTCTTACTGTTCCTCATGCTTCTCTTTGTGTCTTTGGACAGGTTGTTCCCTCTACCTAAAATACACTTCTTTTTTACCTCTCCTTAGAATGCCTAGCTTCCTTCAAAGTTCCGCTCAAATGTCATCACATGAGGCCTTCTCTGACTATCCTCCCCACCACTATCCCCAGCTATTATTGTCTCCCCCTCAAAATTAACTTATATTTATTTTGTATATATTTATATCTGTACTTGTCTCCTCTTATCCAATGTAAATTCCTTAAGGGCAGGCAGGGAATGTTTCATTTTTCATCAACAGCACCTAGTATAGTTCCTGGCACATAGTAGGTCTCTAATAAGTGATTATTGATCGATTACTACATGTACTATTTGAGTATATAATATGGAACATAACTCACAGTTTCTCTCTCTGTAATATGTACATATGTGTTTGTATATGTATACATATATGTATATACATGTGTGTATGTTTGCCAAACACTCTCCATACAACTTAATGCAGTAGGTAGTGACAATATTAGGATGTTCATTTTATAGATAGGGAAAATGGGGTTCAAAGAAGCTGTGGCTTGCCTATGGTTATACAGTTACTAAGTCTGATAATCTGGTCTTCTGGTTCCATTGTCAGGACTTCTACTATACAACAACGCCTAAATAAAGGAATTTTTTTTAAATCCATAATTTTGTCAATGACAATACTGTTCCCTCCCCAAACAGACTCTGACACTTAATGGATTGCTGTGACCCGCCCCACCCCCCCAAAAAAGGCATTTCTTTGAAACCACTTTTCTGATGATGAGCATTTCTGAATTGAACCTGGCTGATCCTTGGACAGTAGACAAGTCATCCATTGCTGTCCCCTCCTTGAAGTCTTTCTTGCTTGGTAGGGCTTGCTAGCCAGAATTTGTCTTCCGCTGGCATAGCTTTCAAGACCCCATGATGACCGTCCTATCATGATGAGGCATTGAAGCAGGACTGCCATGGACGAATTAAAGTAGCACAAGCTTTATAGCCCCAAGAGTTCTTAGAGATCATTTAGTTTACTTCCCTTTATTTTACAGAGGAAGAAACTAAAGTGTCGAGTGGTTAAGTTATAGGCCACAATCATAAAACTAATATGAGGAAGTATGGGAATTCAAAATGCAGTACCCCTTTGACAAAACTTTTTTTTTTAAGTGCAGGGCATCTGTAATGTCTGCCAGACAAATGAGAATGGGACAAAGTTTAGGAGGAAATCATCTGTTCTTATGATGCATTGTCCCATTGAGATCATTTTCCTCATAATGATGGTTTCCAAATACGTTTTCTTGAAGAAGTACATCTTTTTTGAGATATTAAAAAGAGGGCAGGAAGAGTCGGAGGGTTGTATAGGGAGTGGGAGGTTGTTCCAGGCTTGTGTGCCAGTGTGGAAGGATTGTGGAGGTGGAAATAAGAAAAGGGGAACATATGGGGCCAGAATTAAGATGTGATTATACTAAAAGGGGAATGAGTAAATGAATAACAGGGTGTGAAGGGATCAAAGCAGAATGAAATGGAAAATTAAGGATAATATGCTTGACCTCTGGAAAGCTCTTATCTCACTTGGATGTGGTGCTGGAGAAGAAAAGTAGTGGAGATGTTATCAGTTTACTAATGGGATATCTTCTATTTGGTAGACTCCATTTTTGTACCATCAGAATAACATTCCAACAGCATAAAGTGTGAAAGTTGTTCGGTATATTGAAAAGAACACTAGAATTGGAGCCAGGAAAGACCTTGGACTTAGGTCTGGCACTGCCATTAATTCGTACCAAGGGCAGGTCATTAATTTTTTGGGTCTCAGGTTCCTAATCTATAAAAAATGGTGGAATAGTATGTCCTAACGCCCTTTCCAGCGGTTAGGTCTTTACTTATGTGAATACATACATATGTGTTTTACTGGATGTATGATTTTATTCTGAAGGAAATTCATGGTGAGGAACTTTTTTCCAACAAGCTAATCAATCAGCCCCTTCTCTGCAACTTATAGTCTTAGGAAGCTGCATAGAGCACTGAAAGGTTAATACCTTTCCCATAGTCACATAGCTAGTATTTTTGTGAGCGATCGGGTTTGAACAAATGTCTTCCTGACTCCAAGACCAGCTTTCTGTACACTATACCACACTGCCTCATTTTCTTCTAAACCATCAATGATTAGATGTTCATTGTTTCAAAAAGTATTTTGAGCAGGGTAGTTTATATGAGGAAATGCTTCAAATGCTCATGAGTTAAAAAACATTTCTGTCTTCAGTTAGTGAACTGGTATTTACTAAGCGCCAGGCACTGTGCTAAGCCGTGGGAATACAAAGAAAGACAAAAACCAGCTCTTACTTTCAGGAAGCTTATATTCTGATGAGGGGAGGGGTAGTTAAAATGAAAGAACAGATAAAGTAGTTTTTAAAAAAAGAATTTTTAAGAACTGAAATTATGCACCTCATATTATGTACTGAGGGTGCTTTACTTGTGGAGGAGAGGAGTGTCCATGAACTGGTTTAAAATAATTTTTTTTTTAATAATTGGTTTCCTTTGTAATCCAATGTATTTGGTTTTATTCATTTAAAAACTTTATCCTGAGAAGGGATCTCCACTGGACTGAGTCTGAAGGAACCCATGACAGACAGAAAGGTTAAGGATACCCGCTATGGGCAAATAGATACCCAACCTTTTCTAAGTCTTAGCCCTCAAAACAATTATCAGATAAAACTACTTATAAGATAAAATATGTCTACCAGACCAATTTAGTTGTGGGGATGGATTGCAAGATAATCTATTTCACCTGTCTAAAGATCAGTCAGAAATTGTGAATTGGAGGGGAAACATAACGTTAGAAATGTAATAAAGACTATGTTCACAGAAGAATATTCTTATAGGCTGAAAGATATTCTCTAGGATAAAAAATAATGAATTAAATTAAGAATAGTACAGAATTCAATTGAATAAATATTAAGTGCTTTGTATGTTCTGCTTACTATAGACAAAAAAAAATGACACATAGATAGAGGAGAGATAAATCTGAAAATAAGAAGTTAAGCATACATAGCTTCTCATAACCTCCAGTGGCTCCTCAGTCTCCAAAGACAAGCCCATAAACTTAACCTGTTTAGGTTACCTGTCCCTTCCAAGCCATTGAGATAGAGCTGTGCTTTTGGCTGAAGTTTAAAAACATAATATTTCTCAATTTTTAACAGCATCTTTTGTTTTTCTTATGGCTCATTACCAGAGACATGTTAACAAAGTGTACTTTATTCCAGATGGTAGACATCTGTTTCTTTTCTCTAGCAAATCAGGAAAGGACTTCCTTAGGACAACCTGAGCCCTTGTTAAAAGTTTGCATCATTAAGGCAAAGTGTGTTTTAGATATAGTCAAGAATCTTTGGAGATTAAATTGTCACAATTCAATTTATTCTTCTAGATGCTTAAAGTTGTCAAGTTTCAATTTTTGTCTAGATTTCTATAATGTGAAATCAAACAATTAGAGTTATCAGGACCAACAGTAGCCTGAGAACCCCTTAGGCTAATTTGAAGAAGGTTCCTCACTAAATCCAACAGCAAGTTTTGCTAAATTATAGCTTAAAGGAACTAATTAGATTTTTGTTTCTGGTGTGTGTGTGTGGAGGGGGGGTAATGGTGGGGTTTGTTCTATTTTTTCTTTCAGATTACCATGAGGAAAAAATATTATATAAGAGATTTCAAATCAGAACATCATATTTCACAGCATAGCAATTAATGCAATTAAGTGAGCACATGACAGAAAAGTAAAATTCATTAAAACTAATGCCATTTGTACAGATTAACTGCATGGGCAAATGAGGGAAGAGAGTATTTCTTTTCAATGTTTTTCATGAAACATTAGCAAATTCTGAGGAGGCTGGGACTCTTCTACATATATCACTTGAGGAAGGAAAGGTAGGAAGGAAAAGAATGAAGCTGTCTCAGACTGGTCATTTATTAGATGTATTAGCTGGCACAAGTCTTTTCATCTCTGAAATGGGGATAATGCTTACACTATTTCCCTCAAAAGGTTGCTATGAGGATAAGTGAGGTAAAGCATTTACATACTTTTTGGTATGTATTTTATATTTATAAGGCATTATATTAATGCTTAAATAACCATAGCACATTAATAAAGGTACTATATTTTGTTGTTTTTTTTTCAAGAAGAAATATCTTTTGGAGGAGGAAAATAGTATCCTTAGTGTGTTTGATATTAACAACCAGGAAAGGGAGAAAAATTAAAGAGGAGGTGTCCTAGAAGTCTTAGTGCAGTTTTAAACTATTAAAGCTTAAGACCTCCTGCTCCCAGGCCTTCTCCTGGACAAGCAGGACACCTTGGCCTTTGGTTAGGCTCCTATGTCTCCTCCTGTTCTTGCCTTTTCTGAGGAGGTGATCCTTGAGACTTACAAGATACAACATGTCCATCTCCCATGAATCTAAACCTCAAAGGAGAACTTTGACTTGTCTAAGCTCATTCTGCCTACAAAGACTTTCCAACTACTGATACTCAGCTTGGACTCACTCCTTAATGTTTAGCGCTATACTCACTCCATACCAGAAATCCCAAATCCCTAGCTGCTGATATACAATCTCCATTTTCCTATTCTTCTCTCGGGCCCTCCTCTCTAAGGTCCCATCCACCTCAACCCTCTTCTTCTTCCCAATGTTCCACTTTAGCTCTGCTCTTTCCTTCCACTGTACCGTTTGAAATTCCTGTCCCAAAAGTAAGAAACCTTCTTTCATCTTAAATATCTTTCTTTCTCATTCTTCCCATCTTTTGGACTTCACTGAAAGACACTCCCCTTGTGACACTGCTTCTGTCACCACCTTTTCCAGTACTGTCTACATTTTCTTTCATGCCTCTAAACTCACTAGTCCTGTGGAAAGCATTAGACTTACTCATCAGTTGCTACCTCCAGATCTTCTTTTGACCAATTCACTAAGCAACATCGTCTTAGAAATTAATGTTATCCAAATTTGTCTTCCTATCCAGATTGGGTGGTTGTTACCTATAGACTCCCCCTTCCAAGCCCCCAGGATGTGTTCTCCTTCCTTCTTCATTACCTAGTTCATTACCTAGCTCACAGTCTTTCTCTCCTCCCCATCTCTTCCTGCATACTAAAGGACTTCAACATATTGACACACCCTTAAATACTCTAACTTCCCAGTTCCTTGGTCTACTCAATTCCAGTGACTTCCTCTTCCACTTTTCCTCAGCTTCACACAGATAGTCAAATCCTTGCTCCTGATGTCAACTGCAAATGTTCCATATTCATGAACCCCAAAATTCCTTTTTCTGATCATAGTTTTTTAACATTCCATTTCTCCCTAAATTTTGTGACTCCCAATCCTATTCATTTTCACTGTGTCCTCCATTCCCTCCACACCTTAGTTCTTTTTTCTTCTACTTCCTTTTCCCATCCCAACTCCAAACTATTTTCCACCCTTGCACCTTTGTCCAATAACAGATCACACTTTTGCAAGCCCAGACCCACCATTCACTTCCACTCCTATTCAAATGCTGCTGAACAGAGCTAGAGGAAATCATGTAACTGTTCTTATTGGTGCCATCACAAGTTTCTGTTATTTATTATCAATTGGATCCACACAGAAGCAAGACAATCATTCTATTCCTCCTGAATGGATTTGCTAACCCACTCTCCATACCTGCTCTTTTAAGCCTTCCATGACCTCCTCTACCCCATTCTCTGAGTTTAGGATTTTGTCTCATATTCATTGAAAAGAAATTGAGATTATCCACATCACTCAGACATCTCCCTTCATTCTTTTCTCCTTTATGTTAGTCTCAGATGAAGAAATGGCCCTTCTCTCTGCCAAGACCAGCCCTTCTATATGTGCCCTTGATTCCTTTCTCTCCTGATGCATCCTGCAGATTGCCCCTAGTATTATCTCCACTCTCTCTTTTATTTTCCATTTCTGCTTTCCATTACTGGCTCTTTCTCTGATGCCTACAAATATGTCCTTGTCATCCCTTATCCCTGTAGGCATCAAGGCACTAGGAGGCATAGTAGATAGAGCCCTGAGTCTAGAGTTAGGAAGATGTAAATTCAAAACTGGCCTCAGACACTTGATAGATGTGCATCTCTGGGCAAGCTATTTAATCTTTCCATGCCTCAGTTTCTTCAACTATAAAATGGGGATAATAACAGCACCTACTTTGCAGGGTTGTTGGGGGGATCAAGTAAGATAGAGTCTGGAAAGTGCTTAGCACAGTACCTGGCTCATAGCAGTGCCATATAAATGCATATTCTCTTCCCCTTTCCCCCTTTAAAAAACATGCTTGATCTGACCATCCTTGCTAGCTACTGTCCTATATTTCTCTTCCCCTTCATGGCTAAACAATTTAAGATAGCAGCTTCGACTTGCCCCTCTTCTAAACCTGTAAAAGTTAATGGCCTTTTAAAATGATGATTCTCATAGACTTGTCATGTAGCATTTGACACTGTCAATAATCCGCTCTCTTCCTTTGGATACTCTCTTCACTGTAGGATGTTTGACACTGTTGTCCACTGGTTCTCTTATTAGTCCTTCCACTCCTCAGTCTTCTTTTTGGCTGCTTTATCTATGTCTAACCTGGGGTATCTCCAAAGTCCCTGAGCTGGGTTCCCTGTTCTTTTCACTTTATACTCTCTTAGTTAGTAATATTATCAGATCCCATGAGTTCAGTTACCATCTCTATGAAGATGGTTCCCAGATCACTATCTAACCCTAGCCTGTCTGCTGAACTACAGTCATAAATCTCCAAGTGTCTCTTGGACTTTTCAGACTGGATGTCCTGTAGGTGTCTCAAACTCAATATATCTAAAACAGAACTCATTATCTCTCCCACTCAACATGCCTTCCCCCCCCCCCCAGACTTTCCTATTTTCCATCAAGGGCATCTCCATCCTCCCAATCACCCAGACTTACAACCTCAGTATCATCTTCAACTTCTGAGTCTCCTTCATCCCATATATTGAATCCATGGCTGAATCTTATCAGTTTCTCCCTTCAGATCCTCCCCCTTTCTCTCTGCTCATATAGCCACAACTCTATTCAGGTCTTTATTTCTTCTTGCCTGAGCTACTGTTTAGTGAATGAATAATGAAATCTGACTAGAAGGGATAAATAAGTTATGAGAGTATCTAACTGTGGGCAAGAGCATAGAGAGAAAAAAAGAGAGCCAAAACCCAACACCTACTTTGAGAATCAAGAGGAGGAGGAGTCTGAGTGAAAATTTTGTTGGATAATTTTACGTCTTTAATGAAAAGTGAGGAGAAAATGTTTGGAAGTAGGGGAATGGACAAATACAAGTAGTGTCAAATGTGACAAAGAAGTCAAAGAGGGTGAAGACTGAATGTAAGGCCACTTAATTTGGTGATTTTGAAGTCAACAGTGACCTCTGAGAGCAATTAGGCAAAGTGATAAGGATAAAAACCAAATTGAAAGGGGAAAGGAAGAAGGAAAGAACAGAATAAATGGTAAGAAAAATGGTATCAGGTATAGACATTTTAAAAACATAAATTTCATTCTTTTCAATTATCAAATATTTATTATTCTCTCCCACCTTTCCCCTACCTGAAAAAAAAAAAAAGAAAAAGAAAACCCTTATAACAAAAGCATAGTCAAGGAAAACAAATTCCCTTTATTGGCCATGTTCAAAAATGTACTTTTCATGTTGCATATTAGTCTATCACTTTGTAGTCCTCTGGAACCATGGTTGGTCATTGCATTGATTAGAGTTGTGGATAGCAAAACTTTCCTGCAAAAAAAGAAGAAAAGAATATGGTTGTAGATAGAGGGGATAGAAGGGTCGGCAGAATACTTTTTAGGATTGTGAAAATGTATACTTGTTTATAGCAGATGGGAAGGGGCCAGTGGAGAAGATACTACTGAAGATCGTAGGATTTAAATTTGGAAGGGATCTTGGATGAATGGAATAAAAGAAATGACTGCTAAAGCAAAGACGTGGAAGAGAAAAAGAGAATAGAATCAAAGGCACAGGTGGAAGGATTAGCCCTAGTGATGTATAGGGATACTTCTTTGAGACAGCTAGGAAGGAAGAGAGGATAGGTGGATAATACTACATGAAGGGGAAGTAAAAAGCTGAGAGAGCTCCCTCTTAATGGATATCATTTCCTCTGCATTAGAATTCTGTTTCACTTTGAAGCTCCTAGATAAATCTGTCTGACCCACCAGTATTAAAATGCATGACTTTTAAAGTTGTTTCACCACCGTGTCCCAAGTCCCCTTGAGGCTTAACTGTGTTGCCCCCTGTGGTTTTTCCTTCTTTACACCAATTGCTTTAGTTAATGATTCTGGATTTGGAACGTGAGGCAAATATTTCCCAAGCATTTAAGATGCAGAACATCTTAAAATACTTCTGTTCTGGACCTTGTTGTAGCAAGTTATTGAACTGTGTGATGTAGAAGAGATTAAAGCATAGTCTAAGAATTTAGAATTAGTTTGGCTGTTGCTGTGGTTAGTCGTGGTGGCTCACTAGTGTCCGAGTTTATATATTTTCCTCTTTGATTCCCATCACAATCAACTTTTTGGTGTAGAATTCTGCTGTCCACTGACCCCATGCCTACTGATGTAGATGGTTCCATCATTTTCTTCCTTATCACTGCCTTTCATAGTTCAAGATAAAAGATCCCATCAATTCATAAAAAATTCTACAGCTCTGCTGAAAAATCTATGTCTGACTTTGATTAATTTCATCCATTCCCAAGCATATGCTTTTGAAGACATAGATCTATGATATGTTAGCACTTTCAACTTTTAAAATAGCATATTTAATACATGTAGTCTATCAGAGGCCCAATACTTATCAAAGGTATTGATGATGGGAAGGAGGGAAGGAGAAAGGAACAAGCACTTATTAAGTGCCTACTGTGTTCCAGGCTCTGTGCTTAGCACTTTACTAATATTTCATTTGATACTCACAAGAGTTTTGCGAGGTAGATGCCATTATTATCCCCGTTTTACAGATGGGGAGACTGAGATGGACGGTAGTTAAGTGATTTGTCTAGAGAAACAGCTATTTAGGAACTGTCTGAAGCTGAATTTGAGTTCAGGTGGTCCTGACTTGAGGACCAGTGCTGTATCTACTGTTCCACCTACCTGCTGAAAGAAAGAAGAAACAAAGGAAGGAGGAAGGGAGAATAACTTGGATAATATGCATTGGCATGGCAATAACAAATCATTTCACATTTTATATGTGGGCCCAGTTATTACTTTTAACTTATGGTATGGTCTTACTTACTGGTTTTTACTTAAGATATGGTCTACAGATGAAATTATTGGGTTATGAGATAATAATAATAACGATGAATCATACTTGTATAAATTTTTAAACAAATTTTGTACAAATAATTTTATACAAAATTAAGAAATTCCTTCAACAAGTGCAGACTAGCAAATATCCTGAACCTTAGGGTCTTAAAGAGTTTTCTGGGAGCAGTGAGAGGTTTAGTGAATTGCTCAGAGTTGTGTAGCCAATATTTGTCAGAGAGGGGACTTGAGCCCTGACCTTCCTGAGCTTGCTGCCCATGACACTATGATGCCTCTAATTATTTACCTTTTACAAATGGTTTTCCTTACTCAACTCTATAAAGTAAGGCATGAAAATATTATCAACACCTCTGTTTTATAGATGCATAAACTAAGATTAAGCAATTTGTCCAAGGTGACTACCCTTTGTTCTTCCACACTTTCTTGTAAACCTTACTAGTTTCAAGAAAGCAAACATTCTGGCCATGAAGACTTTAAACTCCAGGAAGGAATCTTGAGTTTTAAGTCATGGTTTTCCACATGGCTTTTCCCTACTATTGTTGATTCTGTAGCTAGTAAATAATCTATAGTGAAATCCAGCCTTTCTATACTTTGTTCAAGGATATTGTTTCAGGTATATGAACCAAAAGCAAGAAATTGCACGTGGTCTTAAAATTTTACTTATGAGTCCAAGACATTGCTACTGACAAAATGAAAATGTTCTCTAGCAACCACTACTTTGACTAATGATTGCTTCCTTCAATGAGGACTTGGCACAAGGTTAAAGAAAAAGAATTAAGTACAAGAATGATTTATCATTTCACTAGGGCAGTGGTTCTCAACCTTCCTAATGCCACGACCCTTTAATACTCGTATATGGGCGTATCTGCATGTGGGCGGACCCACCTGGAGATGTATACAGGAGTATTGTTTCCGTTCCTAAGACCATCAGAAATATGTTTTCTGATGGTCTTAGGCAACCCCTGTCACGCCTGTGAAAGGGTCGTTTGACCCCCAAAGGGGTCGTGACCCACAGGTTGAGAACCGCTGCACTAGGGGCAGAAAAGATTGTTGTTCTCAAAGCACAGATTCTTGACTTACCGTCAGACTGTAGACTGTCCAAGCACCAGACTAGCCAAATTCAGAGAGGTTCATCATCACTATAGGGCTGTAGAGTGATGAAGGAAAAGAAAGGGAATAAGGCTTTTTATTGCAACTGCTATGTGCTAAGTGCTTTTACAAATACTAAATCATTTGATCTTCACAACAACCCTTCAAGGTAGATGCTGCCATTCTACAGTTGAAAAAATGGAGAGAAAGAGAGTTAAATAAATGACTTATCCAGGGTCACATAGCTAGTAATTTGTCTGAAGCCTGATTTGAACTGGGGACTTCCTCACTTCAGGTCCATAACTCTATCCACTGTATCACCTCACTGCTTCTAAAATTTTTCCACCATAGCAATTTTCAAAGACCATCTGTTGAATCTCAGAGGAATTTTAATTTATGCCGGCAGTTGTAGTGCCCACACAATGATTGAATGATAGATTCTTTAAGTATTTAGAAGTATATCCCCTAAGGAAAGTAGCAATCACTAGTTCAAAACAGCCTGCTGGGTTGCCAATGGTGTAGTTTGCTGGTCATTACCTAACTTTAGTCAAGCGCTGGTTCTCTATTCACTAAGAGCCACATTGACTTCTTCCAGTAAGATAAGAAGGTCAAAAGAGGGTCTTCACTGATAGGATATCATAGCCATGTTATTTCTCAAATCCTATTTTTATAAAAAATAGAGGGAATGGTAGAATAAATATTCTAGCAGCAAGGGTTCTTTTCCTGGCCTTCTGGTTTATCCTGAAATTCCCCACTTGAGCTACTATTTTTTAAAGTTGTCTTTGGTTCTTAAAAGATGGGGGCAGCTAGGTGGTGCAGTGAATAGAGTCAGGAGGACCTGAGTTCAAATTTGGCCTCAGACACTTGACACACTAGCCATGTGACCCTGGGCAAGTCACTTAAACCTCAATTGCCCTCCAAAAAGCAAAAAAATTAAAAATAAAATAAATAAATAAAAGATGGTAAAAAAGTAAAATAGTATCATTTGGCATCCGATTAAGGGGAGTATGCACATTAATGAAGCTACAGATTCTGCCCTTAGATTGTGACAACCCCATTTCAGGCTGAAATCAGAAATATTGATTTAGGAGAATCCTTTATAGGAACATGGTGTGCCCACTCCTTAAAAAGAAAAGGATATTCTTTCTTTTTCGTGCCAAGGCCAGCCAAGTTGACTAACATTTAGTTAATCCAAGCATGAGATAGGGAGAAAATATGGGGGAAAAATTATTTCCTCTCCTTGTCTCTCCTGCCTGCCTGTGCCACTCCTTCGTCTAACTCATTTAGTTCTCAGATGCCTCATAGAGAAGACGCTCCTCTACCTCCTTTTTATGATTTAAATTGTTAAATGTAGCTTGCTAATGTAGGCTATTATGATGATGACAATTATAGAATCACAGAATGTGAGAGCTGGAAAGGAACTCAGAAGTCATCTTGTCCAACCTGTTTATCTTAAAGAGGAAGAAACTCAGGTTAAATGACTTCCAATGACTAATGGCAAAAAGATGAAAACATATTTCTCTTGACTCCTAGTCTAACCTTCACTGCACCATAATATGTTGCCTGAAAGAGTCTGGTCCTGTTCATATAGCAAGTCCTATATATACCAGCATGCTTTTTACTGGCATGGAATTTTCTAACACACACACACACACACACACACACACACACACACTCTTATACTTGCACAGTATATATTTAAATATTTTTTTATACATGGAACATCTTAAAACTCCATCCTGATAATGCAGAACAGAAGGTGAGTTAAGAAGATATAGTAGAAATATATTCAAACAGACTTTAATCAGATTTACAGATTTCTCGCTTTCTATGGTTAGCTTATTGCATAGAAGCCTCCCTTGTTAGTTTTTTCCCCTGGCTTTCTTTAAAAAAAAAAAAAAGTTTTAAGCTCCATCCATTATGAAGACTCAGCTTTCTCAGGGTTAATGAGGGATGTTAAACTACTCTTCAATTATATATTTATTCTGCATTCAGGGTTGCCCTGCAACTGAGCCACAGCCCTGGCTAAAAGAATACGCTAATATTCTCCACGCAGTTGACCATGCAGATGTAGTGGTTTCCTTTGGGCTTTGTCTCTCTGATTTTAAAGGCTTATGCAGACAGAAACAAGTGCAAACCTGTTGTCGCATGAGGGGTGCCATTTGAAAGGATATCAACTAGAAAAGCAGCAGGCATCTCTTTGTAATTTGCCATGCAAAAAATTAAAAAAAAACCAACACAACACTTCTACTCTCTGGCAAAATCCAGATAGAAGAAGAGGGGGAGGAGGAGGAGGAGGAATGTGAAAATAGGGACTGAGGAAAAAATACCCAAAATGAAATTTAATTCCCACCCTTCCTTCAAGGTTCACTTCAAATGCTACTTCCTCCAAGAGGTCCTCCCTGCCAACTCTTATTCCCTTCTCTGAGGAGAATGTGTAACTTCTTTATATGGTTGGCTTCAATTACAGTAAGAATGACAGTGTGATTGTGGGTCACAGAACCCCATTCTCAATATATGCTCTTTCAAGCCTTCTATGACCTTCCCTACTCCTATTCTCTCTGCTTAGGACTTTGCCTTATATTCATTGAAAAAAAATTGGGACTATTCACATCACTCGGAAATCTCCCTTCATTCTTTTCTCCTGTATGCTAGTCTCAGATGAAGAAAGGAAGGGTGGAAAATAAAAAAGAAAGCCAGTCTGACCACATTCACTAGTTATGTGTCCTGGACAAGTCATATAGCCCTGTTGGCCTTAGTTTCGTCATCTGTAAAATGAGCCAAAAAAGGAAATGACAAACTGGTATCTTTGCCAATAAAACCCCGAAGGGGGTCATGAAGAGTTGGACATGACTGAACAACAACAACAGATTTACCTGGCGTTGTACTAAACACTGGGGATATAAATGTGAAAATGAAAGATGGAGCTCCTCTAATGGAGGAAGACAATGTGCAAAAGGAAGCTGGAAAGGGCAGGGGAAGGCGGAAAGGAGGCACATGCCAGACAGGAGCTTGGTGGAGGAGTCAAAGTAGTTCAGAATGACTGTAGATAGAAAAGAAATGAGAAGATATCTGTCCTGTGCCCCCCTCTTTAAATGGAAGTTGAGGAGTTCCTGGCTCCACCTTCCAATCAGAGGGTACTGATGAGGAGCAAGTACCAAGGCTCCTACATCTTAAGTATAAGAGCTGAGTTTGTAACAGCTTCCTAAGTGAAGCAATGCCCTTCTGCCCATAAAAATGTTTACGTTGGTAAATGGTTGTCCTTTTGTCTGGCAATTCATCTCTTACCTCCTTTGACCTTTTGTAGGTTTAGTCTTTATGTTGAAACCTATGTTGAATCCCAGCTTCTTTCCTCCATCTTTAGTTGGATTCTAGAGGATAAATTCATCAAAATTAGTCTACTGATATGACATTGATGACATGAAGCAACTAAGTGATTCCAATTCATTGTTTAATGATTCAGATGTATGCTGCGCTTTCCATTTTACACACTCATTTCTCAACTCAACTCTGCAAAGTCATAATGCTTCTTCTCTTATGATGATCTATGGACCTCTTTTAGATTTGCTTAAAAGAATATTGTCACCTATCTGTTAAAAAACAAAACAAAACAACAACAAAACAATGAATAGTGAGTAGTTTGCTTTCTCTCCTGAGTTTTAAAATTACTAATAAAAAAAATCCTTTTACATTTTTTTCTTTTCTGATCTGTTCCTTTTCCCTTCAAATCAACAAATATTTATTTATCGCCTACTACATGCAAGTTATTTTGATGAATTTTTTTTAATTAATGAGGATTTAGCTTTCTCTTTTCCCACTTGGTAGGTGGGAAGAGGGAACCCTTGTAATAAATTGCATAGGCAAGCAAAAAATCCCATATTGACTGTGTCCAAAAATATGTCTCATTCTGTCCATTTAGTCTGTTACCTCTCTGTCAGGAAGTAGGTAGCATTCTTCATCATCAGTCCTACTGATCTCTGAATTGATCATAGTTCTTAAGTCTTTCAAAATTATTATTTTTCCCAATATTGTTATTATATACATTGTTATCTTGATTCTTCTTACTTTTCTTTGTTCATATAAATCTTCATGAATTTCTCATAAAGTGGTCCCTTTTTGTCATTTCTTAGGACACTCTGGTATTGCATTACATTAATATGCCATAATTTCTTCAACATGCAGATGTAGTGGTTACATCTTAACCAGGTGATGGATACCTCCTTAATTTTCAGTTTTTTGATATCACAATAAGAACTACTGTAAATGATTTTGAACATATAGGACCTTTCCTGCTTTCTTTGATTTTTGTCATATAGGCCCAATAGCGGTATCATTGGGTCAAAGGGTAGGCACAGTTGAATAGTTTTGGGGCTGTTGGGGTGGACCTGATGCTAATAGAGCCCATTAGTTCACATTCAGTCTTGTAACCAAATGAGGCACTCTTAGATACAGTTAAAAAAAGATGTTGACTTAGCTATAGTACAAGGCTTACCACATAGCAGGTGCTTACTCAATGTTCAACAAGCATATATATGTATATGCATATATAATGTATATGTATGTATATGTGTGTATGTGTGAATATGTATATGTGTGTGTGTGTGTAAGTGTATATACACACATACTTATTAACAAGGATTTATAGTAGCACTTAGCTTCAGTTTTGGCAGATACAACCTTTTTTTGGCAAATACAACCTTCTTTAAAAAATATGTCTGATCTGGAGGACAGGATCTCAGTGGTCTGGACTCCACAGAAATGGGACTTTCCATGCACTTAGGTGACCAGAAAGTTGGGGGGCAAGGTAGCCAAGAGCCAATCAGGTTCCAGAGACAGTTTTGTGTCCTTTTAGGGAAGACTAAGGGGGGGGGAGGTGTTAAGGGGCAAGGCAAGGAATAGGCTTAATCCACGTGGTGGGGAAATGCTGGTAAATACTAGTCCTATTACATGGACATAGGTCTAAATTGGTTTCCAGCCTTTCCCCCAAGATGGCACCGAAGGCAAAGAAGGAAGCTGTTGTCCCCCCAAGACAGAAGCCAAGTCCAAGGCCTTG
>CM053587.1:206012207-206067276 GCA_028646515.1 Pseudochirops corinnae
TGGCCTGATGGAGTGAAGAAGGTCTATGTCCGTCTTGCTCCAAACTATGATGCATTAGATGTTGCCAACAAAATTGGAATCGTCTAACTTACTGTGTCCAGCTGTGTCCCATTTCACCTACAATAAAAAGTTTTCCAGAAAAAAAAAATAAATTGGTTTCCAGAATACCTGGACCAATGCACAGCTCCATCAATAGTGCATTCATCTTTCTGTTTTCCTGTCAGCCCTCCAACATTTGTCATTTTTGTCTTTTGTCAACTTTTCGAATTTGATGGCTATGAGGTGGAACTTCAGTTGTTTTAACTGGAATTTCTCTAATTACTAGTGATTTGAAAATTTTTTCATATTGCTTTAGATAGGTTGGATATCTTCCCTTGAAAACTATTCATATGCTTTGACTATTTATCAATTGGAAAATGGCTCTTTTTCTTAAAATTTTGAATCAGTTCCCTATAAATAGTAAATAAGACCCTTATTCAAGAAACATCCTGCAAATATTTTTCCCCAGTTATATTTCCCTTCTAATTAAAGCTGCGTTGGGTTTGTTTATGCAAAAAAAAATTTAAATTTAATACAATCAAAATTACCTATTTTATCTTCTGTGATTCTCCCTATCCTTTGGTCATAAATGCTTCCCTTACCTATAGATGTGAAAGGTAATTTCTTTCCTTTGAAAAGCATTTTGCTAGATTTTGGAGATATAAAAATGAAAGATGGTACAATCCTTGCCCTCAATGAAATTTGCATGCTAGAGGGAAGATAAGATTGTATGCAAATGATAATCAAAGTGACTAGAAGTCAGAATAATATAAGAGATTCTTCTAAGGAAGAATCACTTTCATCTGGGGGTTACAGAGAGGAGGGAAGTATATCCAGGGAAGGTTTCATGGAGGATATGGCATGCACTTTGAAAGAAAAGAATTTTAATAAGCAATAATGTTGGAGGAGTTTCTTCTGGTCATGGAGACACCACGTCCAAATTTACAATGATAGAAGCAAAGATAAAATTGGGGGGAGGGTGTCAAAAAAGAGACCGGTTTGGCTAAAACATAAAGTGTATGAAATAACTCTGGAAAGATAGCTTGGTGCCAGATTGTGGAGAGCTTTGAATGCCAACCTAAAGATTATTATTTTCTTCAATAGGCAATGAGGAGCCACGCAAGGTTTTGTATTATGTGTACAATGAGATGAGATCTGTACATTAAGAAAATTACTCAGGCCGTTTTGGGAAGGATGACTTAGAAAAAGGATAAACTGAAGGAAAGAAGATCCCTTAGGTGCCTCTTACAATTTTCCAAGCAAGAAGTATCTACAACCTCAACTATGATGGTGACAATAGAATTAAAGAGGAGGGAGAAGATGAGAAGGAAATAATGAAGGTTGACTCAATGGCATTTGGAAACTGGATGAATAGAGGAAAGAGTTTGGGTGACAAGATGATGGTGCTAGCAAGAGAAATCAAAAAGCTGATAGGGCCAGATCTCAAGGGAAGAGGATGTTTTAGTCATGTTGAGTTTTAAAAATTATTACGATATACCCAGGCAGAAATATTCTATAGCCAATCTCTATTTTTCTGCTGTTGGGCTCTGAAACCAAACGTAAAATGTTTGCTGAGCCTTGTATGCTTTGTTGTAGCTTCTCCACTCCAAGAGTGGAGCATAACAAGTCCTTTTTTCCTAAAATATCTTTCCTACTTCCTTATTAATATTCTGCCTAGGACAAGGGTTCCTAACTTGGGATTTGGTTCCATTTGGAGATCATAAATGGTCTTCAGGGGATCTATGGGTAGAAAAAAGTTACATCTTTATTCAAATATAATTTGTTTCCTTTGTAATTATATATATTTTATACATTTAAAAACATTATTATGAGGAGTCCACAGGCTTCACCAGATTGCCAAAGAGGGTCCCTGACACAGACAAATAAGTCAATTCTTGACCTACAAATAGATCAGTTCAATCAGTTCTCTTAAGGCTTTTATTCCTAATAAAAAGTAGATCTCCTTGGAATATCTAGCACTTTAAGTTATCATAAATATCTTTTACAATTTTTATAATCAAAGACATTTAGACTTCGAAGAGACCTTGGAAATGATTTAGTTGAAACCTCTCATTTAATTTTTTTTTCCATTACCATATTTTGTTTCAACAAATCATCTAGAATTGATACATGCTCAGAACTGAATCCTGCATAATACCTAATCCTCCCCACCCCACCAAAAGTTAAACAAAATGACATGTGAGAATCATTGTGACTAAGTTCAACCATACCATTTAGTAGAACATAGGACAAGTACATACTTTATGAGTTAGTACTAATGTTGTGTATTATTTTTGGCTAGAATTTTGTTTCTTTTTTAGAAGTTGTCTCATTTTATAATAATCCATAAAATGTCTAGCTTTCTTTTGGGCTGGTTTTTTTTTTTTGGACTTTGCATCATTTCAATAGGCATTTTCATATATCCTTTAATTTGTTCTGTTTGTTATTGCTTAAAGCAGATAGGCTTATTATAAGGAGAACCAGGGGGGTGATGAATTTTTCAATGACCATTTACTAAGTCGTGATAAGTGTTACAATCGGTACTGGGGAGGTAGCACTTCATAGAATTTAAAATATAGATTTTTCAAGCATTAAAGTGATTTTTTAAGAAAAGGGAAACTGGTTGGACTAAGGACAGTATATAACCATAACTTTTGATGAAAACTCTACTTTTGAACCCTTGGCTATCCTAGTAATGTTATTTTTTAATATAGTGAATTAAAAATAGGGCATAATATAACATTTGTTATTCCCCAACCAAAATAATTTCCTATAGCTCTTTAATAAGAATATTGACTAATCTGAAGTTGGTTAATTCAAAACCAATGAGTTGTTATTATTTTTTTCCCTTTCTGGTCCCATGGAATTAGAATTAATCAAGTATTATGGTACTGTTAAATTATTTGTGTAGTGCTGGAGTCCAGAAGTCCCAGAACTTCATTTCTCTGCATTTTTCCAGCCTTCCCACATAGCCACCACTGACAACCATTTTTAAATGAGCAATTCTCGCCCACCCCCTTAAGCTGGGAGGCAAAGATTTAGCATCCTAAGAATTCTTAAATTGTACAACTTTTTGGCTGAAATGAAATGGCATCTGATATGAAAAATTGAAGCAAATACTACTTAAGCCAGACTGCATCAGTGCTCACTGGGATAAAAATGATGTTTTGCTAGCACAGCATAATTAAGAGTACTTTTAGATTTAGTTGGGGGTATAAGTAAGCTATTTTGAGAAAGGTTCTGACATAGTGACATTCTTCCTATATGATGTGAAGGACTAAAGGTTTGTCTCCATCACCACAAGTTTTCTGAGATATATATGCATATATACATATATACACACATATATTCATATATGTTTTATTGATGTCTCTTTTTTCATCACCATAATTTCGTCCAGTAGCCCTTGCCTTCCCAGAGAACCATCCCATATGAAAAATATATGATTTTAAGACCAAAAAAGAGGAAGAAATCAGCATAAGCAATTAATGCATTGAAAAAATCTGAATATATGTGCAGAGTACAACGTTTGAGAACCTTCTGCCTCTGCAAAGAAGCAGAGCACCATAGGTTGTTGAATAATAAGTGTTTATCCTTGATATAAGCAATATTTCTTCTTCCTTTTCCTTTTTCTTTCTTCTTCCTTCTTTCCCCCTTTCTCTATCATCTTATCCTTCCCTTTTCTTCCCCTTCCAGCCATGTCTCTCAGGTTTTGTTGAATGATTCCTTCTTTACTAATTAGCAAATGTGCATTGAGTTCCTAAGGTAGGTAAAGCACTATGCTTGTGGCCAAAAAGAAGACTTCTGAGAAGTGCATTTATTTCACTGAGGAAAGGGATTCTGTTAGGACAGAGGAGAAAGGAAATCTTTTTTCAGCCTCTTCTTGTCCTACTGTACCATGTATAATAATGTATGCATCCAAAGTATATAGTGATTTGGGGCAAATCTCATATAGCTAGTGTGGGCTTGTTTAAAATCTAATAGAGAGAATGTATTAGGAAAGAAAATAGTTTTGGAAAAATACGGACAAAGGGAAAATTTTTATATGAATTGGCAGCCAGCAGGTAGGAAATGCAGCCAGTTAAAATCCTTTTGTTTTACCCTTCTATTTTTAGCATTTTGTAAGTGCCTAACATTTCAGAAAATACACAGAGTACTTTATCATGGTTCCTAATAATGTTTATTAAAAAAGAAAAAGAAAAAACCTCCAGGGTGGGATAATTATGAGCACTGAGGCTTATTCAGATGTGGGTTTTAAAGGATAAATAAGTAATTCTCTATGCTATCAGTGTTCATTTTATACAAATAAAGCCTTCTTGTTATGGTGATTCATTTTTTTTTTTTTATCAGGGCCTTCTCCACTATCTTGGGATTGACTTTTTGGGGATATATTAGAGGATCATAGGATTTAGAGCTGGAAGGGACCTTTTAAAAGATAATGATAATAAAAATAATTATAGCAGCTGACATTTATGTAGTCCTTACTATGTGTCAGGCGCTGTCCTGAGGGCTTCACAATTACTGTCTCATTTGATCCTCACAGCAACCCTGGAACATAGGTGCTATTGTTATCTGCATTTTGGAGATGAAAGAACTTGGGCAAACAGAGGTTAAGTGACTTGGTCGAGATCACTCAGCTAATAAGTATGTGAGGCTGGGTTTGAACTCAGGTCTTCCTGACTGTGGACTGAGTGCTCTGTCTGCCATACCACCTAGCTACCATCAGTCTAACCACTTTATTACATAAGTGAGAACATTCAGACTCGGAGAAGTTCAGTGATTAAAGTCACACAGGTAGAAAGGACAAAAATGACATTCAAGTTGATAAGGACATTTGTCTCAATTTTTTTTATTCATTAAATGGAACTCATAATCTACGACAATAACAATCTATCTCTCTAGTTCATGGTATAAATCTATAAAATATCTGTCTGGATTCACGTTATTCTATGGTTTTCTAACACTTGTGAAAGCCATTGCATGCTTGGTATCATCACATATTTCAGTCCTCATGGTTTCCTTCTTTTGAAAGCTGCCATAAACCAGTGATTACATGCTTAATGGGATTTTGATGACTGCCTGCCTGCCTGCCTGCCTGCCTGCTTGGGGATGAGCAGGATTTTTACACACCTTTTCATTGCTGAACCCTTTCTGAAGCATATTTAATAAAATACAGACTAGTTATCCATGGACTTTCACAATGGCAGACCCTCCAACATGCCATTGCAGCCTTATCTCATGCCATTCTCCTTCCAATACTGTAGCTCCAGGAAACTAGACTAATTGTTGCTTCTCAGTTTCCTCTTCCCTTCTCTTGACTCCCTGCTTTTTTAGATATCATCTCAACTCAACAAGATTTTATTAATTATTCACATGTATAATTCATATCATATTGTTTGCATTTTTGAAGGGTGAGGGAGGGGCTAGAGGGAGAGAATTTCAAAATTTTTAAAAATGGGTAGTAAAATTAATATATAATAGCTTAGGTGGAAAAGGGGGGGGAAGAATTTATTAACTGCCTACTATGTGAAAGGAGGGGCAACTAGGTGGTACAGTGGATAGAGCACTGGGCTTGGAATGAGGCAGACTTGTCTTCCTGAGTGCAAATTCAGCTTCAGATACTTACTAACTGGGTGACCCTGGGCAAGTCATTTAACCCTGTTTGCCACAGTTCCTCATCTGAAAAATAAGCTGGAGAATGAAATGACAAACCATTCCAGTATCTTTGCCAAGAATACTTCAGATGGGGTCAAAAAAGAGACAGACATGAATGAAATGATTGTTGGACAACAACAAAAAGGTGGAAAAAATATAGTAGGTGTGGGAGACAGAAATATAAGACAGAAAAAGTCTATACACCTGAAGAACTTATATTTTTCCATGGACCCCTGTCTTATTTCCAGTCGTTGAAAGCCTTAGCTATTATGAAGACCCATGAAGCCTTCTTTGATTCTCACCAACTAAATGTGATTCTTCCCCTTTAGCTCACTTATGCATTTAAACACATATTAAGCACCTACTGTATGACTAGCACTTAACACAGTGCCCAGCAAATAGTAGACCCTCGATAAATGTTTATTACCTGATTGACTGTCTGACACCATGCTAAGCACTGGGGATACAATGGAAGGTCAAGGACAGTCTGTACTCTTACGGGGTTCACACGGGGGACAACATACAAACAACTAGATGCAAACAAGATACATGTAAAATAAATTGGAAGCCATCAACAGAGGGAAGGCACTAGCTTTAAGGGACATTGGGAGAGGCTTCTTGAAGAAAGTGGAATTTTAGCTGGGATTTGAAAGAAGCCAGGACGTTGAGATGAGGAAGGAGAGAATTCCAGATATAGGAGAGATCCAGTGAAAATGAACAGTTGGGAGATGGAGCGACGTGCTCTTGGAACAGCAAGGAGGCTAGTTAGTGTCGCTGGATTACAGAATATGTGGGTGTGAATAACATGTAACAAGATGGGAAAGGTGTGGAGGTGGAGGAAGTTTTAGAGGGCTTTGAATACAAAACAGAGAATTTTATATTTGATCCATTCTAACTTGAATTATAGTTATTTCTATATCTTTCCTTCCCTACTGCAATATGGCTTCTACTACGAAGGACTCTGGGGTTTTTGTTGTTTTTTAAATTTTATTATTTCCAGGGCCTGTCACAGTGGTGCTTAATAAATGTTTACTGGATAAAAATTATTTATTTGAATAATGAAAAGTACAAAAAGGTATTCAGGATATTACACTGCTGGCAGGAAGCTTCATTTCTTCTTAAATCTGAAAGTCGCCTACAGTATGCCAGTACACAAATTAAAGTCTATGAGAAGAAGTCTCATTAGGGATTCCTAATTATGCTTTAGAATATAGAATGTACTTTCAAACTTATTCTGTGCCTCACTGGAGGTTTCAGTTGTGAAGCAATTAAATGAGACATTTACATCTATGAGATGTAGTTAGATATCTTTATGAATGTGATGTGGGAAATCAGTATGGTAGGTATATAATGTACTACCACACACCTGCCAGGAAATTTTTCTATACCAAGAGCTCAGAAAAGAACATTCCAAAAGAAATGCTAGGTTGGACAGTTTAAAAGCAATTTCTCTCAAGGCAGGTCATATCCAATGAATTATTTATACTTGAACCATCTCTGTACAGTAACACCTTATTTGGAGGTTAAATTTCTACCAACCTTAAACACAGCTCAGGAATTGTTTTTAAGTCTTTGATAGTAGAGCAGCAACTACTGCGAATTTGGAAAAAAGAAACGAACTGAAAATCATGATATGTTGTCAACCACCCCATTCCTGATACATTGTCCCTCTGTAACTTTTGTAATACCTCTGTCTTCCGGTTCTCTTCCTGTCTCTCTTCTCTATCACTTTTCCTGGTTCCTTTGCCTTTGCATTATCTCTAAGTATGAGTATCCTCCAAGGTTCTTGCATTATTTTTCTTTTTCCTGTAAATTTTTTTAATGTGATGATGTCATCTATTCCCATAACTTCAGTAAGGTAATATGAGGTAGTGATAAAAGCACTGGTTTTAGAATCAAGAAATAATAGCTGAGATTTTTATAAGTATTCTTGTGATGCCTCCACTTGGTACTATATTTCATCTTGGGTTCTTGAAGGTTATATCTGAGCTAAGCTCTGGCAAGGTCTACCACGGTGGGAAGTTGGTTAGCGCAATACTGACAACAGACCGAGTCTTCTGAGCACTAGCCTGGCTAGTAGAGCTAAGTTTATCAGTAGACTAGCCACTTGTTGATAAATTCTTTTGACCATAGCAACACAGGAAACACAGGGAAATGCAAAATTGCCCTCAGTCCTATGTGATCCTCTTCTATTTCTGCAGTTAGTAGTGTGGCAGAGTGATGGAAAAAGGGAGGAGAGAATGTTAAGAATCACATAGTTTTTAGATTATCTATAAACTTTAATTTGGCTACTAGTATGCTTAATGGGAGATCCTTGCCTAATGCTCAGTGAGTGGACATGCTAATAAAATGAAATCATATCCCTCTTAACATTCTCACTATACATCAAACTATAATAAAGAAGTTATAACTAAATGAAAAGATGTTTCACATTCTCAGTCCTCGGAGAAAACAAGAAAGGAATTGGAGTTGATTTTATTGTGTCCAAAGGCAATAAAAAGTATCATTTGCATGGGACGTTTGCTCATCTCATATTGCAATGCTCATGATAAGCATCTGCAAAAAGATGATAATGAAAATTGTTGTATCTTATTAGCTAACATATTAAAGGATCAAGAGGTTGATAAATTCTACAAAGAAATTCAATAAGACGCTTGAAATTAAATCAACATGTACTTTGATTCTCAGTGATTTTAATGGAAAATTGGGGATCTACGAGGCTGGTAAGAAATATATTGGAAGCTTACGAGTCTATGAGAAGAATAAGAGTAAATAGGAATAAGAAAAGGAATAGGAATAAGAAATGAAAAAAGCCTCATGCCTAAGTGTCAAGAATACTTTGAGGGAAAAAAATATAACATTTATATAATGATTTAAGGTTTGCAAAACACTTTACATGTATTAACTCATTTGGTCCTCATAACAACCGTAATAAAGAAGATACTCCTTTTTACAGATTAGGAAGTTGAGACTGAAATAGGTTAAATGATTTGTCCATGATCATACAGCTAGTCTTCCTGATTCCAAATTCAGTAGTGTGTCCACTATGCTATACTCTTCCTGGCCCCAATCAGTTGTACTGACCATGATGAACATTGAACAACATCACACACAAAAAAGAGTGTAATTTGGATTTAGCAGATAGAAAACAGTTATGATGTGGGAATCATTCCTGAATCAGTGTTCTGTATACAGTCATACAATGGGGGTGGGGAGTGTCACACACATACATATTTATATATATATATATATACATATATATTCACAATGGTATACAATGGTTAAAGAAAAGATTAGTACAAAATACAAAGTGAGAAGAAAATGAAACGATATGGTTTTCTGTTGAAGGACCTCAACCTTAACCTATTTAAGTAAGTTGATTTTTTAAAATGGATAATGGATGGAAGAAAGGACATAGACACAGATTATAATAATTTCGTACAGAAATATAATTGATTTAAATCAATTGTGGAAACCAAAAGAGGCTTAGTCAGCCAACACTTAACTGAGTTGCCAAGTAGAGAGACAGAGAATCCAAAGACAATAAAATTTTAACAAATAAGCTTGTTTAATCTTCTCCATAAGATTTTTTCTTTTATTTTTTTACATTAATACATACTTATGGAATGAAATAAGCATTTCCATAAGATAGTACAATAAAAAGATAACTGTACATAAAACTGCAAATCTGCTAAGCATAACTTACTATTCCTTTCAAATATACAACAAAATTATCATATAAATTTCTTTTTTTTCTACCTTTACCCCTACCCCACCCTATAGATGGCTACCATTAGACACAAATCAGTGTGTGTGTGTGTGTGTGTGTGTGTGTGTGTGTGTGTGTGTGTGTGTAAAATTATTCTATATATAGTTCTATTTATCAGTTCTTTTTCTGGATGCAGACAGTGTCTTCATATGTCCTTTATAGTAAATTAGGTTTTTATAATAGTCAAAATTACTTACTCACTCAAAGTCATTCTTAAAGTAATATTGCTGTTACTATTTATCATGTTCTCTTGGTTCTGCTCATTTTGCTCTTCATTATTTCATTCAGGTCTTTCCATGTTTTTCTAAGATCACTGAGTTCATCATTTCTTATTGCACAGTAGTATTCCATCACTATCATATATCACAACTTTTCAGCCATTCCACAATTGATGGGCATCCCTGAAATTTCCAGTTCTTTGTGACTACAAAGAGTGCTGCTATAAACATTTTAGTACATATAGATACTTTTCCTTTTTCCCTAATCATCTTTGGAAATTGACCTTGTAGGTGGTATTGCTGGGTCAAAGGGTACAGGTAATTTAATAATTCTTTGGGCATAATTCTAGATTTCTCTCCAGAATGGTTGGATCAGTTCACAATTCCACCAACAATGAACTAGTGTCCCAATTTTTCCACATCCTCTTCAATATTTGTCACTTTCCCCTTCAGTCATTTTAGGCAATCTGGTAGGCAAGATTTTACAGTCAACTGTAGTGGGGTTTGAACAGCCATGGAGCAGGTATGAGAATGGATCTGAAGGGGCCATGGCATGTAGCATGAGTAGAGCTCTTCCAGCAACTTCAGGGAACATAAGTGGCACATTGTTGAATGGATTGGCATTTTTGGATGACACAGCAAACCATGGATTGTCCCTTAGCATTAGCACTCTTTAATTCTCTACTCTCTACCATAGCATCAGTATTATAGACATGCATCAGTTTGTAAAGGAGAAAGCTTCCCCACTACTTTTTTTCTTTAGAGTGAGTTGCAGGTAAAACTATCTCTCTAAGATTACCTCTGATACCTTCCCCTAATCTAAACAATGTGGCAGTTATGAGCATATGATAGAATATATGTCTTTCCTAGATTACCCCAAGCCTAAGCCTTGGGTACTGGCTGCATTTTCTGCTTTGTGTTCATTTTTCTAAGCATAGGTGACTGAACAGTGATTGGGAGATGGATGTTTTGGAAGCAGCATTGAGAGTTCAAGAAGCTGGGAGCTTCTGGTTCTACTGTTACCATCACGCTTTGAAGGCTCTTCCAGCAAATTGTTATTGTTCAGTCATTTCACTCATGTCTGACTCTTTGTGACCCCATTTGGGACTTCCTTGGCAAAGATACTTCAGTGATTTACCATTTCTTTCTCCAGCTCATTTTGTAGATGAGGAAACAGGCTGAGTGAGTGAAGTGACTTGCCTAGAGTCACACAGCTAGTAAGTTTCTAAGGTCAGATTTGAACTCAAGTCTTCCTGACTCCAGGTCTGGCACACTCTATCCACTGTGCCACCTAGCTGCCCTTCCAGCAAATACTATAACACTTCTTAGAAAAGTTTTCCACTAGCAAGAAGACTTAATGAACCTAAGCTGTGGCCTGGTTGACTAAAAGACATAAGCCTGAAGAGAATTGTGACCTCTTTCATTCTACGGTTGTTTTCTAACACTATATTAAGTAATAGTTGTAGTAATAAATGCTTGTTATTTTTCTCTGTTACATATAATGTTCGCTCTTGGTTTTAGATAGATATTACTTAACATCTTTAAGGGAAACTCTGTTCCTTTTTGGTCCTATTTTGCTTTTTGGTCTTAGGGAAAGGTTTTAAATTTTATTAAAAGCCTTTTCAGTATCTATTGATATAATCCATGGTTTTGATTATTTTTTGTTATTGATATGGCCAATTGTGTTTGAAATTTTCCTTACATTTTTGCATAAATGCAACCTAAGCATAGATTATAATCATTTTAATAGGTGGCATAGCCTCTTTATTAATATGCTACTTATTGTTTTATGTCAATGTTCATTAGGAATATCAAGCTCTAGTTTGCTTTTTCTGCCTTGTCTCTTCTTGGTTTAGGTATCGGGATCATTCTTGTGTGTGTGTGTGTGTGTGTGTGTGTGTGTGTATGTATGTATGTATGTATATATATATATATATATACATCCATACATATATATACATAATTATATGTGCATTAAGTGTCTTGTGAACTTTAAAACACTACATGAATGCTTTAAAATATCATATTTGTATCATAGAGTTTGGAATGATCCCTTTTTCTTATTTTTGTAAAATCTATGTCATGTTGGTATTAATTTATTCATTCAATATTTGATATAATTCCCTTGTAAACCCATCTGTTTCTGGAGCATTTTTTCCTCTAGGATTTTTTTTTGCTTATTCATTTTTTATGTTTAGTTATTTAAATAATCTATTTCTTCTATTATTCTATATGTGTACATATGTCTATACATATGCACATGTGTATATATTTGAAAGTATTTAATTTCTTTAGGATATCAGTTTGTTGGCATATTTGACATAATTGGTCAAAATTGATTCTGATAGTTTAGTTTTTCTTTCCCTAGATTTATATTCAGTAGTTGTGAATGCTTCTTTTTCATTTTTTGAAACAATTTGGTTTTCCTCTTTTTTGTTATTAGATTAGCAAGCCATTTTATTAGGTGTTTTTTTTTTTTAAACTAGCTTTTCATTTTTTGTATCAGTTCAATTTTTTTCAGCTTTGTTTATTCTTCAGTTTTCAGAATTTCTACTTTGATGTTTAGTTAATGTTTTTTGGTTTGCAACTTTGCTAGGTTTTTTTTTTTAATTCCATGCCCAATTCATTGATCCATTATATCTCTCTTTTGTTGATGAAAGCATTTAGAAATATAAAATGTCCCCAAAGGACTGAATTACAAAAGTTTTAGTACGTTGTAACATCATTGTGTTATTTGTTTATTGAATAACTAATTCTTTATAATTGTTATTAAGTGAACATTTATAATTGTTTCTTAAAATCTCTTTATTAAATATAATTTTTGTTGCATCAGGCTCAGTAAAGGATACATTTAGTATTTCTATTTTTCTGTATTTGTAGATGAGGCTTTATGGCTTAATACATGGCTTTGTAAAGATGAAATGTATGGTTAAGAAATATATAAATTCCTTTCTGTTCTTATTCAGTTATCACCAGTGAGTTATTATAATTTTTTTTTAAAAAATTCTATTCATGTCCTTAAATACTTTATTTTCTTCTTTTCAGTAGATTTATCTAGGTCAGAAAGGGGTATATTGAAGTGTCACTATTAATAATTTTATTGATATTATTTTTACATCACCATAATTTCCCCCAAATCCCACTCTCTCTCCTTCCACCTTCCCTTTACTCCCAGAAAGCCATCCTGTCTAACAAAGAATATTTTCTAAAGATAAAGAAAAAGAAAAAAATTAGAATACCTGTTCAACACATTGAAAAAGTCTGAAAAATTGTGCCATTTACAACACTTGTAGATCTCCCACTTATGCAGAAGGGTATGTATGGGTATGGGTGCCTTCTCATATCTCTTCTTTCAAGCCATGCTTGTCCTTTATAATTTTGCAGCATTCACTTTTGAATTGTGGTTCTTCACATTTGTTGTAGTCAGTGCATATATTATTTTCTTGGCTTTACTTAAATTCACTCTGTATTAGTTCATGTAGATCGACTCATGCTTCTCTATATTCATAACTTCTTTCATACACTAATATTCCATGAAAATCATGAACCACAATTTGTTTAGTCATTTCCCAGTTGATGTATGTCTACTTTTGTTTCCAATTCTTGACTATCACAAAAAATGACATAAATATTTTGGTTTATGCCAGAACTTTATTTTTATCAATGGCCTTCTGAGGTTATAAGCCTAATAATACCTTGGGGTAAAGGATATGAACACCTTAGCAATTTTATTTTATAATTCCACATTGCTTTCCAGAAGTTTTTACTGATTCACGGCTCCACCAACAATGTACCCTTAAACCTATGTTTCTACAGTCACTCCAGCATGGATTATTGTCATCTTTGTCAACTTTGCCAGTTTGCAGAATATGAGGTGAAACCTCAGAGTTGTTTTGACTTTCATTTCTTTTATTATTGTTTTAGAACATTCTTCCATATGGTAGTTAATAGTTCACAACTCTTTTAAAAATTGATCATTTATATCCTTTGTCCATTTATCTACTGGAAAATTACTCTTGGTCGTATATATGTCTCTATATCTTTATCTCTAAATATAGATACATCAGTTAATTGATTATGTATTTTAGATATTAAATCATTAGAGAAATTTGATTTTTTTTCTCTTTTGAGCTCTTCCCTTCTTATCCTAAGTGCACTAATATCTGTGCAGAAATCCTTCAGTTTATGTAATCAAAGTAATCTATTTTATATACTTTAATTGCCTCCTTCCTTTCCTTAGTTAAGAATACAACTCCTGTCCATAATTATAAGAGGTATAGGATTTGTTCTAATTTTTTAAAGTATTCTTTTTTCTTTTGTCTTCTCAGTTTCCTTAGCATCTGTGCATTCAGGTTCTCTTTTTATTTCACTTTTTAAAATATTATTTTGATTTTGTTTTCTGCCTTTTTAATCATATTGACTAATGGCTTATTCGTTTTATTGGTCTTTTCAAAGAACCAGCTTTTAGTTTTACTTACCACTTCTATGGGGTTTTTTTTCCAGTTTATCTATTCCTCCTCTAATTTTTAATCTCTCATCTTTATGCTTCTTTTGGGGTTTTCTATTAGTTAACTTTCTAATGTTTTAAATGCATGTTCAATTCATTCATCCTTTTCCTATTTTGCTAATGCATGTTTTTAGAAAAATTGTTTTTTCCCTGAGAAAGTGCTTTACCTGCATTATCATTTTCTTTCATATAATTACTGTTTCTATGATTTGTTCTATGACCGAGCAATCATTGTTTAGGATTTCATTGTTAAGGTTCCATTTGGCTCTGTGTCTTTTGTGCTCACTGAACTGATTGCTATTTTTGTTGCATTATTGTCTATGAAGTATGTGTTTGTTATTTCTGTCTTTTTTTTAAACATTTCTTTGCAGTATTTCTGTGTCCTATTAAATGATCAGTTTTTGTAGAAGTTCCATGTGGTGTTGAGAAAGACATTTTCTTTAGCAGTACCATTTAGAAGATGTCATAAATCTTTTAACTCTAGTTTCTACAGCAATTTGTTCAGCTGATAAACTTTTAAGACCTTAGATGCTATGCCATTCATTGCATTTATATAAAATATTGATATTGATTCATTATCTATTATACCTTTAAGCATAATATAGTTTTCCTACTTATCCCTTTTTATGGTGCCTACTTTTATTGAATCCTTGCGCTTCCTGCTTTTTTTTTTTTTTTGGTTCACCTGAAGTTTATTAGATTTTCCTCCTGCCCCTCTTTTTGACTATTTGAATATTTGAATATTTATGTTTCAGATGTGCTTCTTACAACCAACATATTGTTGGATTCTGTCTTTCTCATCCATTTTGCCATCTTATTCTGGGTTTTTTGGGTCACTTCATCCCATTCATATTTATAGTTGATAGCTATGAATTTCCCTCCTTTTGTCCTCTTATACTTTTTCCTTTTTTCCTCCGCCTCCAAAAGGAGGTGATAAAAGAAATAGTTTGCCTAACCATTGTAACATAATTGGAGCAATCTATTCTAAACCCTCACCTCTTTTTCCCTTTTCCCAGATGACAAGTTTTCACTCTTTCTTCAGTCCCTATTACTGTTTACTCCCAGGCATTGTATTTGTATCTGTTTTGCTTAGGATTGCCCTCTTACCTATCTTGTTCTCTCTCTTATAACTGCTTCTCTCCTCTATCCCTGTCTCTGCCTATTTCCACACTCTGTGCGTATGTGTGTGTGTATCTGTGTTGTAGTTGTGTACATATGTGTGTCTATAGGAGTTCAGAGGAAAGTACCGTTCCTGGGAAACCTGTTTCACTCACTCCTTCTTCTATGGTTATATATTCTTCATCTCACACTCCCATATTATGTTAAATAGTGACTTCCCTCCCCTTTCTCCTCCTTTACTTCTTGTTATATTCTCCTTTCCTTCCCATTTTTGTCTTCTCCTGAGACCATCAAAATAAAATTAACAAACTACTCCCAGACCCACTGCCTGTCTTATTTGTATTTCATTTATGATTCTTAAAGACATTGGAGTTCTTAGAGGACAATTGTCTTTTCTCCTCTTAGGTAAACAATCATCACACAGTATCTACTAAATGATCAGAAATATTCCTTTTTCTCTTGACTGTTTTATTTTCATTTTAAAGTCTCTCTTTAGTATTTGCCTTTGCATCTGGAATCCTTGGAAGTCTTCTGTTTCATTAAAGATCCATTTTTCACTTTTTGGATTGTATTTTGTTTCACCAAATAAATAAATCTCATTGGTAAACTCTTCTTTTTTTGGTCTTCTGGAATAGTATATTCCAAGTTCTCCTCTTCTTTTAAGTGACAGCCACTAGGTTCTTGTGTGATCCTGAATGTGAATCCTTGGTACTTGAACACTTTCTTTTGTCTGCTTGTAGTATTTTTTTTCTTTGTTTGTTTGACCTGAGAAGTCTGGGTTTGTGCTATAATGTTCTTGGGAGTTTTCATTTTGTGATTTCATTCAGAAGGTAAGAGATCTGGATAGTTTTCATTTATGATTTCTTGAAATACAGTATTCAAGCTTTTTTGTGATAGTTTTCAGGTATTTTGGTGTTTCTTAAATAATCTCTTTTCTACTTATTTTCCATGTCCATTTTTTCCACACTTCGTTTTTTCTTAATTACATGTCAAGAAATTTTTTTCATTATTTTTAAAGTTTGAGTTCCAAATTCTCTCCCTCCCTTTTCCCCTCTCCTTTCCCCTCCTTGAGAAAGCAAGCAATTTGATTTAGATTATATGTGTGCAGTCATGTCATGCAAAACATTTATATATTAACCATGTTGCAAAAGAGAATTCACATCAAAACAAAAAAAAAGTGTGTTTCAATCTTCATTCAGACTCCATCAGTTTTTCTGTGAAAGTGAATAGCGTTTTTCATTTTATGTCCTTTGGAACTGTCTTGAATCATTGTATTGCTGAAAATAGCTACGTTATTCTGCATGTCCATTTTTTGATAGTATATATCTTCTATTTTCTTTTCATTTCTTCATTTTATTTCAATATTTTCTCTTGCCTTGTGGAGTTGTTGCTTTCATTTTGGCACATTATGATTTTCAAAGAGTTGAGTTCTTAGGTAAGATTTACCACCATGTGTTCTAAGCTCTTAATTCTTGCCATTCTCTCCTCAGTAGGCATGGTTTCCTTTAACTTTATATTTTATAGCTCCTGCTTCATTTCTTCCAGGTACTACTGTAGTCCTTGTGACCAAGGCATTCTTTTCTCTAAGGCTCTACTTAAACACTTTATGTGAAGTTACTCTGGTATCCTGGGTTCATTCCCTTGTGCTTCTCTTAGTCCAGGGCATTTCTTCTTTGCATTTGACATGTTTCTCAGTACTTACACCTCCAGCCTGATTTTCTGGATTGGAATTTTGTGTTTGTGAAGGGACTGTTCCCTCCCCTATTCTTGTGTGAGGGGGTACGCCCTACTTGAGTGGAAAAGCTAAAACTAGATCCATAGGAGTTGTGTGCAGGAAAAAAGCACCATGGAGTTTGGAGATAAAGAGAGCATTAATGGTCTTAGAGAGGGCAGTTTCAGTTGAGTGGTAGAAATGGATGCCAAACTACAAAGGTTGAGGACTGAGTGAGTGGGTGACAAAGATGTGAAGGCAGCAAAAAATTGTGCCATTTAAAATGTTTTGCATCTAGATGTTGTAAATTAGGGCAATCAATGCAATCACAACTTGTAGTCAAAACCATCAACTAGAGAATTTTGCATGCATTTCCCAACCCTGGACAGTATCAATACTCCAGAAGAAGATAATGCTGAAAGTGCACAGAAATGCCACCGCTCTGCTTTCTCTTGGCTGAGAAGGAACAGTGATGATAAATTAAAAGTAAGTGGCAATACTAAGGAGATAATAGGAACTCTTTAAACAGGGAAATATTTATGGCAAGTGTGGGGAATGAGTGTGCAGCAGTGATATTCAGGGTGCAAGTCTGCTTAGAGCCTATGCAGAAATATGCATGCTTTTCCACATTGACTCCTGTGGATTCAGGCATTTTAAAAGCTCATGTTTAAATTGTTTTTTTCTCTTGGTATAGGTATAAGTTAAACCTTCTCGGACCCGGCTTAAACAGCATCAGATCTAAGACTAGAGAGGGAAAGTGGTTCACAAAACTCCTGAGTGAGGCCAGAACCAGATTAAAATGTAGTTGGGACAATACAGCATAGATAGTGTCCTGTCTTGAATTCCACTTTGCATTTCCCATGAAAATTAGGGTTCATTCACAATATTCTCAGTTCTAACTGCTCTTGTATTTTCTTGGGTTTCACCTTCTCTTTAAAATCTGAAGGTATTTGGGGTTCTTTGCTGTGGGAGTACATCAGTGTTGTAAGCTGGTATAAGTCAGCAACACACTCCAGTGGGTGGTTTTGGCATGTGCAGTGGATTTGGAGGCAGGTTGTATAATACATAGCTTGCTATGCATATTGGTCAGAAGAAATCCAGAGTTTATGGGAGAAAAAAAAATCCCTGCAGAGATTTGCACACAGTTCTAAGGCTTTATTATGTCCCAAAGACTGCTCCCAAAAGATTCTTTGAGAAATAATTGTTTATTCATGCATTATAATTTGGGAATGATAGATGCACAGATTAAGTTCATTAAGTGAAACCCTTGGCTTGGTGGTGATTGGAATGAGAATCTGATGATCAGGGTAAAGTGTGTTTATGGAATTCCTTAGAATTAAGGGAAAATATAAGTGCTAGTCCTTAGTATATAAAGAGAACTCTTTTCCAACTTATAATATATGCTGGACAGCCTCCACAACAGTTGAAGATACCTTTGGCAAGCATATGTTTCCATGTTTTCTGCCTCATTTGATATTAATAATCCAGTGGGTTGTTGAGCAGTTATTTCGGTTGCTATGTTCTTTGGGAAATCTTGAATGATTTTGATACATGTCTGGAAACATCTTGTTGGGGGGGGAAAAGCTTTTAAGGTGATAGTGTTTTATTTTGAGAGAAATTTTTTTTTTGGTAGTCATAAATAATAAACATCATAGGATCTTGTATTCTTTGTATCTTCCAGTTGCAATGTTGTTCTTGGCTAATGTATCTTGCTGGTTGACAGGGTGTCAAGTGTTTGCGAGCCTCTTGAGGACAGGAAATACTTTTACCTTTATTTGTCCTCAGCAATCAGTACAATGCCTGGCAAATAGTAACTATTATATAAATGCTCATTTCCTTTCCTTTCCCCTTCTTTTTCCTATTTCTGTTTTTAAAATATCAGCCCAAGTAGAGGAGATTGGAGTTAGCTCAGTTGAATACTTTATCTTCTCATTTTTATTATTTCTTCTAATTTAATATTGGTTCAAATCTGTTATCTAATAAATTAGTGGACTGACTATCCACAGATGGCCCATATGGAAACAACTCCCACATTATTAGCCAGTTGTTTCCTGTCTGTTAAAACACAATCAGTCCTTCTTTTTTGGATGTTATTCTGTTCTTGACTTGACAAGTGCCTCTTAACACTCTTCTTGAAGGAAATATTCACAATATTACGTGTGAAACTTTTATAGAATCTGCAAGCATTTGATCTTATTATTCTTGAACCAGGTAGGTGGCACTGGGAATATGAGTTCTGGGCCTGGAATCAGGAAGAGTTCAGATCATCCTCCCTCAGGCTCGTACTATCTGTGTGACCCTAGACAAGTCAATAACCTCTTTCTGCTTCAGTTTCCTCCCAGGGTTTTTGTGATGATCAAAGGAGATAATATAAACACTTAGTACAGTACCTGACACCTAGCAAGTGTTTAAAAAATACCTGTCTCTTCCTTTCCTGAATGTTCTTTTCCAGTATTTTTGCCATCTTTCCCTATGGCTACCTTTGCATAAAAAATTCCAAATATAAAAGTATATGGTACTCTGAAAGGTTTTGCCAAGTTCCCTATAGAATTTCTTCCTTCATCTTTTGCAACAGATGTTAGTGCATAAGCTGTAATTATTTTCATGGTATTTTTTTTGTGAATATTCATCATAAACACTACAATAGATGACCAAGCATCTGATGAAATTCTTTTTCTTTTTTTCTTTTTGATGAATGATAAAAAAAGCAACTCTGTCATTTCCTTTATTTGCTTCTCTAAGTAGAACTTGCGAGCCATCCTTTTATTTAGCAGCAACTTTCTTTTTGTTTTCTGGTTTCATTTGTAGTGAGATTGTCATGATGGATATGATCAAATTCTTCCAGTAATATGTCCATTTTTGGTGGCTCAAAAAGAATCTCACATTGACAGTACCAATAGCTAAATTAATGCTTATAAATAGTCTAAAAACATTATGGTTCTTAGCATTCTCTGTCTCCTTTTCCCATTATTCTGTCACCATCATAGCAAATGTGGGAGGGGATCACACAGAACTGAGGACCCTTTTATCATTTTCTTCATAATTCATTGGTTGGTGTCATGGCCAAATAATTCATCTTCAAGTGTCTGGCCGATTAGTGATGAGCCACCTCATACACAGTTTTGACTAGTTCCCAGAAAGCATCATAATCTGTTGCCAGGACCATACGCAAAGCTTTTCTGACTTTGGTAGAACCTGCCAAAGCTTACTAGCAGAAACTCAAGGACCCAGGATCATCCCCATGTCATAATGAGGCATCATTGTCTACATGGTAGATTCTACTAACAGCTTCTCTAAATTTAGTTCAAGATTGTATTATTTTGAAACATAGTTTCTGGCCTTGAGAAACTTATACTGTATTTGGGGGAAATAAGACTTACATACATAAAAGTTAAAAATAATACAAGATAATATCAAGTGCTAGATGGTAGTGGTACAGACTTGAAGTGGAGTGAAAGAGTAAACAGTTGTCATAGTGTGATAGGAAGAATTTTGGCCAGACTTGGAATCAGAAAACAGGCTCTAGTTCCAGCTCTGCCACTTACTGTGTGGCCCATCTGGCAAGACCCCTTCCCCTTCCTGGGTATCTGTTTTGTCATCTAAAAAATTAGGGAACTTGGAATAAATGATCTGCACAGTCCTATCTAGTCTTAACCATCTGAGTTTAATGAGGACAAGAGCAGTCAGGGAACGGTTAATGGAAGAAATGATTTGAAAAAAGAAGACTTTAGTTATTGAGGGAGAAATGGGAGAAATGAGCCTAGTTCAGGGACAGGGGACCAAAGGAAGGACTGTATATGGAGGCTCTCCTGGCTTAGAGAGTTTGTGTTAAGACCTAGTAGACGACTGAACTGTACAGACACAGCCATTGTTCATTTTTTCATGCCTTCATATCTCTGTCTCTCTCTGTCTTTCTGTCTGTCTGTCTGTCTCTCTCATCTTTCTCTCTACCCCCCCCCCCCATCACTTTCTCAATTGTCTTAGTCACTTTGAACAAACTTTGTAGGCCCCTTTCTCTGTAGCAGTGACTTCAGGTGGTACTGAAACAGATTTGAGGTTTACATGTGCTCAAAAATGATCAGTCACAGTGCCAGGGAGAATCTGCTCCCCACAAAAAGAAAAGCTAATAACTTGGAGTATGAATAACCAGCTGGTGGCTATGGTTTCTCGATTCACTAGATAGCTACATAGAATGAGCTTCAGAGCTTTCTATTTTCACGGTATTTTTCTAAAACACTTAAAATGTGTGTGGTGAAGCTGTATGACTATCCTCTTTTAGCTTTTTGACCCAACTTTTTCCTTCTCACTTCATCTATATCTCTCTCTTTGAAAATGTAACCTAAAGAATTCCAATGCTGACAGAACAATGGTCTTAAATCCATTATCCTGTGTTTGACAGCGCTTATTGTCAGATGCTTCAGAGAAAGATCGAATAAAACCTCCAGTTCGTTATGAACAGTGACACGTAATAAAGTGAGAAAGACAGAGGATAGGCAAGTCCTTCAGGTCAATCTCTTACTAATGATACATTAAATATTGAAGCACAAGGTTTCAAAAGCATTGCAGTTAATAGCCAAGCTTATTTCATTATGAATGTCCATGTTTTCTGAATAAAATAATAGAAATCATGGGTTTGGTTTAATGAGGACACCTCCATTTCATTATCTGTTGCTGATAAAAATGTTAAATCATTCTGAGCCAAGGACTAGATGATCTCTCATATCCTTCTTAGCTCTAAATCTATCATCCTAAGCACTGACCCCTGGCAGAGTTCCAGAGACTGGCAATAAAGCACATGATAAGTATTCTTGAAAATGGCAAGTTTCATGAACAGACTTGGAGACGAGGCTTTGCCTCAATCTCTTTTCCAGGGCTCTTCTGGTCTCTTAGGGATTCCCAGGTTAGATAGTATAGGAATCACTGGAAATGTCTGCCTAGATTCTCAGCAAAGATTAGAGATGGGAGTTTTTGCTGCAGGAATTTGAGGAAATATGAAACTATCCCATGATCTCAGAGCATCTTAGGAATAAATTTTGAGTTTTATCATTTAATACTCCTGAATATCTATTCTTTTACTAAGGGCAAGTGGAAGAATCATAAAGGAAACAAATTCCAGATGGCCTGATCAAAAGCCCAACCTCAACCTAGGGTTTTTTGTTGGTAGTCATGTCAAGGAAGAGCAAAACTGTTGTTGAAGAGAAAGTACCCATTTGATTCATATCCAATATGGAATAGGTACAAGAAATTACAGTTTTTAGACCATCTATAAAAATTTATTTAACTGTGGACACTCTAATTGTTAGTCCAAAGAGTAACAGGACACTAGAGCAGCAACTAAATGGTACCTACATTGATATTCATATCACATATATAAATGAAGTTAGGAGACATAAAGAAATTGCAACTAAATGGAAAGATGTTGGTGCCCAACTTCTCAGTGAAGCAAAGAAAGAAAATGGCAGAATTGATTTTATTTTGTGCTCAAAGACAGAAAAAAAATATTCCTTCAAACACTTAGTCATTTTGACTTTCATTGCTCATGATGAGCCAAAAGGCCACCATGAAGATAATTAGAGTTTATGTACCAGTATTTGTCACAGTGAATGAAGTAGCACAAAATTTCTATAAATAATTTTACAAGAAAATGGAAGAGAGAAATTCCATGAAGACCCTTAAAGTATTTCTTTTGATTTATTGTTGTTATTTTGTTTTATTTATTTTAAAATTTATTTGTTTACTTTTAGTTTACAACATTCAGTTCCACAATCCCTTGAGTTTTGAATTTCCTCCCCTTCTTTCTCCTCCCTGCTACCCTCATGGTGGCATGCAATCAAATATAAGATCTACAAATACCTTCACATTAGTCAAGTTGTAAAGAAGGACTATAACCAACGGAGTGAACAATGAGAAAGAAGAAACAAAACAAAACACAAAAGAGATGAAACAAGTAGTTTGCTTCGATTTGCATTCAGACTCTAGTTCTTTGTCTAGATGTGGATATCCCTTTCCATCCTGAGTCTTTTGTAGTTGTCTTCTAACCTTGTGTTGCTGAGAGAAGCCCAGTCTATCAGAGTTAGTCGTCACACATAACGTTATACCTGTAATTGTGTACAAAGTTCTGGTTCTGCTCTCCTCACTCAGCATCAGTTTATATAAGTCTCTCCAGGTTATTATGAAGTCCATCTGCTCCTCATTTCTTATAGCACAATAGTATTCCATTACATTCATATACCACAACTTGCTTAGCCATTCCCCAGTTGATGGGCAGCTCCTTGATTCCAATTCTTTGCCACCACAAAAAGAGCTGCTATGAATATTTTTGTACATGGAGTCCTTTTTCTACTTCTATGATCTCTTTGGGATACAGCCCTAGAAATGGCATTGCTAGGTCAAAGGGAATGTACTTTTTTGTAGCCCTTTGGGCATAGTTCCAGATTGCTCTCCAGAATGGTTGGATCAGTTCACAACTCTACCAACAATGCATTAATGTTCAAATTTTTCCACATCCTCTCCAACATTTATCATTTTCCTGTTTTGTCATCTTAGCCAATCTGACAGGTGAGATGTGGTATCTCTGAGTTGTTTTGATTTGCATTTCTCTAATCAATAGTGATTTAGAGCATTTTTTCATATGCTTATAGATATCTTTAATTTCTTCCTCTGAAAACTGCCTGTTCATATCCTTTGACCATTTATCACCTGGGGAATGATTTGTATTGTTATAGATTTGACTCAGTTCTCTGTCACAGAATTTCTAAACCAAAACAATATATGCCTTGATATTCTTTGGTGTCAACACAAAAATAGGAAAAGGTACTAGTGAAAGGAAGTGATAGTGAAGAACATGTTGTCAGATAGAGTTGAGGATTAATATAACACCAACTTCAATAGCTACACATGAGTGTGGGGAACCCCAAAAGTCTGCTACATTGAAACAAATGACAGAGCCAAAAAGCTTGTTTAATACTCAGAATCATTAAACCTGCATATCATAAATACTTTCAAAGGGCATGAGATACAGTAAATACCACTCAGCCTCAATAAATGCAGTCTTGCCTGGCACATAATGAGCACTTAATAAATTCTTGTTGCCTGCCCTTCTGTTACTTGAGTGCACCATAGATACATAATGATATGGATTCAGAATCGAATAGAAGAAAAAATGCTAGATTGCATCCAGAAAAATTATACAACACTTTTATCCCAGGAAGCTTTCTGACATTAAAAACCTTTCTTTTCAATAGGAATATTCTTTTGGCAATCCTGTATGACTGAAAATCATAAAACTATGATCTTCAAAGAATGAAAACATGATCCAAAGGGCAATGAGGAGCACAGGGTAGAGCTGTATACTCGGCATCCTATTACCAATTATTATGACTTGCCCACAAGAAATAAGGTAAAAGATGACATTTAGAACATAATTGACTAAGAAGGGAGCTGAGTCAGTCATATCAAGAGGAAAAATGTACCACCAAGTATTCCATTAGTGTTGGAATATGTGGAATATATTCCACATATAATTCCGATGGTCTTAGGAACCGAGACACCACTCCTCTATCCTTGTCCAGGCGGGTCCGCCCACATGCAGGTACACCCACATACAAATATTAAAGGGGTTGCGGCATTAGGAAGGTTCAGAACCACTGATAGAAAAACATGGACAAGTTTTACATGGCATAAGAAGATTTGGTTGGATTGTGGAGAGTATACTTAACTTCAGAAAGTGAAAAATTCATCACAGAACTGAAGTGGCCATCATAATCTAATGAAATTGGCAAGTAGAGTAAATGAGAGACTTTCTTTTTCTAAGAGGAAGAGTTAAAGTTATCAGTTCATAAGAAGTTGATAAACTGTTACAGAAACCTGATAAAATAACATAGCATTTGCAAGAAAATGTTCAACTTGGATGAATTACCTCTTGGGAAAAGTAATTGAAGGCTTTATAGAAAAAAAAAAGTCATAAAAGTTAAATAGTAACTGTCCAGATAAAGAAAGAGCTGAACAGTTTTTAAAAATATTATCTTACCATTTGAAGTGTGTGTGTTAGATATATAAAACTGAAGCCATATTCATTTCATTAGTACTTCAGATAAACAGTAGTGTTTAAAATGTGAATGAGAAATGAGACTTCTGGGAAATAAGAGGAATAATGTATTGTTATAAAATTGTGAAAATTAGGTCATTCAGTATTCCACTAACAATCCTACAGAATGATTCCCTTGTCTTTATTCAGGAGTGCTTTGTGTGGTTTAATATAAGATAGAAGTCCTATTACAAAAGACTGCTTACTGCTTATTGTTGAAAGCATTTGAAGTTTCCGGGGTGCAGGAGGGAATAATTTTTTAACGATGCCTTCAGAAATCACAAGTGTACTCCACATCTTCTCTCCAATCCTTGCTCCACACACACACATGTACCTGTGAACTCTTAAATTCAAATAAATGTGAATTTTCCTCTTAATTTCAAGGAAAGTTTTTTAAAATTACTTAATAGTTTTTAGCAGCAAGCCAACAAGCAGGGCATTTGATAAACTGTATCCTAACTTCTACTAAGTAATTCATTGTGTTCATTCAGTTTCCTCATCTGGAAAAGGGAATTGGTCCAAGAGTCCAGAATCATAGGAAAGGAAGGAAATTTGAAAGTTTATCAGTATTTTATAATCAGTGTGCTGTGTCTAGACCAAGGGTTCATAACCTTTTTTGTATCATGGCCCCCTTTGACAGACTGATGAAATCTGTGGACTGTTCATCAAAATAATGTTTTCAAATGCATAAAATTCATAGGGTTACGAGGGAAGCCAAATTATATTGAATTATAATTATGAAAAAAATTTTTTAAACCAAATTCATAGGACCTAGGTTAAGAACTCTTGATCCACACCAAAGTCCCAAAGATATAACTAGTATATACCTGTAGGACTTGTGAACAGTTCCCAAATCATAAGGCAGATAATGTAAGAAACGGCTACTTGAGATTTGCATATTCTGTGGGTTCACATTCCCTAACCAATATGTTTATCTTTAGTAGTCAGCCAGATATACAAGTTCAAAGCAAATATAGTTTGTGAAATTCAAAGAAAAATAGCAACAAAATATTTTCCCCATAAATCCGAAGTCGGCCATTCCAGAAATGCATATAGCACCCAATAGGAAATATAGACACACATGGGGAACATGTAGCCAAGCAATACACAGGAATTGGCAGCTGATATCTCCTAGGGACTTCATCATGCTGTTCCTGTCAGGCTTTTGCCTGCTGGGTTTATCATCCCCATTGGTAATCCAGATATGTAGTCTCTATTGCAGAGGTTGTCAGATGTTGCTCTTAGACGCTATTCAACTGGACTTACTGCCTTCAGTGGACACTTCTTTACCAAATGTCATTCTTCTGGATACATAGTTTTCAACTTCAATGTAGCTAAACTGCTTGACTGTCTTCTTAAAGAAAGGATGTTTTCCTTCATTTAAAGGGACATGGGCTTTCTCCAGCTCTTTAAAAAAGAGTAGAAACTTTTGACTAAGAATTAGGAGGAAAAAAACTCAACCTTTCCTGTCTTGTTCCCTCAGGATACTGGCTTTGGCTTTTCCTCTCTAGTAGAAGAGTCTCTGTCCCAGGTGCCAAGCTCTTTAGAATAAGTACAATACCCTTTGATTCAGCAATATCACTACTAGCCCTGTATCCCAAACTGATCAAAGAAAAGGCAAAAGGACATATATGCAAAAAAATTTTATAGTAAGTCTTTTTTGTTGTAGTCAAGAATTGAAAATTGCAAGTTATAGTATATGATTGTGATGAAATACAATGTTATAAGAAATGGTGAGGGTGATGGTTTCAGAAAAACCTGGGAAGACTTACATAAACTTATGCAAAGTGAAGTGAGCAGAACCAGTGGAATATTGTATACAGTAACAGCAATATTATAATGATGATCAGTTATGAAAGACTTAGCTACTCTGATCAATATTGCAACCCAAGACAATTCCAGAGGACCCACAGTGAAAAATGCTATCCACCTTCAGAGAGAGAACTAATGGCTTCTGGTTATAGATTGAAGCATACTTGCCCCCTTTATGTTTCTTGTTTTGTGTTTTTAAAAATTTGTTTTTGCAATATGACTAATAGGGGTGTGGTGGGGAGAGAGAGAACAAGTGTACAATTCTCCTCAGCCCTGAACATTTTCTTTAGATGCCTCTTCCAGGTACATGGTTTCAGGTTCCTTTGACAGAGACTCCACCCTGCCTTATTGCTGAGCATTACATATACCTCGTAATTGTACATCTCTGCAGATTAATGATTGAAAGGAAAGGCATGTTATCTTGTTGTCACTTTTTTTCTCACTGTCATATGCTCTCATTATCTATATTTTTCATTGACTGTCATTCATGTAGAAATGTTTAGCCTCTATAGTTTTTAAAAATATATGTCAAAAAAATAGGTTGAAGCAATATGAACAGTTCAATTGTTGATTGTTATTCATTGGAGAAGGTGTGAGCAACTTGGGTAAGGGATGCTTCGTGTGTATATTAGTCCTAATTTAAAAAAGAAAAAGAGAGTGACATGCTCAACAGAGATGGAAAGAAGCCTGGGTTCAATGTCCATAGTCCTGATGAGTTCATGAGTAACAATAGGGAGAAAGCACTGAGCTGAGATGGAGCTGCCAGAGAGAGAAAGAAACCAGAGCAGGGAGTGTGAGAGCCAAAGTTCAGGGAGAGTGAATCTCAGCGGAATCCTGATGACCCCACACTAGATCTCCAAGCTTCAGTAAGTTCTAGTCTGTCCCAATCAGGAGTGGGAAACCTGTAGCCTGCAGGCCACATGTGGCTCTCTAGGTCCTCAAGTGGGACCTTTTGATTGAATCCAAATTTCACAGAACAAACCCCCTTAATAAAAGGATTTGTTCTGTAAAACTTCAATTAAAGGGCCACACTTAAGGTCACATGTGGCCTTGAGGCTGAAATTGCCCCACCTCTGGCATTAGCAAATCTCTGTGCTGACCACTGACAGTGTGCTAATAGGGAACAGAGGACCAATTGATAACTTCGTCCACCTAAGACTAACTTGTGCTAAAAACCCTACAAAAGTACAGGAATAATAGAGATATTTTAAATATGATTTTTAAAAGTATTTATCTAAAACCAAAAGTGAGCATTATTTACATTGGAGAATATTTGACATTTCCCAAGAAGTTGGGGAGTAAATTGAGTAAATGTCCCCACTCTTATTTAACATTGCCATAAAAACAGTGAAGATAGCAATACAGGAAAAAATTAAAAATGCAAACAGTCAAAGAGAATAAAGATTACACTTATTTGCTGGTGTGATGGCTTCCTTAATTTCCTCACCAGATCCCTACCCCCACATAAGTTTCCCCTAGGAAGTTACCATCCTGTTCCCCAAATCTGAGTGACTGAGAGATCACATCCATTGCGTATGGGTGCAGGAAATGACTACTATTTGATTATTTTCCTTGCAGCTTTCACTGTTTTTGTATATAATACTAAATTGTTCTCTTGAGTGGTCTGTTTAGAGAGAATGTCATACTGGATAGGGGCTTCTGCTATAATTTGGAAAATTGTTTGCTCAAAAAAGCTACGCTGAACCTGGGAAAAGTAGCAAGAGGCTCCAAGACAGAATTCTACAAGTCTTCAGGAGCCCATCTAACACTATCATAAGAGAACATACTAGTCTTTCCAGTTTACCCCTGCTACTGGTTCTATGCCTTTTGGTACTGGTCACTTCCTTTGAAAGAATATGTATTTACTACAATTGGTGACTGGTTATACAAAAAGGTAGAGAAAAGTACTTATATATACACAGCCGGCTTTAATGAGGGCTGTTAGGTTAAAGAAAAAGTATGTTTCTATTCTCCATTATGATAGTACAACAAATAGGTCATAATTTAATACACTGAGAGCTACTGATTGTTTTCTATAAATTTCTTATTTGTGTTGATACAGAAAATGTTACATTCATTAAAGTAATGTACTATTTAGGCTAAAAAGCAAAACAAAAACAAGTCAGTCTGAATGAAATTACATGCCAAAGAACGTTGTGTAGGTTTTTTTTAATGTGACGAATATGGTTTTTAAAATGGAATTAAGTATATCCAAATTATAAGTGATATCAGTATGCTTCTAAATTGTACATATGAATTGAATTCCAAACCTTTTAAAGTACACTGGTTAATGGTATCTTTTATTGACCTTTCCTAAAGAGCTTAATAAGGAAGTCTCCAACTCTTTTTCAATTAAGAGCTATCAGAACTAACCAATCAATTAAGCCCTAAATCCAGAAAACTTTGTAGAATTTAAGAAATAACCACCTCCTTTCAAAAAAGATGACATTAATTAGAAGAGCTTTATAATTAAAACTCTCTGATGATGACTTTAAGAAGAAAATGTAAGATGTTTCAGGAATTTGTGATTTAAAACAACATTAGATTTTTTAAAAAGATTCTACTTTTTTCTGGAATAATAATAGAAATCAGTGATGGGGGGTGGCTGGGTGGCATAGTTAATATAGCACTGACCCTGGAGTCAGTAGGACCTGAGTTCAAATCCAAACTCACTTAACACTTACTAGCCGTGTAACCTTGGGCAAGTCACTTAGCCCCAATTGCCCTGTCTTCTCCCCTCCAAAAAAGCAAAAAAACAACAATAACAACAACAACAGAAAAAAAAACCACCCCAAACATACAACAAGAAATGAGTGATGAGGGGCAGTGTTGTGTTATGTATAGAGAGCTGGTTTTAAAACTGAAAGCCCTACCTCTGATAGATACTGGTTATATGAACCAGAACCAATCACTTAACTTCTCAGTGCTCTGACTATAAATTAGTAAAAAGGTGCTGACCTAAATTAGTAGAGGAAGTTTCCTGTTCTGGAAACCTTTCCCAATGAATTCACATCTCTAGTTCCTATACTAGTAATAGTAATAAGAATGATCATAACTCATATTTAGGGTTAACAACTTTTTCCCCCACAACCATCCTGTGAGGCAGGTAGCATAAATATTTCTATTCCCATTTTGCAGAAGAGGAAACAGATTCAGAGAGATGAAGTGATTTGTCCACCAATCAGTCAGAAAATAAACATTTATTAAGCTTTTACTGTGTGCTTACATACTATGTAAAGCCCTAGCAATACAAAAAGAGGCAAAAGACAGTCCCTACCTTCAAGAAGTTCACAGTCTAATGAGGGAGAACAATTAGCAGAGAACTATGTGCAGACAAGATATATACGGGATGAATGGGAAATAATGTAGAGAGGGGAGGCACGGGAATCAAAAGGGGCTGGGAAAGGCTTCTTGGAGAAGATGGAATTTTAATTGGGTCTTAAAGGAAGACAATAGTTGGATATGAGGAAAGAGAACATTCCAGGCATGGAGACAAACAGAAAACATGCCCAGTTCAGAGACAGAAGAGTATCTTGTTCTTGGAACAGCGAGGAGGCCAGTGTCACTGGATTAAAGAGTATGGGGTAGAGAGTAAAGTGTAAAAGTAGAAGGGAACCAAGTTATGAAGGACATTGATGCCAAGCACAAGATTTTATTTGATCTACAAGGGAGGTGATAGAGAGCCATTGACACATTGAATTTGAGCTCAGGTTTTTGTCTCTGAGTCCAAATAAAACAAAAAGTGAATTAAGTTTTTTTTTTCTTATCCCTCTCCCCCAATTCATTCAACAGTTATTGAGTACTTACTATGTATACTGCATTGTGATCTCTTAAATAAAAATTGACATGAACATAGCACTTAAACCATAAAGTACTTTCTTTACAACAGCTCTTTAATAATGCAAGTATTATTCCCATTTTACCAGAGCAAACTAAAGCTCTAAGAAGTTATCCTTCCAATGATAATAGAACTAATGTTAGATTTAGACCCTGGTGTCTGATCTTTGTAATTCCACTGTGTCATTTGGCCTGCCAAAATTGTAGAATGGAAATGTTGGCCGACTATTTCTAAGGACACATATGTAAAGTAGATTTTGTGACTTCCCACTGACTTCAGTTTTGAAACAAATCTTTCTTTTTAAAATTGTTTTTGGAATAAGTTTAAAACAAGTGGCTCCAGTCTTCCTAGGATGATTCAGGCATACAACTCCCACTAATCTTAAAAAAAAAAAAGTGTTACTCATTTGCATTCATTGCAGATCCTGAGGTTAGCATCAGGACTCCAAGCTTACTGCAGCAGGAAGCTTCTCGTCACACAAATAGCTTCAAAAACTTGAACCAAGCACTGGATCCACACTCTTGAAAAAAATAATATTATGCAAGTTCTTAAAGTTCAATAGCATCTCACAAATTTGGACTTTCTTCATTTAGAATCTGTGGTCTTGGGCTGAGCCAAAACTTACCTCTATGTCTAAGAAGGAAGGAATCAGAATTATAGAATGTTAAATTGAAAGGAAATTTTAGAAGCTAATTAGTGCAGCCTGTATAAGAACAAGCCAAAGAATTAGTTAGTTGAACCAATTAATACCACAGATAAGTGGTAATTTAATCTAAGTAAAAGATTTTAATTCCTTATGCAGATCCTACCCATTACAAGTATCTATCTATGGCAAGTATGATAGCTCCTTCTCAGCATTGTTGCTGTGCTCCTCTCTGCTCTTTGGCTATGATCTAGTAGATGGTTCTGTCTATTTCTTTTCTAGGTCCTGATCCAGACACCCATTAAATTCCCATTTAGTATTTAATCTGACAGTGTTGCCACTCTTTCCTTCATCTGGGACACTGAGTATAGCCTATTTAAATCTGTCCTTTTACACTCAGATCCCATAGGCCCACCCTCTATACAAAGGACCTCTTGAGGTAATTAAAGCAATACTTGTTACATGGACCACTCAGATGAATCTCTTTTGCTTTGAACTAGTTCATTTCTAGCCTCCCTTCCCAGAACATGGGTGGTAACTATCCTGTTTGCATCAACACTTGCCACTGAGTATGTCCTAGTTCAAATTGCTGTTCTTCATTTCTAATTGGTCTTCCTCAATGCATTCTTTTTTCAGGGCAGCTGAGCCAGGCTATGTAAATTAGTTTGAATTTCTTCTAAGATCTCCAGATGTGAAAGAGAGAAGGGGAACTAACTCATGGTTGATCCAAGAACAAGCTCCTGTAAGAAAGGGACAACTTTTTCTTTTAAACTTTCAAAATAATAATAGCAAATGGCATTTATATTATGCCTTAAGGGTTTAAAAACACGTCATAGTATTGTGTCACAAAGCTTACTTCATAAAGAACTCCCTCCAAAATGGGAACACATACCAGATATGTGTGTATGTGGCAGCTAGGTAGAATAGTGTATAGATTGCACAGCTGAGAGTAAGAAAGACCTGAGTTCCATTCCTGTTTCAGACACTTATTAGCTGTGTGCCCTGGGGAAGTCATTTAATTTCTTTCAGCCTCAGTTTCCTCATCTACAAAGTTCTTAAAGAGCATTGGACACATTAGCATGTAAGGCATGTGATCTTTAATTCCTGTGGTCATTATGTTATATCAAACCTCTCTTAGTTTCATGATAACTTTTCTGGACAGTCTTTCCAAAAATCTATGTTAGTGTCTGAGTTTTTAATGTAAAATTTTAATTAACTTAATTTTTTAAAAATTGAAAAATAAAATTACTTTTTATATACATTTTTTTAAAAAATGTATCATATTAACTTCCAGATCTCTCTACCTCCTTCGCAGTGAGCCAGACCATGTAGCAAAGTTTTAAAATGAAAAATAGAAGTTCAACAGAAACAACCGACATACAGTCTATCTGACAATATGTACAGTATTCCATACCCATAATCTTTCACCTCTGTAATGAAGAAAAGAAGATATATTTTCGGAATTCTTCTCCAGGGCAAAGCTCCATTATTAAAATTACTAAGTGTTCAGTTTCTTCCTTGTTTTTTCTCTTCATCCTGTTGAGGTCATCATCTATATTGTTTTCCTCATTCTACTTACTTCATCCTGCATCAGTTCATGTCTCCCCATTTTCTTTGAATTCTTCATATTTGTCTTTTACAGAAACAGTTACATTCTGTTACATTTATGTACCACAATTTGTTTAGCCATTCTCCAGTGGAAGATGCATAAGCTTTTTAAAAACAAATCCATTATAAGATATAAGACCTGTTGAAAACTAGAAACCTGGTGTAATTTAATTTGAATTGGTATATACGTACAAGAGTCTTGCTGTACTATTGGAATTTTTGGAAAGGTTTCTCCATTTCAAGTACTGCTGACTTACAGTGCACTAAAGCTGATTCAATACAAACTAATTAAGGAAGGTGATTTCATTAAATCCATTACTTATTTCAGATTGCTTCAGGGTCCTAAAACCTATAATTCATTTATAGTCTGTTCAGCTACATCTAAATGAAAAAATAAAGAGATGGAGTTTTACCTAATTTACTTTGTTGCCCCATGGAGGGTGGGAATTACAAAAAGTTTTTGCAAATAAGAGAAAGAAAAAAAATCACAATGAGTAGTGGGAACAAAATCTTAGTAGGTTAAGAAAATTTCAGAGGACTTAACTCAGACACACCTCTGAGCCATTTTATGTCAGGCTCTCATGGTGGGAGAAAAAAAGAAAAGATTGAGTACTAAGTTGTAGGGCTCTAAGTTCTGAGTGATTGTTAGAGAACCAAGTAATTTGGGGGAGTGGCAATTTCTTTTGTGTAATAGTATATTCCATTAAATGATTAAAAAGTATCATTAAGAAAAGAATGGTGTTTAGAAGGTAATAATTGTCCTGCTGTTCTGCCCTGATCAGATGACATCCAGATTATTGTGGTATTCTAGATGCCCTATCTTAGGAAAAACATTGCGAACTATAGAGAATCCAAGACAAGGACGTTGGGAAAAAGGAAGGGTCTCCAGATCCTGGCATAGTGGGATGGGTTGAAGGAGATGAGGGTATTTGCATGGAGAAAAGATTGGGGAGGCTATGTCGTGAAATCTATATTCAAGTATTTGAAAGGCCATATCATATAGAAGAGCAACATTGCAGAAGGACAGATCTTAACTCAATGTCAAGAAAAACATTACAACAATTAGAGTGGTCCAAAAGCAGAATGGCTTGCTTCAGTTGGCCACTTGTGTGATGCTGATTAGGGAGGTGTTGGACTACATGGAATGTGAGATCCCTTTGGATGGAAGATTCCATGAAGTCTGGTGAATAGAGTGGATCATCAACCTAGGAAATGCCATTTGAGATCAAAAGTAAGGTAGCTGTGAATACAGTCAGGCAACAAGTATTTATTAAGTGCTTAATATGTGCCAGGCCCTGAATTAAGTTCTGGGGATACAAAAAAAGGCAAAAACTGACCCTGCCCTCAAGGAGCTTATATTCTGATGGGGAAGACAATATATGACTAAATACATACATATCCAGGGCAAATGCAAACCATTCTGGTAGAATGTGAAAGGTTTCATATATGGAATGAGATTTGAGCTGAGTCTTAAAGGAAGTCAGGAAAGATGAAAAGGCGGAGGTGAGGAGACAGAGAATTCCAGACATGAGGACAGTCAGTGGAAAGGCACAGAGACTCGGAGATGGAGTACCATGTTCAGTGTGGTTGGATCATAGAATATGTGGAGAAGAGGAAGAATGGAAGAATATTGTTAAGGCAGGAAGAGGCCAGTTTACAAAGAACTTTATTTTTGCATCAATTTTTTATTTTTTCAATCAAATAATATCTGCCTTTCCCCCCTCTCATTTCCTCCCTCCCTTCCCCATCCCCCATTGAGAAAGAAGAGAAATAAAATCACAATTACAAACATGCATAATCAAGCAAAGCAAATCCCCTCATTGGCCACGTTCTCCCCCCCACATACTTCCTAAATACTTCAATCTGTGCTCTATCATCTCTTTGTCAGGAGGTGGGTAGCATGTTTATGAAGAATTTTAAAATGTTTAACAAAGGGGTTTCTGTTTGCTCCTGGAAATAGTAGGAGAAAGCTAATAGAGTTCATTTAACTGGGGGGGAGGGGGAGGAGAAGGAGGCAGTTAATATGACCAGATCTACATTTTAGAAAAATTATCTTAACTCAGTGGAGGATAGATTGGAATAGAGACAGGCTTGGGACTAGTTAAAAACATGTAGCAGCTGTCCAGACAAGAGGTGATGGGATTCTTAACTATGTGTCTGTGTGGGTGGAGAGAAAGGGACATAAAAGAGAAATGTTGCAAAGGTAGAAATGACAAGATTAGCCAAAGATTATGTGTGGGAAAAGGGAAGGGAAGGAGTCCCAGTCACCCAAGGTGACATTTAGTTTTCAAGGCTATGTGACTGGGAGGATGATGGTTGGAAGAGGTGAGGATTTGGGAACAAAACTAATGAGTTTTGCTTTGGACGTAAATGATGTCTATGAAATATCCAGCATGAAGTGTCCAAAAGACAATGAGATCGATTTCCTTGTATGGCTCAAAAACTGCCTTTAAAGAAAATTCCCCTCAAATAAGTGTGGCTGAAACAACTAGGGAAGTTTCAAAGAAAATTTTAAGCAATGGCATCATTAGAATAAGTTATGTAGCCTTCCAGAAGAACTATTTGGAAAAGCAAAATTCATCTGGATGCATAAATTCTAGTATAATTTTATATGACTTCTTTTTAAAGTCATTACTTTTTTTTTAACCTGGACCTATCATTTTATGAGGTATGGAACTCTCATTTGGGCAGTTTTTTATACCAAAGCAATACAGAACTGTCTCTGCAGCTTAGTTTTAGAGAGTTGCTTGGGGCACTTAGAGGTTAAGTTGACTTGTCTAAAATCACACAGCTACTATGAATCTTGCAAGAGACAGGACCTACAAACTTAGGTCTTCCTTACTCTGAAACCAGCTCTCAATCCACTACTTTCGTTGGTCGGTTATTTCGGTTGTGTCTGACTTTTCATGACCCCACTTGGGGTTTTCTTGAAAAGATGTTGGAGTGTTTTGCCATTTCCTTCTCCAGTTCATTTTTACATGTGAGGAAACTGAGCCAAATAGGGGTAAGTGACTTGCTCGGGGTCATGTGCCTACTACATGGCTGAGGCCAGTTTTGGACTCATGTCTAACTGACTCCACGACCTTCGCTTTATCCACTGCTCCATCTAACTGCCCTTCAGTCTACTTTGTGAGAGATGTAAAGCACACAGACTGCAACACTTCTGAGTGGAGCCTGAATCAGATTAAAATGCAATTGAGAAATATTTAATACAACAAATAACAGTACAGTAGAACAAATATGATATTAATATATGACTTTCAAAATCAATATGAAGCCCACAGGAATACCTACACAAGGTTTAGTGGCCTCCATCTCTTTCCGAGTTTGACAACATTGCACTATTCTACATTGTCTCATTATCTTGTCATCTTTTTTTGTCTGTGCTTGAAAATAATAAAACTACATTTCTCTAAAAAGTTCTGTAATTCAGGATGTTCAGGAATTCAAATAGTCTTTCTTCCAATTAACATAAATTAATGTGATTATAAGGGCAGTGAATAGAGAGCAGGGCCTGGAGTCAGGAAGTTTCATCTTCAGGAGTTCAAATTTGGCCTCAGACACTTACTAGCGTTGTGACCCTGGGCAAGTCACTTAACCCTACTTGCCTCAATTTCCTTCCATGTAAAATGAGCTGGAGAAGAAAATGGCAAACTGCTCCAATATCTTTGCCAAGAAAACTCCAAATGGCGTCACAAAGTGTTAGATACAACTGAAAAATGACTGAACAACAATGTGATTATATTGTATTGGTGGCATGGTATACTTGCCTATATTTGCCTGAAATATTAAAAAAAAAAATTGATCTGAGGGAACAATGCAATGATTTGAAATAAAACATCTTGTGATCCAGGATTGAAATGAGTAGCACAAGCTCCTGAAAAATGCCTTTAAAATATAATACTGTTGAGGAAAGATTTAGTGCCAATATTACAGTGTTCGGTTAAAGTTGTCTCTACAAACATATGAAAAATTTAGTAAGATGTAGGTGTTAGGAAACTTCCCTAGTTGTTTCAGCCACTTATTTGAGGGGAATTTTCTTTAAAGGCAGTTTTTGAGCCATACAAGGAAATCGATCTCATTGTCTTTTGGACACTTCATGCTGGATATTTCATAGACATCATGGTCCAGCCTACTTAGTTGAGATCCCATCACTATTGGATAATCATCATGTCATTTTTATAAAAAGTAAGGATATTTATGTCATAAACAGCAAAGACTATAAATGCTAAAAGGAGAAAAAAAGAAAAGAAATCTTGGGGGTTCCTGACACTAGCTTCATTGACACTAACAGAAACCTGACTTAGTTCCATCATGTACCTTATTATTTTGGGTTATCAAACAGAATTATCTCTCTGAACTTATTTAGCTGCAATAAATTTTCCCCTAAGAAATTGTTAAGTCGTAAAGGCCTACGCAAACATATATCTTTTTCCTGCTAATTTTATGTCTCTACAAAAATAGGAGAGGCAAGAGCCCCAAAGGGATTTTAAAGAATAGGAAAATATGTCTCCTCTTTTGAGCTAATTAACGTATTGAACTGTGTGATGCATGCTTTTTAGCTGTTCTGTATACATTTCCAGTGGGGGGCTAAGATCAGGAGTGAGTGTGAATCATGACATTTAATTGGAACCAAGCAAAGCTTCCTCTTAGTGGCATTATTTCAAGGTAAGCATTGTATTGCTGTACATAAATGTCATGCCCTTAAAAAAAGAATTATGTAGATGTTGTTGGTTACAATGATGTATCATTAATCTCCAGCAGTGCAGAAAAACGCTGTGTTTGAACTCTTCCAACTCCCTAGGATACAGTTTACATTTAACCTAATCTATGTTTTATGTCTTATACTTCAAATCATGTCACAACAACCAGTTCACTTGCAAATTGCATTTCATTTTGTATATGATATTTAAATGTTAATTACTGAAACAATGTTTGTATTCATTTACAGCAAGGTACCAAAATATTTCATACCTTATGGGCATGGTACATGAAGGGAGGATGCTTCTCCTACTTTCAAGACAATCTTGAGGGGTGGCTAGGTGGCACAGTGAATAGAGCACCAGCCCTGGAGTCAAGAGGACCTGAGTTCAAATCCAGCCTCAGACACTTAACACTTACTAGCTGTGTGACCTTGGGGAAGTCACTTAACCCCAATTGCCCTCCAAAAAAAGCAAAAAAAAAAAAAGATGATCTTTATCCCAAAATCAAGGCCCTTTTCTTAGTCTGCCACTCAGTCTATCGTGTATCAGCTCTATCACCTCTCTGATGCAATGACTCAATACAGTAATCCTTTATTAAGCCTTATTGTATGAGAACACTATTCTAGGGGTTGGGTGATATGCAACATTTAAATAATACTTGGTCCTTTCCTCCATGGAGCATATGTCCTAGGAGGTGTGATGGTCAGATATCTGTAATATTTGTGCATATGTATTATCATATGCCTGCAGAGAGATAAAGAAAGTGTGGCCCAGAGACATTAATTGACTTTTGTTGTTGTTGAGTCATATCAGTCGTATCTAACTCTTCATGACCTCATTTGGGGTTTTCTTGGTAAAGATACAGAAGTGGTCTGCCATTTCCTTCTCCAGTTCATTTTACAGATGAGCAAACTGAGGCAAATAGGGTAAAGTGACTTGCCTAGGGTCACACAGATAGTGAGTGTGGAGGCTGGACTTGAACTCAGGAAGATGAGTCTTCCTGAATCCACACCTGGCACTTTATCCACTGTGCCACTTAGCTACCCATTAGTTGACTTGCCTAAGGTCAAATGGTTAACAAATGGTGTAACCAGAAATTGGTCAGATCAGAAATGCTTTTGTTAACTTCCTCTGGCATAATTTCAGTCATCAGAGTAATAGATTACAATTTTTATTATACTTAAGGTCATACCGTCTGTTGATCTTCCTCCCTGGAGTTATAGAATTTAAATTTCTATAGTCAAAGGTGAACTTAGATCTCATGTAGTTCAACTCTGTTACCTTATCAGTGGGGAAATTGAGGTCTGGAATAGTTAAGTTACCTGCCCAAGGTTGTACATCTAGCTAATGGCAGAGATAGGATTAAAATGTGGATCTTGATAAACTATATCCCACTGCTTCCCCAAGTTATTGTGGAATTTAAATTTGTGCTTTTGTGTCTCCTAGTAGTTCTTCTAGATAGTGTTACTTGTACAACTATTACCTGGGTATCTTCTATCATTTGTTTTCTGCTCAGGTACAATCCAGCCAAGCTATGTTACAATAAAAATCTCGTTTCTTTGCTAACAGACTGAGAGTACCACTATCTCATTTGTTGTTGGTCATTAATCTCATTCTGTGATTTAATAGAAAGTTCGATTTATAAGTGATACTAAGGAAAGTGCCAAGTTATGACATCTATCTGAATCTTAAAGGCACAAGGAGAACTGAACACAACCATAGCTCTAGAAAATCGGGGGCTACTTGGAACTCAAATGTATGCAATCAACAAAATGTGATTCTAGCTGACTTGGACCAAAGACTGTATTGTGGAAGCAGGTATGGAAAGAAAGTGGATAGAATGGAGCTTGAATGACCAATGGTGGAATGAAGTGTGTAAAGAAATTTAATCTGTCACTGTAACTATTCCCTCCAGGATCAAATATAGAATTGTTTGGCTTTTAAAGACCTCCTTAACTTGGCCCCTTCCTACTTTTTCAATCTTCTTATTCCTTACATTGCCTTCCCCCAACTCTGCAAATGAGTGACACTGGTCTCCTTACCTCTCCTTACACTACTAGACATTCCACTTCCCAATTCCAGCCATTTTCACTTGCTGTCCCCTGTATTTGGAACTCTCTTCCTTCACATATATGTCTCCTAATTTGCCTAACTTCCTTCAGGTCTTAGCTAAAATTTCACCTTTTGCAAAAATCCTTTCACAATAGCCAGTGTCATTTCTCTGTTGATTATCTCCAATTACATAGTTGTTTGCATTCTGCCTCCCCCATTAGATTGTAAGCTCCTTGAAAGCAGGCACTATCTTTTACCTTTCTTTATATCACTGGTGCTTAGCACAATGCCTGGAACATAGTAGGCCCTTAATAATGTTTAATAATGTCTTGTTGACTAACTAACTTTTGTATTAGCTCTCAGGTACAATGTCTCTAAAGTATGAATATGACTTAATCCTTATTACCATTTGTGAGGGATTCCTAATAAGATAGTACTTCTATTGCAGGGATCTTAATATACTTTATGGGTAGCTAGGTGGTGGTGGCAGATAGAACCCTGGGCTTGGAATTGGGAAGACTCATCTTCATAAGTTCAAATCCATCCTCAGACACTTAATAACTGCATGACCTTAGGCAAGCCATTTAACCCTGTTTGCCTCAGTTTCCTCTCCTGTAAAATGATCTAGAGAAGGAAATGGCAAACCACTCTAGTATCTTTGCCAAGAAAACCCCAAATGAGATTATGAAGAGTCAGATACAGCTGACTCGACAACAACACGAAATAATATGCTTTCCAACATGATGAATGAGATTTTGTGAAACTTTTCTCTCTCCTCTCTGTGGATCAGAGGATAAGAAACTAGCTTTTTCCAAAGAAACCAGCCAAGATTCAGGGGTATAGCCTCTCTCTCCCAAAATGTCTAACATACTTTATGATCAAAGAATGGTATGTACTGTACTTGAATAAATACCGGTTGAATGAATTTTTTATCAATTTTTGATGAAACCAGTCTTAGTCAATCATTGCATATGGATGCTCCTGAGATTTTTGAGGAGGTCATTGAGGAACTTTAAAAGCTTTTTCTTTACTTTTACTGTTTCCCCAAAAGGGTGTTGGGTTTTCAGAGATACCCATATCCTCTCCATCTTTAAGAAGCCTTCTGCTCTACTGGTTGATTGTGCTCTCTGAAGCACACCCACAGGACTCTTTTGAACTGGAAGGAACCTGAGAGACAGGTTGGGAGATTAGAGGCCACTCTGTAAAACTGGGACAGCATTATCATTGTCATCAGGAAATGCTAAGCCCCTATTTGTGCATGAGCTGATAAGCCCAAAGACCAGCATGTTCCATACTAACCATATCAAGAAACTGCAGAGAGCCACAGATATCCATCAGTAATTCAAAGTTCAAGAGTTGCCACTGAATCCCAACATCTGGGCAGCACACCATACAGTGATGTGCCAATCAAAACTGGGTAGAATGTAGCCCAAACAACCTCAAGGTGAGTGTAGACGCAGCCTCACTATAGGCTTTGAACTAAATAAAACCTTTTTTTCAGCGAATGGTCTGGTGTTAGTTTTTAGGTAACAGTAGTAAGTTTTTTAAGATTAATTTGGTTAATGTAATTGGAGTTACTGAAAAGTGATATGGTCCAGTACTCACCTCATTGAGCTGAAGCACATAACCTCTTAATCACATTGTCAAGAATTTGATGGAAATAAATATTTTGTTGTAACCATATTGCCATATTGCTTTCTGCCCATGAATTTAGACAGGATGATGGAGAAAGATAACTAATGATCTTGAACACAAAAGAACCCAAAATGACTTTTGTAATTCTTTCCATGGAAAGTTAGGCATTAAAAAAAAATACCTGATACCAAGTTGTTGTTGGGTTGGTTCCATTATGTCCAACTCTTTGTGACCCCATTTTGGGGTTCTCTTGGCAAAGATACTAGAATGGTTTGTCATTTCTTTCTCTAGCTCATTTTACATATGAGGAACTGTGACTTTCTCAAGGTCACACAGCAAGTAATTGTCTAAGACCAGATTTGAACTCATGAAGATGAGTCTTCCTGTTTGCAAGCTAATGCTCTATCCACTGCACCACCTAGCTGCCCTGATACCAAACTAATGCCACTAAATAGTTTCTTATCAGCAATAAGCAACAAAAGATTACATGCTTAAACCAAACTCTATTAATGATACATTCTCATCGTGTTGACAGTGGATATGAGTAAGTTCCTATTTCCATAATGTTGGAGATACAGAGAGACTCCTACTTACAGCAGGCTTATTGATCAACTAACTGTTTATTGAATTACCTAAATCCAACCCTACAAATGTTCACATTTTGTGAACATATACAACACCCTGAGGAAATGCAAACATTTTTTTCCTGGTTAACTGGAAATGAGGGATTTTTTTTAAAGGCTTAGAACTCAGTTCATCAAACAAATCTCAGGATTATTTCTCCCTTTCACAGAGAAAGGGCTTTCTCCCAAAAGAAAAAAAAAAAGAACATTTTATGGAGGAAAAAAAATCCACTTCCTCATTTTGGTGAAATTCATAATTAAGGTCTACAAAAGAAATTTTTGGTCAGTTCCAGTTAATTTTTTATTTGATCCTTGCTACAGAATGGTCAATTCAGCTCTGAAATAATTAACTACAGATTCATTTTCTAACCTTTTAAAAACACATTGTCTTTTTCCTCCTTTTCATTTTCTCTCCCTTTCACCTGGGTAATGGGACTTCTACTCCTATATACACACTCTCTGCACACACTTTCAAAGTGTGTTACCTCCAGCAGTTCCTCAAGAGACTTCTCTGTAATTTGTTTCTTCACACATTCCAAGCTGGTTTATTTTCCCTGGGTCTGCTTAGATTATGGCACTGGTGCTACTTCCAGTAATCAGAGGTTTATAAATAAATGGGTTCAGGTGCTCCAGGGACCTTAGTGGTATGGCCAACAAGGAAATAGACAGTAGGAAGTTGCTGCATGGCTACAGGAGGAAAGAAGTGTGTGTGTTCTCTTATTTCTGAGGGTTTGCCCTCTTGAGAAAAAGAGACTCAAGACTTATGGTTTTCTGTTATAAATGAAGTCAAACTTCAGCCTCAATTATCAAACCTTCCAATTGATTCAGTGTTAAAATAATGTGACAAAAATTGAGCATACTGGTTATTTTGTGTATACCAATATGTTTTAAATGCCTGAGAAATATAATACTTATAGGGGTTTCTTTGAGTTTGCCATCCATTTATTCGTGTTTCCTCCAAAAATAATTAAAGTCATATATATTTTATTACCTAGTTTGGGTTTTTTAATGTATACAAGGTACCTTTGAACCCATTTCCTTCTCCTGGAGGATTGAACCTTTGCTCAGTTTCTCTAAGCCACAAGGTTACAGAAGACTGCATTTTAAAAGTAATGAATTTGAAGCCAGAAGTTCTTGTTATCTGATTGTTTGTTATCTGATATTTACTGTCTATGAGTAAATCACATCAATTTCCACATCTATAAAATGGGAAAAATACTAGTACTTCTTCCCTGATAGGGTAGTTGTGAGGAAAGTGTTTTATAAACATTAAACACAAAATATATTTTGTTTCAGGTGGACAATTTAAATATTAGCTCAGTTTAAAAATTGCATTCTTTATGACATTTGAAGTATGTATATATATATATATATATATATATATATATATATATATACATATATATATAGTATATACACATATGCACTTATAAGGGAATGGAAGGGAATAAACACATACAGCAGACACTATGTACCAGACACTATGCTTTGCGCGGTTTCCCTATTTCTTTCCCCACCCCTGGTCTCCTAAAAGTCCTCCTTATAATAAACAGTCTAGCAAAATAAATCCACACATTGGCTGTGTCTGAAAATGTATGCCTCACTCTGCACCTCTAGTAAGAGGTTGAAAGCATCCTTCCTCATTAGTCTTCTGTAGTTGTGGTTAGTCACTGCATTAATCAGAATTCTTAATTTTTCAAAGATGCTTTCCTTTACTATATTGTAGTCATACGGTTTGGGTTCTATTCACTTCATTCTGTTTCATTTCCTACAAATCTCCGTAGGTTTTTCTATATCTATTTCCTTTGTCATTTCTTATGGCGCAATAATGTTCTATTACATGAATATATTATAGTTTGTTCAACAATTTCTCAATTGATAGGCACTCCCTTAATTTCTGGTTATGTGGGGCAGCTTGGTGGTACAGTAGATTGAGTGCAGGGCTGAGAGTAAAGAAGATTTGTGTTCATATCTGGCCTCAGTCACTTACTAGCTGTGACCCTGGGCATTTAACCTCTTGTTGTCTCAGGTTCCTCATCTATAAAACAGGGATTATATTAGGTTGAGTTGGCATATTAGTATGAGCTTTTTTTGAGGATCAAATGAGCTAAAAATTGTATAGTGTTTAGCATAGTACCTAGTATATAGTGCTTAAGAAATGCTTGTTTCCTTCCTTCCTCTCCCCCTATTGCTTTCCCTTCCTCCTTTGTTCCCTTCATCCCTCCCTCTTTCTTTCTCTCTCCCCTTCCTCATTTCTTTTTTCTCCTTCCCACCTTTACCTCTTTCCTCCCTCCTTTCCTCCCTTCCTCCCTTTCTTCTTCCCTCTTTCTTCCTTCCTTCCTTCCTTCCTCCCTTCCTTCCTTCCCTCCTCCCTTTCTTCCTTCCTTCCCTTTCTTTCCTTCCTTCCTTCTTTCCTTCCTTCCTTTCTTCCTTCCTTCCTTCCTTCCTCCCTCCCTTCCTTCCTTCCTTCCCTCCTCCCTTTCTTCCTTCCTTCCCTTTCTTTCCTTCTTTCCTTCCTTCCTCCCTTCCTTCCCTTTCTTTCCTTCCTTCTTTCCTTCCTTCCTTCCTTCCTTCCTTCCTTCCTTTCATTCTTTCCCCATTTGCTGAGAAAGTAGAAGCTAGAATTCACTCAACTTTGAACCATTAATAGTGTCTGCTATAGTCTGGAACAAGTGCTTTGTCAGAAAGAGGATTAATAGACTGAAGGATAGGCATGGGAACTGAGCAAGGAATGAACGACTTGGGGAAAGGGTTGAAAGATAAGGAAAATTCGAGGAAGACCTCCTACCATTATAATCACCCAGAGATAGTCATGACCATCTCCGTATCATCCCCTTTCTTTTCTCCCACAGGCCTGAGGTTGGCCTACCTGCTTTCTACTTTTTCTTACATTGGAAATGTGTCTCCTGAGGCTATTCGAGTTCTAGGTTTTAGTAGGGCCCATATTACATGACAATGGGAAGACTATAAAACTGCTACAGGAAAGAACCCAAAGGGCTAACCTTTAGGGCTATATTTTGCCTGTATTGAATATCCTAAAATGTAATGGTGTGTGTGCATATGGTGTGTGCAAATGGCCCCACTGCAAACAACTGCATTTCAGGGACCGGGGGAAAATTGCATAATAATAAATTATATTTATATATTTAAGTTTTACAAAGTGCTTTCTATACATTAGCTCATTTGATCCTCACAGCACCTCTGTGAGGTGTGATTATCCCCATTTTACAGGCAGCTAGGTGGTACAGTGGCTAAAGTTCTGTACTTGAAGTCAAGAAGACCAGAGTCTGAAACCTGCCTCAGACGAATTGACAGTCTCTCAGCCTGTTTCCTCATCTCTTAAAAGTTCTTTGCAAATCTTAAATCACTGAATAAATGGTAGCTTTTGTTGTTATTATTATTTACTTTTGAGGAAGCTAAGATTCAGAGATGATTACTATCTTGCCCATTGTCACAAAACTTTTAAGTTGCAGAAATCGTATTTTAACCATGGTATCTTCTAACTCAAAGTCAGCACTAGTACAACTAAAGATTTCTAGTACTCTTTCTACTACCTCTCTACCACATCAAAGATGACTATAATATCCATGTATCCATGTCCGAATCCCTCCTTTATACCTCCTCCTTTAATGCCACCCCGGTTCCTGCATTAACTCAGAGCTCAGCTAGTAATTTTTTTTTCCACATTAGTGACTTAATTCCATTGGGCAAGGGGGAGGGGGGGGGAGAGAAACTAATCAGAATTTATGCGACTGCAAATTGTTTTCCCATACATATGTTTTGCATAAGCATAATCACTCTATGAATGTTTATTATTTTGTGTTCTACTTTTTTCATTTAATGTACTTTTCATTTACGTTGTGTATTTCTGCTTAAAATTTTCTACCTATGCACATCCCCAATGGTTTGTGAAGCCCATATTCTGCTCATTTTATTTAGTTATCACAGACATCAACATATCATTGTTTGCTTAGTCATCTTCCTATTACGGGCATTTGAGCTGTTTACAGTGTTTGGGTATTATTGATGGTACTGCTACGAATTTATGAGTACAAATCACTTATTTTTCCTTTGGAGTTATTTCTTGGGGATATAATCCCAGAGGTATAATTACTAGGTCAAAAGGTCTGAACAGTTTGGTAGCTCTTCCCGATATTACCATCCAGAAAGATTAAGATAATTCCCAGCATCAATAGCAATGTCCAAGTACATCTATTTCTTTTCAGTTTAGCCAACTCTGGATTTTTGTCAGTTTTATTCTTGCTAGTAAATGGTACCTTAAAAATGGGCTTTTTAAAAAAAAATGCTATTGAACTTAAATCGCTATTTTTTTTTCCATGCAATGGCTTGCTTTCTGTCTCTAGAATCACAGGATTGAGAACTAAATGTTCCCTGAGGGATTATTTAGCCCAACCATATCATTTAATAGGTGAGGAAACTGAATCTAAGGCAGATGATTTGCCTAAGGTAACATAGTTAGAAAGTTGAGTAGAACCAGACAAACCCAGGTCTTCTGATTTCAAATCCAATTCTATTCCTACTGTCCAATATATAAATCATTGGATCACCTGGAATCTGGATATTGACCATATGTCTTTATGTAAATTCTTTATCAATTTTAAATAATAAGCTTATCAATTATGATTGTCATCTATATTTTTCAGTTGGTTTCCTTTTTTATATCTTTTTGTATTTCCTTGTGCAAAAAGTTTATTTAAATCTTTTCAAATATACCCATAATATCTCTGATAAAAATCATTTTCCTTAGTCAGGAATTTCTCTTTCCTCCCTAACAGGAAAAGGGATGCTATTATGTTTTCTCCTAGTTTTTAAAATAGATTTTTTAAAAATCTCAACTCCTTGATCCAGCCACAATTTGTTACAGTGTATGGTAAGAGCAACAGATCCAAATAAATTCTTCTTCCTTCAGTTATCCCCCCTAAAATATTAATAAATACTGATTTATTTCTCCTTTAATATGTACTTCTATTTTTCATTTATTAAGCTCCTTTAATGGTTTGGATATATATCTTGTTCTACTGGTCATTTTTTCTGCCTGTATGATTTGATTTTATTATCATTTTGTATTATTTTTTAAATTTCATAGGTTAAGTCCATTGCCATTTAAAATATAAGTATGTGTGTGTTTTTGGTCCACACTTGTAATTTCATCCATGTGGGGAATTCACAGTGTGGAAGCTCTCTCTACACATAAATATATGCAAAAGATGTGTGTATATATAAACACACTATAACCATAGATCTATAACTTATCATGCCTGTATATAAACACACTCTATGTATCTATAACTTATCTTGTGTGTATATATATATATATATAAACATACTATAACTGTATAATCATCTATAACTTGTAGGCTTATAAAGTTGTCTGAAAAGTTAAATAACTTGCCTGTGGCTACAGAACTAGTACATGTTGAAGGCAGGGCTTGAATGCCTATGTCTTCTGGACGCCAAAGCAAACACTACACTGTCTCTAATGCACATGTGCATGTTTGTGTATCTGTGTCTGTGTCTATGTCTGTCTGTGTCTGTGTCTATGTACATGTGTGTATTAATAGTTTCATCTGCTTACTGATTTACCTGATTCTAGGTAGTACCTATTTGTATATTTTTTTTCATCTTTCTTCTTTACTGCTAAGATTCTGAAAGTATATGCCAGTGGAACTGTTTCAAAATTTTTGTAAAAAAACAAATTTGTATTTATTTGCTTTCCTTCTCAGCCTCATCCACTGGAGAAAAAAGAAAAAAAAAACCCATGTAAGAAATGTGCATGGTCAAGTAAAATAAATTCCCCCATTGGCCATGTCCAAAAATGTCAGTCTCATTTTGCATCTTGAGTCCATCACTCCTCTATCAGGATGTGAGTAGTGTATTTTCTCATCAGTCCTTTAAAATTGTGGTGGGTCAAAATGAGTATATGATTTAGATCAATGATTCTCAGCCTTCCTAATGCCGCGACCCTTTAATACTTGTATGTGGGCATATCTGCATGTGGGCGGACCTGCCTGGAGACAGAGGAGTAGTGTCTTGGTTCCTAAGACCATCAGAAATATGTGTTTTTCCAATGGTCTTAGGCGACCCCTGTAACCCTTGTGAAAGGGTCGTTCAACCCCCAAAGGGGTCGTGACCCACAGGTTGAGGACCACTGACTTAGATATAAAAGGTGATACCATAAGCATATTAGGAGAGCAAGAAAGAGTTTATCTGTCAGGTCTATGGAGAAGGGAAGAATTTATGACCAAATGAGATAGCAAACATTATGAAATGCAAAATGGATAATTTAGAATACATTAAATTTAAAAGGTTTTGCACAAACAAAGCCAATGCAACCAAGACTAGAAGGGATGCAGAAACTTGGGAAACAGTTTTTACAGGAAATGTCTCTGATAGGCCTTATTTCTAAAATATAGAGAGAAGTGGGTCAAATATATGAGACTACAGGACATTCCCCAATTGATAAATGGTCAAAAGAAATGGACAGGTAGTTTTCAGATGAAGAAATTAAAGCTACCTATAGTTATATGAAAAAATGCTCTAAATCACTATTGATTAACAAAATGCAAATTAAAGCAACTCTGAGGTACCACCTCACACCCATCTGATTGGCTAATATGACAAAAAGAGAAAACGATAAATGTTGGAGAAAATATGGGAAAATTGGAACACTAATGCATTGTTGGTGGAATTGTGAACCGATCCAACCATTCTGGAGAGCAATTTGGAACTATGCCCGAAGGGCTATAAAACTGTCCATACCCTTTGCTTCAGCAATACCACTACTAGGTGTGTATCCCAAAGAGATCATAAAAAAAGAGAAAAGGACCACATGTAAAAACTATTGATACCTGTGTTGGTGGACAGATGTCCAGCTATTCATCACAGGATACATTAATGATGCCAATGAAATTCTAGTGGTTTTCACCCATTGGACCAGGTTTGGTTGAAGAGGTAGAAATTATTTCTAGAGAATTACAATAGGAAATAAATTAGGAGCAGGTGAATAGCAAGGCAGAAAGGATTCCATCTACTACTGTGGCAGGACAAACTGCACCAATGGGCACTGGAGAACGAACGGCCTATCATGTGATATTGCTAATAAGCTGCTATAGCTTTGTCTTAGTGACATCATTTCCAAACTACAGACATAGTGTACTAAAAGGGAATGTTTCAGCACTAGCAAATTAGCTCATTATGTTTATTCCCTGGCTATAAAAGTTAAAATGGGAAGATTCCGAATTGCACCAGAGTGAATTAGTCTCATTAACATGTCATCTGAAACAGCCTTTTTAAAGTGTGTTGACTAAGCTAAAAGTATTTAACAAGTCTGAGATGCGGGCTGAGTGTGCTAGAAGTATACATTCATTAAAGATAAACATAGTATTCCTACCTTCTGCTGTCTCTTTTATTCCTAAAATAAAATGAAGTTAGTTAAGTAAAAATATATCCTAAGAAACCTGTTCCAGGCTTTACCTTTTAACAGACAGCTACTCCTGAAAAGGCATCCCATAGTCAAAGAGCCAAATGTACCACAAGCTTAGTAAGTGGGTGGTATGTGAGCACCAAGGAAGTTTTTGCATATCCTTCCCTGTGATGCATAGCTGGACATCTGTCCACCAAGACAAGTATCACAAAAGTCTAATGGATGTCAGGAAAAATTCATCAGAAACATTCATACTAGCAACAGAACTTCCTTTAGGAGCTGATTTGAATATATTTCTGGCTTTATTTTTGCAGAACTAATCGTGTGTGTGTGTGTGTGTGTGCGCGCGCACGTGCGCGCATGTGTGTGGGTGTGTTCATAGTCATCACTCTTCAATGCTACAGCTTTATCTTGTGGCCTGGGTGTGGTGTTTAGCCAGACACTGGCAGCAATTCTTAATTATGATACATTTGACAATTATCCAAAGTATCGGAAATACTTCCTAAGATATTTGCATTTTTAAAAAGTAATTTTTGCCACAAGTAAATTTAAATTTTCTTACTTTGAAACACTTACCCTAAACACTCAAAAGAGGGTGAGTCACTGATTCGCTCTTGAAGAAATTGATCTGTCTTTTAGCGTTTGGGATGGTCGTGGTAGACCTTGAGAAACTTTTCACTAAGTTAGACAATTTCCTAGTTACAAGATTATCTATTTTTTACTTTTTATTTTCTTTAGTTACTTTTTTATTTTACTCTTTATACTCTTTATTTTTACTGTTTACTTAACTTGTGCCATTGTTACCTTCTGGTTATTCCTGTGCTCCTCAAGGGAAAGGAAACAAAGGGAAATGAAGCTAAATTACCCAGCTTAAGTAACTCAAATAGGAAGTTTGATGGGGTTAAAAAAAAAACTTGGCCAAAAGAGTTTTATATTATTTATTTCCATCACATTAAATTTGGGAGTTAGAATTTTAGAATCATAAAATGTTGGAGCTGGGAGGGATCCAACAGATTATTCAGTCCATTATAGGTACTATTACAATACTAGTTACTAATACATAGTACCTACTATGTGCCAGGCACTGTCCAAAACACTTTACAAAGATAATCTCGTTTGATCCTCATAGCAACCCTATGAGGTGAGGTGCTATTACTAGCCTTATTTTACTGTTGAGGAAATTGATTGCAAACAGAGATTAAGTGACTTGTCCAAGGTCACACAGCTGGTAAGTGTCTGAGAAGGGATTTTTAACTCAAATTTTTCTAAGTCCAGGCACAAGGCTTTACCCGCTGAGCTACCCAGCTACCAAGAGAGATAAAGTGACTTGTCTGTTGTGTCTGAATAACTTTAATAACAGGTTAGAAAGATGAGTGATTAAAGTGTAGGGTGAAACTACAGTCCCTAGGTCATCTGTCTTTCCCCAAAACACCTACATGCTGGGAAACAAGGGAAAGAGGGAATAGTCATTGAGCAGTCTATTTATCAAGCAAACATTTTAATATTTTTTCATTACTCTAATATTGCACTTTTTGTTGGGTGTTTTGTTTTGTTTGCAGACACTGCTCCCCCACAGCCATCCATTCTCTCATTCTTCTCCGGATCTGGGTTTTTCACCTCAAAGAGGGCTGAACACCTCCATGATCACAACCAATGTATCAGGAAATGGCTCTGCTCTCTGGGAACCCCGACCCCAACTTCACCCCCTATTCCTACAATGGCTTCGAGAAGCTATGCAAGGTGCAGGCTAAGAAGGGCTTATTCTACAAGAAAGCCAGGCTCTTGCATCCTGGAGAAGACTCCTGTTGCCCCACTTATTGTGAGGACTGGCCCCAGCATGTCATCATCAATGTGGGTGGCATCAAGTATAGACTCCCTTGGACTACCCTTGAGAACTGCCCCCTGACCCGGCTGGAGCGGCTAAAGTCCTGTCACAACCATGATGAGATCATGAGTGTCTGTGATGACTACGATGTCAGCAGCAATGAATTCTTCTTCGATCGCAACCCATGTGCCTTCAAGACCATTATGAATTTCCTTACTGCAGGGAAGCTGAGACTCCTTCGAGAGATGTGTGCCCTCTCCTTCCAGGATGAGCTGGCCTACTGGGGGATTGAGGAGGACTGTCTCGAGTGGTGCTGCCTTAGGAGACTTCGGCATAAGGAAGAAGAGGCTGCAGAGGCCCAGTTTTATGAGTCTGAGCTGATGGTGAATGAGTCTCCGCCTTGTGCCTTCCAGGAGGGCAGTCGGCTGACTCAGTGCATGAGACAGCTCAGGGACATGGTAGAAAATCCTCACTCTGGGATTCCAGGGAAGATGTTTGCCTGCATCTCTGTCTCCTTTGTGGCCATCACTGCAGTCAGCCTCTGCATGAGCACTATGCCAGATATTCGAGCTGAAGAGGATCGGGTAAGTGTGTCTGCAGGTGCAGGCTTTGAATTTGGTACTTTAGGGGATTAAACTGCTGTACACACACCAACAAAGCAGTCATGTTCAGTGATGGGTGTTTGTCTACATCTCTACTCTGCATAGATAAATTTATACCATTCAGTTGACAACTGTTACATATGACTCTAACACATAATAACTATAGCTTTAAGAAATTAACAAAGTGATAAAATTCCATCAGTAGTCTTCAGTACTTCTAAGTGGCGCTGAACCTGGAATCAGGAAGACCTGAGTTCCAATCCCTCTTCAGACACTTAGGTAGCTCTGTGACCCTTGACAAATCATTTAACCTCTGACTGCCTCAGACTCCTCAACTGTAAAATGGGGGTTATTGAATAGTTAATTTAATTTAATTAATAATTATTAATACCTTCCTGGGTCATTATGATGATCAAATTAGATAAAATATAAATAAATAAGATATACTTAATCACAGTATCTGGTAAGTGTTAGGTGCTTAATAATGACAATTCCCGTTCCCTTCCCTCCCATGTCCTCGAGAAGTCTCACCTTTGCTTTACGACAATTTGAGGTAAAAGATCCTGATCCTCAAGGAGCTAGAAATCCAGATTTGGATCCAGACCCATTCAGCTCCAAATCATAGAGATCTGTTTGTCTCCTTTCTTCTTCAAGAAGTCAGGCATCATCTTCCAAATTAGTTCTACCCAGAGAGAGACCAGAGTGGAGAGTGGGGACATCACCCATGTGCACAAGGTTTGTTTCACACAATGCCAACCAATTAATACACGAATTAATCCAGTTCGTATGTTTAATGCAGTTAGGGGCATGAGTTAAATAGGCACCTCCTTTTCTCCTCTCTCCTCACCCCACTTCACCCTTACTCCAGGCATCTGTGGCACCAAGTGCTTCACCAACAACTGAGGAAACACAGAAGTTACTGCTTGGATGACTTTAACACATTTATCACAAGAGAACAAGGATCCAGCCACTCTGCCAAAGCCATTAAAATGTCAGGAATTTATGACATGCAATCAGCTTCTTAGAACTCAAGAACCAAATCATTATTAGAGAACAGATAGATAAGCTGATGGAAAATAGCCTGTCCTTGCATCCTCATGGAACATTCTCAGTCAAAGCTGTTGCAAGTGAGAAGGCTTCAGCTCTGGCTGTCATTTGCACTTTAATTTAAATTTGAAGAAATTGGTTTGGCCTCATTCATTGTTTAGGCACCTGATTACTGAACTGCCATTTCCAGGAGCATTGACTGAGTCCAAGTTTCTGATTCTGCTGCTAAAAAGACACTTTATGGATTTGGATTTTCAAAGGCTTAGATTAATTCCTTTGCACAGTTATTTATGTAGAAGCCCTAGAGAGGAACTGAGGCTGCCTTGGGCAACAGGGAGCCCAGAAGCAAGTCTTATGGGCCTTTCTTCAGCATACCTCACTCTAAACACTCTCATCACCTTCCAGTTGCCCACATATAGCATATGTCAGTTCCATCTTTAAACTCTTCCATACTTTCCACGCTTCATGAATCACTACTTTTTCCTGTAATTTTATAAACTCAAAGTTGTAGCGTAAAACATCAAGAATACCCATGAAAACATCCCTCTTTCTCTAGTAGCCCTTGTGAATGACTACTTGTGATTTCTCTCATATCTTTTATTTATTTTTGCTTTTTGGAGGGAGGAAGGCAGGGCAATTGGGGTTAAGTGACTTGCCCAAGGTCACACAGCTACTTTTGTGTTAAGTGTCTGAGGCCAGATTTGAACTCAGGTCCTCCTGACTCCAGGGTCGGTGCTCTATTCACTGCACCACCTAGCCACCCCAGTTTCTCCCATATCTTTTACCTGCTCAATGCCATGGAACAAACACTTTTACTCCTTCACTTAGTTTGTTAGGGGTGCAAAGGATTCCCTCCCCTCACTGTTGCTTCTCAGAATGTCTAAGTTCTTTCAAGACCCAGCTCAAGTGCTACTTCCTTCAACAAATCTTTCCTATTTCTCTAGATTGTTAGTGTATTCCCATGGCAAATCACTGTGTTTATATTGTAGATATCTTGTATTGATTTGTGGTGAATGTGTTATCAGTCCAACTCCCCTGTTATCAGTCCAACTCCCCACCTCCACCCCCTGGAACATAGGTGGAAATGTCTCATATTTATATCCTCTGAGCATAGCAGTGCCTGTTATATGGTGGACACTTAATAAAGGCATATTGATTGATAATAGGAACCTCTTCCAATCTAGTGGGCCTTTTAACATGAATGTTTGGGGGCAACTGATGCCTTCAGCATTTCAACAACATTGACTTTTTTTTTAAATCAAGATACCCTAAAGCAGTGGTTCTCAACCTGTGGGCCGTGACCCCTTTGGAGGTTGAACGACCCTTTCACAGGGGTCGCCTAAGGCCATCAGAAAACACATATTTCTGATGGTCTTAGGAACCGAGACATGGCTCCTCTATCCGTCTCCAGGCGGGTCTGCCCACATGCAGATACACCCACATATGAGTATTAAAGGTTTGCAGCATTAGGAAGGTTGAGAACCACTGCCTTAAAGGGTAGATTTTCTAAAAATCTCACATCTTTGCACATGTTCTTCCTCGCCATCAGCTAGCAACCCGTGATCATCAGTCTGAGGCAAAGCTGACAGTGATTATTATCCAAGATCATACTCGTATATACACATGTATGTTCTAAATACATAATATATAACATGCATGCCTACATACACCAGAAAGTATATGTGTATGTATATATATATATGGGCAACTGTGGTACAATAGATAGTGCACCAGGCCTGGAGTCAGGTTTAAATCTAGCCTCAGACACTTTCTAGTTGGGCTACTAGTTGACCCTGGGCAAATCACTTAGCTCTGTTTACATCAGTTTCCTCATCTGCAAAATGAGCTGGAGAAGGAAATGGAAACCCACTTCCCCATAGCTCTGCCAAGAATATCCCAAATGGTGTCATGAAAGTCAGACATAACTGAAATGACTGAACCCCAAGTGAGTGTGTAGATACACATACCACATATATGACTCAGTCTGCACTCTGAAGTCATCTGGAGGTGGGCGACATGATTCATCATGAGTCCTCTGGGACTACAGCCAGTCAATATGTTGAACCATGTTCTTAAGTCTTTCAAAGTTGACTGTCTTTACAATATTATTGTTATTTGTAGCAGCAAGCACCC